>JARYHS010012519.1:204900618-204928618 GCA_031002005.1 Vandiemenella viatica | reverse complement strand
AGAAGGAACTGCAAGGAATTCGGGCATGGCCGTTTGAAAGAACACCCCCCCCTTCCCCCCGGGATATATATATTATAAACAAATCTGGATGGCTGAATACCAGCTGAAATGGGTTTTACAACAACGGGGAACTACTTTGGCTGTTGCTTACTTTGAGGAATTCTCGTTCATTCGCAAGATTTTTTTTTGTAATATCATGAAAGAGCTATATTCGGATGAACGGATCAATATAAAAATTGTTACAATAGAGGACACGAATTGAATTTTAAAAAAAAATTGGTTTTCAGTAACTAAGTATTTGAGTATTTATTGATTTATAATGTAAATGTAGGCAGCTATTTATGGAACATATCCAGTATATCTCCGGCATCGCCAGCCACACGCACGCACGCACGCATTCTGCAAAGTTTTCAATAACGGTTTTGCGCTATTTCGTTGACAATGCGTTCGGTTAGGACTTAATGCCTGGGTGGTCGTGTTTTCCGCGGTGTAAACCTGAGACTTCAGAAAATCTGACAGAAGAAAGTCCACAGGTATTAAATCGCAAGATCGTGGTCACACGACCAGGAAAAGACTCGTGCAAGACCGTCAAACCACATAATAATAATAATTGATAAATTGCGATGGAGCGAATGCTCCGGTGGCAATCTACCTACACACCCATCCTTCTCCCTTCCTACTCCAACTCACTTTGTCCTCAACTAATTTTTACTTTAAATTTTTTCAGTGTTATCGGTAAATTATTCATCACCTCCCCTGGCAACTTATTGGAATCCCTTACACCCTTTCCTATAAAAGAAAAAATTTCCACATCCTATGCCTGAAATCAAGTGCCAGCTTGTAGTCATGGTCATCTTTACCCTTCCAAGCACCTCTCGATTCATCACCAATATAGACCTTGTACATTCCCATTACTCTCTTCACCTCCTTCTATCCTCCAATGAATCCCATTTCAGCTCCTTTATCATATTAGTTACCGTTGTGTTTTTCGGTAATTTCCAAAGACAAGACATGTCCTCAATAGTAGTATCTTCTCGTTGAGGCATATAGAACTGGGTTATCATCTTATGATAACGTTCGCCATTTACCGTTGATGCATTACCTGCCTCTCTTTCTAAGATACATGGTCCAGTTATTCCTCCAGGCCACAATACACACAAATAGTGACTCGTTGGGGATGCATTTGTCTCTCATGAATCATTCGTGTATATTTTTAGCTCCAAATGCGGAAATTTTGCCTATTAACGAAGGCATTGAGGTGAAAAATGAGCCTCGTCGCTGTAGGTGATTTTGTCCACAAAATCGTAATTCACTTGTTGATCAATGGTCTAAATGGTGAATTCTCTTCGCTTTGTATGGTCTGTTGTCATAAGATCTTGAGTCAATTGGATTTTGTAAGCATGGAGATGCAAATCTTCAGTAGAATGATAAGTGGCTGTTCAAATGTTCAGTTGTTATGCACGATGACGAATCGGGGTCCCTGCACTCTTGCAAACTGCTGCTATGTTTTATTCTGAATGACCATTACGAACTCATTGCAAATGTTTTACATCAACATCTGAACCAGTAGCCTACTTTGAAATTTTTAGATTATTCTTTTCGCGGTTAATAAATTCTGAACATTACAGGTATTTCTGCCAAAAATTGAACTATCTTTACGATTCGTGGCAACCAATCTTTCTCCATTTTGGTAATAAATTTCAACATTAAAGACACGTTATTGTATTGTGTTGCGCTCCATGTTTGCTAACTCCTTTCTGTGTCTCGTTGACCTGTCACAATTATCGACCTATCGAATCATAACAACCAAAATGGCGCGCACTTCAAATCTTGCGCTCTAATTGAAACACCCTCTATGAACGCGGTTGCTTTTTAATTCGACGCCAACGAATTAAAGTTCGCGCCTCCTTGCTGTAAAGTCGTTCTTCTCAGTGCCCCGCGTGTTTCGACTTTTTGTTTTTAGCCTCGGTGCAAACTGCTTGACACCTGCGGTACGTGTGTTCACTTTCTACAGAGCTGGGCTGGTCCGTTACTCGACCTGTAGTTCGCGCATGCGCAGTAGCCGTCTCCGCGAACTGCGTGCCGATACAAAGTCGCACCGCTAGGTATGTACTCAGTACTCAGCGAAACATTCGCGTCGGTTTGGTACTGAGCAAAACAATGGAAGAACTAGAGGCGTAATATCTTTAATATCGATCTGATATTATTTATGATTGTGGGTGAACGGGGACGTCGGTCCTCGTATTCAGAAGAACGCGGGATCAAATCCCCGTCCGGTCATGCTGATTTCAGTATTCCATAGTTTTCTGAACTGACTGAGGGTGAATGCCTCTACAGTTCCTTCAAAATACCAAACGTGGTAGGTGAGAGGAAACATTCAGGACTCACATCGGGAGGACGCAGATTCGAATTTTCTTCTGTTCATTTTAATTTCGGCTTTCCATGCTTTTCCGAAATTACTGCAGGCGAATGCTGTAAATTTCCTTGAAAAGACAAAGCTTGGTGGGTGAACGGAAACTTTCTAGTCTCGCATTCGGTAGGACACCGGTTCGAATCCTCATCCGGACATCCAGATTTGGCTTTTACGTGATTTCTCGAATCATTCCGGGCGAATTCCTGGACGGTTCCTTCAAAAGGCCGGACTCTTCGCTTTTCGTTACAAAGTATTTAATTTATAATTTTGCATTAACACCTGGATACGGCTGGTAATATATATGTATTAACAATAATGGATATAAACTTTATTGTACCAATCTCGTCTCCAGTGGTTTGGCTTTCTTTGATTAATAAAAATGATACACGATTATCTGTATCTGAGATAAAATTTTATGTATCTTCTCCGTTTTTGTAATATTTGCAATTAATTCAACAAAAGGTAAAGGCAGTGCGTTTTCACACAGGGGCGTCCATAAATTACGTGAGATGAAATGGGGGGGGGGGTTTCTGGCGAAATCTCACCAAGGGGGAGGGAGGGGGATCAACGGAAATCTCACGTGAGGTTTTGGAAATTATTATTGGACTGTAGAGCTAAAAAAAAGTCTACAAAACACGCGAAAGTCGATTCTAGGGGGGTCGAAATGGAAGGGTGAAAACTAAAAAAAAAAGTATCAAAAAGTGGCGAGGGCGATTTCTAGGGGAGGGGGGGATCTAACGGACCAGATCTCTCGAAGTCTCACCAGAGAGGAGGGGGGTGCGGAAAACCGGAAAAACACCTCACGTAATTTATTGATGCCCCCAGCTTTCAAGCCGTATTCACGTAGGATTATCGGAGGTAGAGCTACGCATTCGTATTTCCTGACCACGGGCACTAGAGTGGACGTGCCGTGGTCAGTGACTCGGTCCAGCCCTTTTTGTTTACGTTCCCGCGGAGTTTTCCCTGGGGGACCGTTATGAACGTTCAGTTTCGAGGAAATATCCTCGGCTTCATCGGTAATCGAACTCCGGTCGTCTGGACAGTATTCAGACGCTTTACCGCCTGGTCTACGCGGCCTCCAATTACATCAACAAAGCCCTTCAAAAAAGACTGAAATTTTTATTGTTATGAAAAAATTTCTAAGAAAAGTTTGGTTTCAAAATCGAATAACGGCTATTTATTTGTTTGAAATATTTCGTGATTTCTTACATTTCGTGTAAACTTTCACTGAGTTTTTAATATTTTCCTGTTTCTTACGCTCTATTAAAAAAATTCTTAGGTTATGTTCTAGTAATTTGTGTAGAGAATACAACGTAAAGATCAGATGTTCTTCTCCTTACATGAGTTTATGCATTTAACCGTCGTAAATAAACAAATAGCAACATGTAATATATCTTTGTCTCGCAATATAGTTTTTTATCTCTAGCCTTTCTATTTGTACGCAATTATTATACTTCCTCAACACACAATTGCCGTTTAACTGATATCGCAGTTAGAATTCTTTTTAAAAATAGAACTATATAAGTATAAATAAAATCAAGTGCAGAATATGTTTTTTTTTAATTTCCTGGATGGACAAGCAGCGCTGTAGCGACAGTCTGTGGAACTAAGGGGGCATCCATAAATTACGTGAGGTGAAATAGGGGAGCGGGGGTCTGGCGAAATCTCACCAGATCTCACCAGGGCGGAGGGGGGGGTCCAGAAATCCGGAAAAACACCTCACGTAATTTGTGGATGCCCCCTAACGCTGCGGGCGTTATCGAGACTCGGTGAAGCCGGCCGGTCTCGGTACCGCGGGCCTAGCGAGCTGGCTTCGCGTTGCAGAGGTCGCCGGTTCTAGTTCGGCCCAGGGCATGGGTGGTTTTAATTAAGTGTTGTGTTTGTCCTGTGTTGCGTTTGTCCCGTGTTGTCCTTTCACCTGAGATTATTAACAACAATAGAAGAATGTGACTCAATTGAGGAAAATGAAACACATATAATGCTGGCTGAATGGCTAACAAACCGAATGCCATTAAAAAAAAAAAAAAAAAAAAAAGTTTTGGGGAAGACTGCCGCGTTATTCAGTTTACATCCAGTCTGTAGGTTCAACCAATTTTATTAAAGTGGATTTCTTTCTCGTATTTCTACCTCTGACAGTTGATAAGCTTATAAAAAACTGTCAGCTGTGTAGTCCTTAAATGATCACACTCTTGTCATTTTTTGCTTTGTTATATCCGGGTTTTTTTAACTGATTTTTTTAGTAGGAGGGTACATTAAAACAAATTGCTAGCAGGACTTTCACTTGAAACCAAAAATAAAAAAATTATCGGTGCAGCGTTCTACTGAAGGTTGTTGTAGTATACTTTGTGTGGAAGTGTTTCGTTTGACGAGACAGTGTTATATCGCAGCCGGTTGGTGGTCTGTAGGCGGTGAGTAAAGTGTTGTCACACGACTCGATATCTCTGGTGGGCGGAGACGGAACATTCCATCGTAACGCTTGCCACAACTCACACCGGCTGCAGGAGAAATAGTCCCCTACAACAACTCAGACACACACTTGATTCCGGCCTTAGATTTGTTTCTACGTCTACGGATAACATTGGAACAGCATAGCTAACCTTATAGTCCGTACGTAATACAAGGGTGATCAAATTAAAAGGTACGAAATGACGTAAAAACGTAACAGTTAAATGTTTGCATATTCCGCCATGGGATGCGATTGGAGTCTCTGACTGGGATCGGAGCATGCGCGGGCAGAGGCCCTTATCAAAAGCGGCGTCCAAATGATGCGGCAGTCCGTATGAGGACAGGATGGCGTACAGGTGGGGGATGTGTACTGTGAGACACTCCGACGCCTACGTAGGTCCATCAAGAACAAAAGACCGGGGCTGCTCACGGAGGGTGTGGTTCTGCTCCATGATAACGCGCGTCCACGCGTCTCCAGAGTCACACACATGGAACTTGCCAAGTTCAAGAGGGAGACGTTGGACCATCCGCCCTACAGTCCGGACATGTCGCCCTGCGATTTCCACGTGTTTGGTCCACTGAAGAAACACCTGAAAGGGAAGCGCTTCAACTCGGACGACGTACTCAAGGACGCTGTGAAGGACTGGGTCTCGTCACGGCCACAGGAATTCTGGGAACAAGGAATCCTGCGGCTTGCTCATCAGTGGGATCGTTGTGCTCATGCCTATGGTGTATATTTGAATAAAGTCTACATTGTTCCCACTGTATCGTTCGTACCTTATCATTTTATCACCCTTGTACATTGCACGACAAAAAAAGTGAAGCACCCAGAAGGGGAGAAGGAAATTAAATTAAAGAGACAATGAAATGAAACTAGTCAGGTTGAGAGGCTATGTTATCTTATTTCACTGATTACAAAGAAATTGGCAGCATGAGCCCAGTTATCAGTATGACGTTGCACCCCCTTTGACCTGTATGCTTGCACTGATTCGATTGGGAAGGATGTCGCTGAATCCTCTCCTGAGGCAAACTGGCCCAAACTGTTGTAACTGGTCCTTGATATCCTGGATATTGGCACTGGGAGGGAGTTGACTGCGGTGCCGCTACTACGCATGTTCTATCGGGGACAGATCTGGGGATCTTGCTGGCCACGGGAGTAGCTCAGAATCACGTAGGCAGTTCATAGAGACACTCGCCATGTGTGGACGAGGATTGTCCTGTTGAAAAACGGAACCACAATGGTGAAAGGTAACACATGAGGATGCAGGATGTCCGTGAGGTACCGTTGTGCCGTCAGAGTTCCCTCAATCACTACCAGCCGTGACCTGAAGTCATACCCGATGGCTAGCCACAACATGACGCCAAGAGTATTAATGGCGTGCCTTCCAAAACGCTGGAATAATGGGACCACTACCCACGTCATCACCATACCATCCGACGATGGTCATCCAAGGCAGTGCAGAATCGCTGAACACAACGAATGGCGTCGCATTGTGTTCAGCGATAAATCGCGGTTCTGAATTACCTTCAGTATAGACAATATATATATTCTTAAACAAGATATTCGTACTCAGAGAAAGGAAACGTAAAATGCCATGAATACCCTTACAAGGTCTGGTGGCTGGTACAAACGCAGTCTCCAGCCGTCCAAGACGACAGCTATCCAGGTCAGGGCCTCCACGGCAAACAGGCGCAGAGCCGCATTAGTAAACACCTGTCAACGCAATAGCACTCACAGAACTGTTTTATTGCAGTACTCGATAAGGAAATCATCTGCACTTACCTCTACGACTGTCAAAAGTTAACCCCGATCGCCGTGTTAGCACACGCTCCGGTGGCTATACCCCTGCAGACTTGGTTTTCGCTTTCTTGTAACTTCCTACTTTTCCCTCTACAAATTTTTATTTTAAATTCTTTCAGCGTTTTTCCTAAATTATTCATTGGTAATTTTTTTCAATCCCTGACTCCCTTAACAACGAAAGAACATTTTCCCGCATCCTTATGCCTGAAAATATACTGCTCATGTTCATCTTTTCCCTTCCATGCACCACTCTTTAATTCCACCAGTACCTTCCCACGCCTCATCACAATATTGCCACTCCCGGCGCTCTCTTCGCCCTCTTCCTGGTTTCCAATGAATCCTATTCGAACTCTTTTATTATATCAGTTACTGATTGTGTTCTGCAGTAATTTTCAGAGAAAAATCTAGCAACCCTTCTTTGCGTCCCTTGCAACTGCTGTATTTGATGTGGGTCCCATATTACACCACCATTTTCAAGCAGCGGTCTTATCAAAAAAAAAAAATCTCACTTCTCATCACTCTCTCTAATAAATGAAGGTGTTTGTAACTTATTTCACGAATTATTCAATGTGACCTACCCAGTTGAGTTCAAACATGCGTTTGATACAGCCGCGAGAATTTAAAGCTGCAATAAAAAAAAATAAAAAAAAAAATGAATCAGATATTTGGAAGACCACCACAGACAACTGAGTAGAAACGGTCAGTCATTCCTCAGGTAAAGAGTGTTATTTTAATGGATGAGCAATTACTGGAAGTGACGAATGGGAGTATTCTCTTGGGGGCAAACGAAGAAAATTAGAAATCCCAAGACATTGGTTTGATCCTTAATTGGCTGCATTTTAGGCCCAATATCATGAATAACAGATAGTATAAGTGGTAGAGGGCACAAACAGAAATTGATTTGTTAATTGCAACAGAAGGTAAATGATAACAGATAGACAAATTTTCGTGTGACAGTCGTTTATCAACGGGAAGGAGAAAAAGAGTTTATAGTGGATTCAGCGTGGCCTCACACTGAAGTAAAAAAAAATTAATAAGCCCTGAATAAGAACAGAGTGCCGTCAGTACTAAACTTCAAGCACTTCAGCACAGGAGGCGACGTTTTCTATGTTTGCGTTTAGTAGCAACTGGATGATAGGTGCTCGAATAAAAGTTACGTACTTTTTTCCCCATTATGTCTTCTGGTTGTCAGATGTGCTTTTTTTTTTTTAACTGCTTAACGTCTCTTAACTGCGAGGTCTTTAGAGACGGGAAAGGATGAGTGGCAAGGAATGGGAAGGAATTAGGCCATGGCCTTTTGAAGGAAGCATCCCGGTATTTGCCTGGAGTGATTTGGGGAAACCCAAATCTGGATGCCCGGACGGGGATTCGAACCGGCGTCCTCCGGAATACCGTTACACCACCACGCTCGGTACATGTGCTTGTCCCGTTGGTTCAGTTGATTGCTGCACCGATGCTGTTTTGCGCTGATACGTGTTTAGCTGGTGGAAGAAATTTTCACCACCAGGACTTGGCCGAGAGGTGTTGGTGCACAGTTCCTAATCACCAACTTGTGTACCAGAGTCCTGGGTTCAATCCCAAATCTCTCCACAGTGCCAACGGAGTGAGGGTTTGCAACACTACTGGTGGGGACGTTAAGCTTAGCGGACCATTTGCGTCTCTCGGAAGAGCAGGCCTGAATGAGCTATCACTGGATTTCGCCCTCTTCCTTCTTTTACCTCTCATTCACAACGCAAGTAACATTCTACTCTGGACACACACACACTATCATAGTCTTGTATACTTACAAGAACATAGAGGAAGGCAACGGGAAGCCATTCCAGTTCATTTTCCCAGACGTTGCAAAACTGTCATCAGGTGTCCCTTTTGCAACATGACAATGCAAGGCCCCACACTGAGACGTTGATAAACTAGGGTTAACAACTTTTTAGAAAAACAATTAAGTATCTTTGTCTTTGGTAGAGAAAAATAAAAGTAACTGAAAAAAAAGATGTTTATTACGTATGTTTATATACATATATTTTCGTGCTATTAATTTTTTGTTTCATTTCAGCCTGTAATAGACTGTACCACATCCTAAAACTAAAATTATAAATAAATAAATGAGCAACTTAAATATAAGTCTCTTGGCAATTGTCGCGTAACCGTTGGTATTAGGTCCGACTTATAACAGATTATAACTATTAAATAATTCAGTCCTTTTTCTTTCAGAAAGTTTTAAGTTTATTGTATATTTTGTAATCCTCTAGAAACTACATTGAAACTGAGTAATCTCCGATGATGCAAGTTCGTTTCGACAATGATAATTCCAAGCAACCTACCTAAGCGTCTACGCCGATAGCCTCAATTCTTATTATTTTTTTTATCTCCATAGCAACCTATAATTTCCTTTTCTCTAGGAGTAAATATTATCGATTTTCGAAACTGAAGGGAAAAATATGATTTCCTTACAAAAAATATTTTGTTATGTCACACAGTCCGGATGGTGCAATGTCATGATGGATATTGACTGACTTATTTGTGAAATACCAGCTGATGCAATGCTAAAACGCAAAGCGCAGATACTGAATTTCGTAAAGAATTTATTTTGATGCTCTCTTCTCATCCAGTGATATGTTTTCTCCCACATATTTTTATATTTTTGTAACTATTTAGGATTCTTCGTTTTCGCTGTTGTGTCACTCGTATCAATATAACAAACAGAATCTCAATTACTCGCCATTTTAAACAATATAAAAGAAAAATAATGCAGTTGAAAACTCCAACCCCAAAACAACGAAGAACAAAAGAATCCACGAATTCTCCGCTTTTAGATTATATGATTGACATCCACCCTTCCAATCAGAAATACGGCGAGCGGACACGAGTCAACACGAATTCCACAATATAGATCAGGGGTGGCGAACCCAAATAATCACGCGGCCCACTATGGAAATGCATCATAACTCCGCGGGCCGCATATAAAATTATATATCCCCATATTAGATTTAGACCCACTATAGACATTTTTTGGAGTAAAAAATTTAAACATAGTAAGTTATTATTGTTGTGTTTACTATTATTCTTACATGTAAACATAATAATATAAGAATGATACTAAAAGCACATTTTAATGAAATATGTATCATTAAAAATGATATATAAAAGATACATAAATATAAATTAAATAAATTTTGAAAAGATGGGTGCACAAATTATGTATTTTTTTAATACATTTGTTTTCACTACTTTTGCCATTATAAAATAAACCTATTTTGTTAAAGTGTGTTGAATCTCGCGAGCCGGAAAAATATTCAAAGCGGGCCACGTGCGGGTTGGCCACCCCTGATGTAGATGGTTCGCTGTTGTTGCCTCGCATACTAAGCAGTAAGTACACAGATCAAAGGACAAACAATATCCCTGGTTATCGAGAGTGTGCAACTGGAGTAAGAGCGTTCCGTTCTATGTATTGTATACTTTACTCGAAATAAAGTATTGTCGCATACTTTGTTGGTATGAAGAAACCAAGCGTGGTGGTGTAACGGCTAGCGTTCTGGCCTCGCATTCGGGTGGACGGCGGTTCGAATCCCCGTCCGGGCATCCAGATTTGGGTTTTCCATGGTTTCCCCAAATCACTCCAGGTGAATGCCGGGATGCTTCCTTCAAAAGACCATGGCCGAATTCCTTCCCCCCATCCTTTCCCATCTCTAAAGACCTAGTTGTTATAGGAGACGTTAAGCAGTTAAAAAAAAAAAAGGTATGAAGAAGTATAAAGCATATCGACCAAAAATAAACTATAATACGTTATTATAAATTATGGTTGGCAACCCTCGGATAAACTTTCCGTACGTCCGGCCTCGTATAAGACGTTCGTAGAAGAAGAATCAATAACTTCAAATACTAGTGATCATATTTATATGATCACATTACCTGATATTTGAATAGAATACCAGAGCTACAGTTGTTATTCTGCGACATAACGTTTCGACGTATTGCCGCTGTACACAGCATCAGATGTTCTCTTGTGCATTGCCGGCATGATTTTCTCTGGAAGATGTTGCGCGACGGTGTCCTTGTAGCAGAGAAAAATGAACCATACCAGTAGCGTGTTGCGACATGAGCTGCTCTCGCATTGTGCGTGCGTGGGAACACGGTCCTATTGCAGACGTTCCACTTTTATTTATCTACACTCGCATCAGTGGTTGAGTCTCTCTGACTCAAGGCCCGCGTACTAGTTTAGCCATAAATGGTATCCTGTGGCTCAGTAATGCTTACCACGAGAGTTCGCGTAGTTATCAAGACCTGACTCATGTTTTGGATGATCCAGAACAAAAGTCAGAGGCGTTTGAGTAAATTTATTCAACCCCAAAAGCTCAGTGAGAGTGGATGTCTATCTCCAAGGCCTCTTTCTGATTAAGAAATAATGTTACTTTCTCTGAGAAAACAAAAAACTAATCAAGCTAGAGTTGCACAACACTGAAAAATCTAATGACATCATAGTTATCGGATTCAGTGTTGAAACTGTAAATGCAGTTGAAATAGCTGAGAGATATTTGTTACACTCTAATCAGTGATTCATTGTTTCTGTCATATTATGTATTGATTGACATTGAAAATATAGTAAAACAGCTTTTTAATAATATAGTTTTTGCACTCCTAACTAATTTTGAAAAATGGAATTAGCCAATCAACCGGAAGAGAGCTTCGCAAAAAAAAAAAATCAAAATTAATTAAAGAAAAAATTCGACACTACAACAGAGTTATAAAAGCCAGGATGTCTCTATGCGGCATCAAATTTAGATATATACAAAAAAAAGGGAATAACCTGCAGTATTATGAAAAAATATAAAAAAAATTGATCTAAAAAAAATGGGAATGAATGCAATGATAGGATTATGTATGAAAACTGAAAAACTGTCTAATACTATCGCAGAAAAAAGACTGGCTACTTTTGACATTTTGGTATGAGTGAATCCAGAAAGACTGCCAAGAGGTATATTTGTCTACTCGGATAAAAACACAAAACATAAATTCGTTGGTTTGCCGAAGTAAAAACGAATATAGCAGCAGATGAAACCTTACACAGGGTTAAATGTTGGGGGGAAAAAATTACACATATTAATGGTTTCCAGGAAATAGTACAAGAACAATAGTTTGGACAGAAGAAAGATGGGACAAAATACAGCGAAAGGATGAAGAAATATTTGCAACAAAGAAAAGAAATCGTGAATTTATTTTCCCTAGTCCACAGATGGTCGAAGAAGAGCAGAAAAAGTTTTTGACGTCCAAAATCTAAAGAGATCTACTTATAACCTTCTCTTCAGAAGTTACTGCACAACTTTTTATCCAACCGTTGACCGCGTCTTAAGCAATTCAAAATTACGCTACTTTTACGTTTTTATACCTTCTTAGTAACTTTTTTCCGGAATGAGAAACATTGTTTGCCATCTTTCAGACATAAATGGCTTGTAAATCTATCTTTCTGGTTATAATATCTTCAATCTCTTTTGCTTTCTTTATCTGCAATAAAATTCTCACTCTACATTGCTTTATTTCTTGTTACTTTTACTTCAAGAGTACCACGAGCGCAACCAAACGTTCCAAGTATATGTTTAACACACTTTTATTCCGCAGCTTTTCAAATATTAGAAATTACTCAACACAACTTTTACATACAAACCTCGATTTACTTTTACAGCGGCCGTGAAATCTGACTGTACACCAGCGATGTACGATGTAAACAACCAGAGACATTATGAATTAATGTAATCAATTTTCTTTGTGGTCGTGACAACAGTAGTTACTTTTTTGTTAAAGGGGAATATGTACAGCGATAGAGGGTTCGAAGAAAAAATAATAAATCATTTTCGGTTGCCGGCTTGTGATCAATTTGACAAAACTGCATTGCCGGCATTTGATAATTTGCTAAAACTTCAAATTTAAAAAAAAAAAAAAAAAAATACGGTTTTACTAAAAATTTACTGAATCTGTATCGTTGTGTGTGGAGAATGAGCCCTGGACCACAGTACAACCTAACTGTACACACACGTGGATGCCCTTATAAAACACCCAATCTGTCGCTGTTATTGTGATCCAGGCTTCATTACAACATAAACGAAAAAAATGATGATAAACACTCTTCATTAGAAAATAAAGCGAAAAAGTAATAATAAATACTTTTCGATTGCCGGCATGTGATCAGTTTGCTAAAACTGCATATTTTTTTCTGAGAAACTACATCTCTCACGGCTTCCTTGATAGTTGAGTCGATGGTGATGCTACCTGGTGGCATTCAGAGTAACTATTATACATGGCTGGTGTACAGTCAGCTTTCACGGCCGCTGTAAAGGTAGACCGGACGGATCGAGCAACATAGTCCATAACTTATATACAAATAACCTTTTCACTCAAGGCCCAACTATTTACATAACTTTAGCAGCATCCTTCTAGCTGCTTCTGTATCATCAAACAATCTTATTCATGCCTCTCCCTTTCCTTTGATAATCGTGTACACAGTCTTCTCCTTGGTGTCGGGTCTGCAGCGCCCGGTTTATTCTTTGCTGCTAAAGATGCTCTCAAAAAGTCATTAATAGAAGTCGCTATTGGAGCAAACTAAGAATTCAGGATAATTTTTGTTTCTGTAATGATTTAAAATTATATTGTAAACCAAGAAAAATAATAAAAAAATTACAGGATATTCACAAATCATAATATACGTAATCAACTACATACATATATTTATATTCATTTATAGGCTGGAGTGAAGTAAGACCACTACATACTGTAAAATATATTTTTAAAAAAATGCGATATCATATACCTCCGGTAAAGGAGAGGTAGTCTGTAAGATGGAAAGGTTTCGTAGAGTTGTATACTAACAAACATTTCTGGATTTTGAATGTCACCGTCCTGAGAAATTCCGACAAGCCGATTCCCAAGGTGTTTTTGACACGTCTAGAAGTTAGAGAGCTATTTACTTATGAAAAGTTCCCTATTCTTAAACCTGTGCCTTCGGAATATTAAGAGTCTCTTTAACGAACTTGGTGGGTGAGCGGTTGACGTTCTGGTCTCGCATTCGAGAGGATGCCGGTTCGAATCCCAGTCCGAGCGTCCAGATTTGGGTTTTCTATGGTTTCCCCAAATCACTCCAGGCGAATGCCGGGCTGCTTCCTTCAAAAAGCCGTGGCCAAATTCCTTTCATTATTGGCCCTGCGGAATGCATGGTAAATCGTTGACGCCGCAGCGAATACCATGATATCATCGGAAGTGGTCCAGTAGCGCTGAGCTTATCACTGCGATGTATTTTGTAGGCAGAACTTCCTTGAACTCTGCTGTGGTAGTCATTCAGATTCGTCAGCCTGGTTCGTCGCGCGTAAGTGTTTAGCGCTGTATTATGATTCACGCGTTCATACGACCTGACGCATCGTTTAGGACGGAAGGAAAATGGGGGAATCGCTAATGGGAAAGAATTCGCGTGGAATTATGTGGGCAAACCATGGAAAATCGAAATGTGGATGGAACTTGCATTCTCTTGCATGCCAAGTTCTAAAGAAAGCTTCAACAATGTCTTCTACCTTCACCTCTACCCATGACCTCTGAAACAAAAGATACGAGTATATCAATAACGTTTCTGGCATCTCTGGTTGAAACATCTTCGTTATATTATAACTCCCGATACTTAACTCGCCAAATTGAAAATAATGTATCACTTTAGCAGAATAACTTCGGAAAAACGACATGAACTGGTTATAATGTCCAGGAGAATCCCTGTAACACGCTTGATTTTTGTAACTCAGAAAACTGATTTTATAAGTCGTAGTAGTTTAAATTATTGTTATACCTGCTTCTCGCTGTCAGTTATGATACATGTGTGATGATAGTTACACATTAATATGTGAGACTCCATCTTTTTTTTCTGGCTTATCTGTATAGACTTGCGGCGTACTTAATTACAATGTAAGGACAAACGAAAAAAGGGCTAATTCAGTTGTTTTGTTATCTCCACAAATTATTTCTTCTTAATTCTAAATTTCTATGAGATACAATTACTGTGCAACACCTAGACGTTTAAATAGGCCAAGAGCATGATTTAAAAATGTAATGGTTCTTAAAATTGAGAAGTAATACTGATAGACACGATTGTAGCGAAACTGTTCTGATTTCAGTTATATATCTTCGAGATATTTAAAGATATCATTAGTCACCGAAACCTCTCTGTCGATGTCATTTTGCTGTAAAATGAGATTCAGAAGACCCAGAGAGCTGTGGAAAGGTAAAGACAAAAACAAACGGCATTAGATCACATACATCTTGGAGTAAGACACCTTGAAGTGGCAGTAGGACGTCCATTTTGAATGTTTAACTGGAGTCCAGCGGATCATGAGAGTCCAGTAGGAAAACCACCTGATCGATGGGTTAAATACGTATTCATTTCTCCGCTTTGTCACATATTCCTACTGTTCAGTTTTCTCCTTTCTAGTAATTAATTGTTTTCGATGTTTGTAAAATTTTTGTTCGTTCCATAAATACTTCTTTTGCGATTCTTTGTGTTGCAAGTATCTCTGGGCTACAGTCATTTTACGAAATTTCAGCCAACTTTACTTGATTGTGTTGCTACATTGCTACCGTTTATTGTGTCGATGATTGTGTGTTCTTTGCTGCTGGTGGCCAAGCTAATATTGGCGAACTTTCTCAGTGATCTAATCGTCAAAAAACAAACGGTGTGGAATATTTATTCAATACTGAAAATCGAAACTTTTGAAATTTTCACCTAATAGGTCATATGAAAAGTCCGAGAAGATACAAAAAAACAGGCCGGTTTGATTAATCTTACTTCCGTTTGTCTGTGGGCTTTTGGTTCAATTTAGCGACTTATTTTTTGAAACAGCTTTATAGGCTCGGCTGTGGAAGAGAATCAGTTAACAGATTAAATGGCAGAATTGAAACCAACAATGTTAAACGAACTTATTCATTCGAAATTAAATTCTCTGCTGGGTGTTTTATCTTCTGGCGTAGGCGGTTTTATGGAGCATGTTCCTCTCCATGGGAATCTGTTCATAAAATCAATTGGGATACTTTCCCGTTACCTTCCCGTGTCAGTGTAGGTGTGGAACACTGTGATAGTGTGTGTATTTTGTATAGTCTTGTTTGTGTTGTATGAAATGAGATAGGAAGAAGGAAGAAGGTGAAACCTACTGCTGGCGCATTCAGGCCAACTCTTCCGACACCAGGTGCCGCCAAGCTTAACGTCCCCATACGACGGAATCAACTGTGCCGCATGCTGTCACTCCGTACGGTACACTGCGGTGAGGTTTGGTATTGAACCCAGGACTTTGGTGCACAATCTGGTGATTAGGATTTGTGCACCACCACCTCCGCTATCCTGCCGGCCAATTCCACCACCCGGACTCAAACCAGCCAATCCCGTGTCGGCGCCGGACACCATCACGGTGCCGCAACCAACTAACCACTGTGGCGAGCGATGTTTCGTGCAAGTTCGTAATGGAGTCCTGTGCGTTTAATTCCGTGCACCATCTGTGTCGTAAACGTTGCTGTTGTTTTGCCGAGTGCGGGCGAATATCCTGCGGCATTTTGAGACCGCAAACTCCAACTTGCGAAGCTTTCTCTCGTTACGAAACTGGTACGCTAAACGCGCGGTACCGCAGCGGCCGGGTTCGCTTTTTGCTAGTTGCGACTTACTCGAACTGTACCAGCAAATCCTCATTCAGTATTTTCCCACGCAAGGTGGGTTAGGGAAGAGATTTAGCGGTTGAATAGGACTGGTATTTTACTCTTAAGGCTACAGCATCTCTGGGAGTTTAATAAGTTTTTAACGTTTTCTCACAAACCTTCTTACGGACTAAGAAGATGCTTTGTGAACAGCCGAGCCGATGGGTAGTTCGTACCTGGTTTACCAGAGTATCCATATTCGATTCCCGGGACAGCCGTTTAGATATCATTTTCCGCAGTTCCTGATGAATGCCGAAATGGTTACTTCCAATGGCCATGGCCGAATTTTCGTTCATATCCCCCACTCCTCTTACACCTCTAATGGCCTCGAAGAGTCGTAAAGCCATAAAAATACGATCGAACCTGGTTCAACTGCTCCGATTTCCATTACTGAAGGAAATTTTCACCAGTTAGCCAGCTTAACAGAAAAGGTTATTGCACACTATTCCGAATTATCACATCCTGCTCCAAACCTCTGAATTAAATCCCAAACTTTTCCTCTGTGGGTACTGAATCGGGTATACCACAATGTTGATGATATAGCGGTGAGTTGGTTCGGTAATATAACCAACAAACAACGAAACGAATTGGTCAACTTATTATTGTGCACTCATGTATTTGTTTGGCTTCTTCCTCTATGACTATTATACCCGAATCCAAATGAAGGCGGTTACCCTGTGGGATGTTTATCCTCTATGGTAAACCGGGGGGGGAGGGGGGATGAAGTAGGATATTTTCTAATTAGTCATACACACTTGCAATAACACAAACACTGTCACATAGCGGTAGGCAACTACTTTAGCAATCAACATCAATAGTAGCCTTTACGTTAACCGCAATAAAAAAATAGTTTGTCATTGATGGTTCGTGGTAGATGCTCCAATAATGTGTGGTTAATTTAACTTCTGAAGAGCCCGACTGGAGTTGAGGGTTCAACTTTCGAGTTCCGGCGGAAATTGGTATATTTATCACCGATCTCCGTGGGTGAACGGTAACGCTCTGTTCTCGCAGTCGGGAGGTCGCCGGTTCAATTCTTCTTCCGGCAGCCATATTTAGCTTTTCCATGGTTCCCGAAATAATTCCTGGTTAACGCCGGGTTGGTCACTCCATATGGTCAGGCTGAATTCCTCCCCGTTGCTTGCTCCCATCGTTTCCTGGCTCTAATGACACCTGATGTCAGCTAGCCAAAGCATGAAGCAAAAAGAAATCGCATTTTTATCGGTCAGCACCGCGAACTTCAATTCTAGCGAAGCCTTTTTCCGGTGTAGGAAGTGTGCCGAGCTGGCTTCGTGGTTCGTAATCTACTTTAAGTTGTAGGTCGCCTTTTCCGGATTTCGTTAAGCCATGACAGAGGCGGCATGCGCGGCAAATTGTAAGTATGTCAGCAGGCCGTAGCGGTCTCCTAGCCACTAGTGTCGTACGGCTGTTATTATCTTCATTCGACAGCAAACCTTTCGACAAAAGCGTTGGTTCCGAGTTCCCACTTTCCCGCCAACACCTTCTCACGCGATTCTTTCAACACGGTACAGACAACAGGTACTTTCCTCAAACACCCGCAGACAAACAGTCATTACTGGAAGACAAAACGAAAGCTAACAGTTATTCGACACCTCCTACCGGATATTGTGATTATGGGTGTTAGGCAGGTCCCCTCAGCGATGAAAGGAAATTGTCCCCAATTTCTGCCTAAGGCCGGCATTACACTGTAAAAGATCTTTGTCAAAGATCTTTCAAAAGATATTTTATAAAATATTTTATAGTGTAATGGGGCATATTTATAAAAGCTTTCTTTTATAAATGTAAGACAATGGCATTGCATCACCACCCTGCAAACGTAAACAAAGAAAATGGCGTAAGGGACGTTACCAAAGTTGGTTATGACTGTCGAATTCACGAAAATCTTTCTTTCTTAGTATGAACAGAAGGAAATGTTGTAAACTCAGAAACATTATAAGATTATAAGATTAAGGTGAAACTTACGAAAAGTTAATTAGTGTTATGATAGAAGGCTGTACTGTAGAAGATGTGAAAAGAGAAAATTAATGTGTTAAGAAATTAGTATTTGACAGATTTCTGGAATAATAACAGAAGTAATGCGCAGACCAATGCGTGTGCTATATTGCCAGAATGGTGTAGATCCGTCACCATCAATCGAGTTCAAACCATGGCACATACACCGTAAAAATAAACACCCAATAGTATATATGGGGAAATAATTCTGATGTAGAATTTGTGGTAAGAATTTACTTGGACGTATACTTCAGCATCAACCATAATATTTATAATTTGGCATGTCCTTACATTGCAGCTCTTTCACTGAACTTTAACATGAACTCCTATCATATCAAGTCTCGCAATCCACGATCTGACCTAAATATGTTTACTTCTCATCTTTATCTTCAATAAAATGACATATTGTGACAGTTGCACTAACTGGGTCTGCAAAAGCTTACAAGTTTACTCCATTCATTTCAGCGAACTATGACGAAAAATTTTATATAGTGTAATGGGACTGAAAAAATATAAAATATCTTTGATAAAACAAATATGATAAAATGTTTTATAAAAAATCTTGGACAAAGATCTTTTACAGTGTAATGCCGGCCTAAAAGATAAACTTTTTACTAACATAACAATGCGAAAAAAAATAATTACAAAAGATTTGAAGGTTAGCAGGCACTGTTTTTCTTAGGGCTTACGGCTTGACGAGGTCATTAGAGCAGTGAGAAGATGGGGCAAGGAATGGAATTCACCCATGACCTTTTGATGGAACCATCTCAGCATTCGCTTGAAGTGATGTCAAGAAACCATGGAAATCCCAAATCTGGATTGCCGGGCGGAAATTCTAACCTACGTCCTCCCGTATGTGAAGCGAGAGCTTAATACCGTTCGCCCACCACGCTCGCTAAAACTAATTCATAGGCCAAGTTGATACTTGACCTACGATATTGGGAAAAACGTATCAACAGCACAAAAACACGTGTTGATACCAGTGTCATATCTGTGCCAGGGCGAGATATTTTCACCTTTCCCTAGTATTTTCAACAACGGGAACTTTGTGGGAGGTTAGGCAATACTAACGAACCGTCAAACAATACACTTCGGCGTTATAATAGTACAAGATCCGGCTTCATGGTTTCTACGTCCGAATTTTATTTGACTGCAATGCAATATGCATAATTATTAGTAGCAGAGAGCGGCCGCGTAGCTGAAGCGGTAGAGCGTATGGGACGACCGCGGGTTCGATCCTCAACTAAGCCGAGGACTTTCCTCTAAGCTGAACGTCCAAAATGGCTCCCCAGGCACACCCAGCCTGCTATCCAATGAGTACCTTGGAGGAAACTCGGAGGGAAGGTAAAGAACATGGCCGGAGCGTGGCGCTGGTCCCCTCACATCCATTCTAATGCCAACGGTTGTAATGTGAGTGCGGAGCTTACCTCCGTGAATCCTACGGGAAGCGCCAGGAGCCGTAGGAACCCCGTCACCTTTACCTTTACCTTATTAGTAGCAGAGTATGAATCTGCCAGATTGCCTATCCAAATATGGCCGTAAGTATTTTTAGTTAAATTTTTCAGCAAAAACAAAAAAAAAAAAAAATTTCAAAGAATTTCTTTCAGTTTTTAAAAAAAAATATATGATATAATTCATTTCAGAGAGAGAGAGAGATATGTAAAGGGGGCGTCCATAAATTACGTGAGGTGAAATAGGGGGGAGAGGATCCGGCGAAATCTCACCAAATCCCACCAACGGGGAAGGGGGGGGGGGGCAACGGAAATCTCTTGTGAGGTTTTCGAAATTTTTTTGGACTGTAGAGCTAAAAAAAAGTCTAAAAATGACGCGAAAGTCTATTTTACGGGGGGGGGGGTATTTCATCGAATAGTGGAGGGGGGGGTCACCAGCTTTGAAAAGGTGAGACCTAACAAAAAAAGTCTTAAAAAGTTGCGATGGTAATTTCTAGGAGGGGTGGGTCCTCACGGACCAAATGTCACCAGAGGGGAGGGGGGGGGGCGGACAAGATCTCATAAAGTCTCGCCAGAGTGGGGGAGGGGGGTCCAGAAATCCGGAAAAAACACCTCAAGTAATTTATGGATGCCCCCAAAGAACATAAAAAGTTTGGGTTGCCTATGTAAGAGTGGCTGCAAGTAGGGCTGGCAATCCCTACTTGCAGCCACATTTACATAGACAACCAAAACTTTTTATGTTCTTTACGTGTATTTCTTTGATATGAATTATAATTTATTTTTTAAAAAAGTGAACTGAGATTTTTGAAAAAAAAAATTAATTTAATTAAAAATACTTGCGGCCATATTTGAATAGGCAACGCGCAGAATCGTATTCTGCTACTAATAATTATACACGAAACTTGCGTTTCAATCAAATAACAGATGGACGTACAAATCGTGCAGCCGGGTCTTAGGCTATAATTTCAGTATTCCGTACTGTTCTTTACTTCTCGCATAGGTAATAGACAGTGCAGCGGACTTCCTGTTGTGGAAGCTTTCGGGTTTTGTTGCTACAGGAAAAGGTTCTGCGCTCTTCCTGCGGTGTGACGTCAGGATGTGTGGGTGTGTGAGGACAGACACTACCGCAACACACGGCGGCTCTGAACATTCCTGAAATAAGCCTCTTCAACGTCGAAACTACCGAACAACTTCCAGCTACTTAACTCCTCTTTAGAAGTTTGACTTGACTTCAGAGCTGTGATCTGATATGGTTTACTGATGCATGAAAAAAACAGTTAATAGTTTAATACTAACCGGACAGTTTATCTATAAAATGAAAATGTTTTAGAACTAATGGAGAGGAAAGTATTTTGTAGAAGAGTATCATAGAGAGCGAATAGACGGAATAGTGGATAGCATCTACATTTCTACATTATTACAAATGTGAAAGTAATTCTCTATGTTACTTTTTCACTATTGAATTGTTAAATTGATCTTGATGACATTTGACAAGGAAATACTATATATCACTATGAAGGACATATGATACAACATATTTGGTCTTGCGAGAATCTACTCTCACTTGTCTGTTTATTCTTTTTGCACGCGAAATTCTATTCTGAACAACCTAAGCACCGGCTCAGATTAATTTGGGGAGCATCCATAAATTACGTGAGGTGTTTTCCGGATTCCCCCCCTCTGGTCCGTGCCCCCCCCCCCCCTCCCTAGAAATCGCCCTCGCAACTTTTTTTTGAGACCAACCTTTTTTTTTTTAGGTCTCACCCTTCCAAAGCCGCTTAACACCCACTTTTAACGAAATACCCACCTAAATTCGACATTCGCGTCATTTGTAGACTTTTTTTTTTTTTTTTTAGCTCCACAGTCCAGCAAAAATGTCCAAAATCTCACGTGAGATTTTCGTTGACTCCCTTCCCCTTGGTGAGATTTCGCTAGAGCCTCGCCCCTATTTCACCTCTCGTAATTTATGGACGCTCCCTTACGAGTGGCCTGCGCTGTTCGCTCTGGTCGGACACTCGAGCCAATGCGGACGCGGATTTACAGAACCATCGTTTGTGTTGTGGCCGCCAAGTGCGAGTTAGGAGCGGAATGCTAAGAGCCGGCGTGGGCTCAAACGCCTTGACCCCAAGGTGAACGCTCCGCACATTCGCCAATGCGAGTCGCGAGTCTTCCGGAATAAAACAAGCGACAGCGCCGGGGACTCGCCATCGCATGGTGACAGATGTACTATGGAAACTTCAAGGTATACGAAGCATGTATAACAAAATTCAGAAACCTGCAGTGGGCGACCAAGCGGTGTCTTGCTTTCAATGCACCGAAGGGAGCGTGCATAAACTAAGTGGCTGAGTGTAGGAGGGAGAGGGGTGGCTGGAAGGCCACGCTGCGCTACGTGAGGGGGGAGAAAGGGGGGGGGGTCCGAGCCAGGCCACGTAGCTTTCCATACATATCATTTTTCACGATTAAAATGAAATTTAGAACAAACAACAGCATGTGAAATACATTTCCTGCATTTAATTATTGCCGTATGTAATTTACAATAGTATGAGAAGAGAAAACGGTAAAAAAATCTCTCCTGGAATCAAAAAGGAAAAAGGCTACGTACTACGTGGGGGGGGGGGGGGCGCACAGTGGTTCAGAATTAGAATATATTGGACATTCGAAATTAACATCGTAATATGGATAGAAAAAAAATTGCTTTAGATAGCATTTGCTGTGCTGATCCAAAAAAAAAAAAAAAAAAAAAAAAAAAAAAAAAAAAAATTCTTTTTGCTGTCGTCACTATTTAGACTGGTTTGATGCAATCCTCCATCCCTTCCTATCCTGTGCTAACCTCTTCATTTCTACATACCCCTTACAACCCACGTCCTCAATTATCTGCTTCATATATTCTAATCTCTGTCTTCCTCTACAGTTCTTACCTTCCACTGTTCCCTCCACTAACAAATTAACCAATCCAGCATGTCTCAAAAAATTTATATGTTCAATTTTTGATAAAAATGAGTCCTTCACACTTAAAATGAGAAAAAAAATGTATGGGTGGAAATCTATTTTTTTTCACGGCCCTATTTCAAAGTGTCAAAATCAAACGTTATGCAATAATAAGTATCTATCCTACTTAATATTACAACATAAAAATTTCTTGCGTATCCTTGCCGCTTTGACTACAGGGCGCAAGTGAATTTCATGGTTAAAAAATAGTGGACATTGGAACAAAAGTCATAATATGGATCCAAAAAAAAATTTAACATATTAATTTTTGATCAACACAGCAAATGCTATCTAAAGCAATTTTTTTGGATCGATATTAAGACCTAAGGTCGAATGTCCACTATATTCCAATCCTGAACCACTGAGGGGCGAGGGGGGGGGATGGTTAGATTCAAAAGCATGTCGGGCAACGTGGGGAGGAGGGGGGTACACAGGAGGCCTAAATGGAGCTAAGTGGTTTGTGGACGTTCCCGAAGTAATCCCGGGTAATAATAGTCTCAAGAAGAATGATACCGCTACTGTAGCCCTCCAATTAACACAGGCCTCTCAAGGTCAGCCTGTTCTATCCCCACTCCGCTGCTCTTACCCCAGCATGCGAAGGGGAAAATTATCAATCGCTTACTTGGACACAGCTGTCAGTTCGGAAAGGTAGGAAGGGAGGGGGTGGAGAGCGAACATGACCTTGAGTCGCCTGTTCTGAGTGAACAGGGTACATAACGGGTTTTTTTAGCAACAATATACACTGGACGGAGACAGCAACATAGGGGGCGTCCATGAATAACGTGAGGTGTTTTTCCGTAATTACTATGATTATGACTCGTATGTATTTGTATTAACCATGTTATCTTTCACATCCAGTGGTCCATCCTCAGGAGGGATCCATGAAACATGCTTGATAAATATATAAATGCCCCAGTCCACAAGGGTGAAACGCGTCCGAGCGTATTGTTTTAAAACAACAGTTGTTAAAAAGACGGTATTTTCATTTACAAATCTGTAGCAAACAACTGCGGAAGAATGGCCAATAACCATTTGAGTGGAAATGTTGTTTAACCATCTAAATTTTCGGGAGCTGACCTGGTGATTTCCACTCTAATAAAGGAAAGCTCGTAACTGTTCCGCATCCCCGACACTGTTCTCACATGGGATCAAAGTGAACGTGTCTTTTCTGTTCTGTCATGGAAGAAGACCCCAGAATGAGGGTCGAAACGTCGGTTTCAAGAAACATGACGCGGCGCCACCCGGACAGTCAAGAATCACATGTCTTATGTAATCTAAAGTTGGAGAGACTGATGGAGACACCTAGCGGGTACTAGCTGTTCTTTGGAATGGTACGACTTTCACTGTGTTGTTGGAGCCTCTAGCACCGTCTTCGGACACCGCCCGCTGCTGCGGGACCTCCCGCCAGCACACGACCTGATTGACGTCTTCCGCCGAGCAGTTCACTGGCCTCAAGCCGCACACTTAATTACCACAATCCCTCCATTAAGCATTGCTCTGGCTTCACGTGTTGCAAGTGACCTTGTACGGCTTCTCCGAGCTAGGCGGCGGTTTCCCTAGAGAAGCGATACCTCACACAAGTAGTGACATTCTTTCTGTCAGCAGCGAGGTAAATATTTTTTTTGTATTAACGAACACTACTTTTTTTCTTTTGCTTGGGTCTTTACGCCTCGTCGACTTCGAGGTGATTACAGTCACAAGAGCATAAGGAACGGGAATGAATTCGGCCATGGTCTTTTTGAAGGAATCATCCCAACAGTCGCCTGGAGTGAGTTCGGGAAACCCTGGAAAACCGAAACCAGGATGACTGGACGGGGATTCGAACCCGGGTCCTCCCGACTGCGAGGTCACAGCGTTATCGCTCACCCACCGGGTTCGATACTCGTGTGAAATGCTCTGATTTAATGTCTTTGCTCTACATTTCCATTGCAGCTATCTATTGCGTGTACTTTCCACTCTATGTGCCTCTTCAGTTTTGGTATGTATTAAGCATACCGCATCTTTGCACGTGCTCACGTATACAGCATATCCAGTCGTTCCAACACCTTAATGACACATTTTGATGCTTCAAATGCGGCCGCACGAAACGTTTTCGTTACCGAGCCCTATGGGTGATTAGTAAAGTTCTGTTGTCGCTTTCGGGAGGATGCAGGTTTGAATCCCTGTCAGCCATCCATGATTTTCCATGGTTTCCCAAAATCACCACAGGTGAATAGCGGGATGATTCTTCAAAAGGGCATGGCTGAATTCCTTCCCGTATCTTGCCCCTCCCTCCCAATTCTCTCTTGCAGTCTAATGATCTGTCGACAAGGCGAATAAAAAAAAAAAACTATTTTCGCATTCCCCAGCGGTTTTGTAAGGCCGAACCTCCGTACATTCCAAAATCACTACATGAACGATTATTGCTACTGGAGAATGTGTTCCATTGACTATCTCTCTCCAATTGAAAGACCTCCACAGGAGATCTGGAGTGTTAAGTGGAGTATTCTGAATGAAATGGTGTAACAGCCCTCAAACCTAAAGGTAACTGGAATTGTATTTTATGAAGCATTTGTAGCAAGCTAGGAGTGTGATTGAAAATGGTTTTGTATATTTGTCTTGTAGTTTATTGTAAGTCAGTGTAAATGGATTCTGTTTTGTGAAAAGAAATTATGTAAATACCATTTAATATGTTTAAGAACAGAACTATGCAAAGACAATTACTTAAATGTTTGTAATTGTAGATATTAAGGTGAGCTACGATGTTTAAAGGATGATTTACTACCGTTTAAAATGATTTATGAGGATAATTTTGTGTTTTAGTGTCTTTAATTTTCATTTCTAAGCATTTTGTAATTATTGTAAATGATTATGTATTAATTCTGATTTTTTAAATATGTTTTCAGTATTGTTAATGTTCGAGAAATATCTGCCGGTAGCCTTTTTAGTGTTCTAGAACTTTCGATGGAACTTATATAATGCGACCAGCAGAGACTAAGAGACAGTTTTACAGATTCAGATTACGTCGGCCAAGGACAGTTTTGAACGAACAGTTTTGGTAGTATTGTCTTTGGAAGAAGTCTCCACTGTAATCGTTGGAGTGTTGTGTTTATATGTGAACTGTTAAGTCCGATGGCTTACTAGCAATAAAACAAGTTGAAATTTGCAACTTGATCGTGGACTAGTTATTTAGTATATTAATTTAACCGCGAACAATCTAATAAGAGGCTGTTACTGAAGTTAAAATTCCCTTCTAAATGGCTATTATACTCTGCCATGTTGGGAACCATACCTAAATACAGGGCGTTCGCCGGGAAACGCAACCCACTGTTAGCGCTACAAGGAAGAAACTGCTCCCGGCGAGCGAGCGCTCAGTTTCCGGCATTGTTCGACCGTCGGCCGCGGACTATTTCATAATAATTACGCTTCATAAACTTCATAAACTTGTGTGCTAAGCATTTAAATGTGACGTAATTCATTAGCTTACCTTATAAAAGATGCTGGAAGTGTTGACCCTCTTGTGTAATGCACATTTCACATCTTCTGAACATATTTCGAGACACACGCTGTCCTAACTGACTTAATGATTTTTTGGGTGACTGTTCTAGTCGAAAAGCGATATCGTCAATTTTATCCTCTGTGAGAATACGGTTGACCGACAGTCTCTTTTTGTTAAAAAATGAACCCGTTTCTCTTACTTTTTTAACCAGACGCAGAATTGTTGATTTAGCTGGCAATAAAGCGCCAGGAAATTCGCGACGAAATTTACTGCGACACTTTTTAAACGACTTCTTCTTCACATATGTATCGTAGAGAAATATTCTTTGTTGCAAACTGTAACGTACCATAATTTTACTCACACTCAAACACGGTACAGATTAATAAGAGTATGAAGCCCCAAACCAGCCAAACCGCAAAGAAACGTTTATTCACAACACTGATTAATAAGAGACTGAAGTCACAAACTATCTACAATGCAAAGAAACCGTTCTTAACAATGTAAGGGTCACTGCACTGCACTGTTGGGGCAGCGGAGGTGTTGAACAGTGCGGTGATTCACGGTGCCGTGTGGCGGAAACTGCTGGCTTGACTGACCGAGCAAGTTGCCGACGGCAACAGACTGGGAGGGTAGCGTTTTCCGGCGAACGCCCTGTATATCTGCGAGGTTAAAGTTCTAGGTGATGATATCTCCCTATGGCTTCAATTTAAAACCCAACCTGCCAAGTTTGTAATAAAAATCATACCACTCTCCTCTTATCAAGTATTAAAAATTGTCTGCTGCTTTGACCTGGAGTACCTAGGTTTACCATTTCTATCTTTTTATTTCCTTTGATCAGGTATTATACCGGAGAAAGAAAAAATTCTGTCGTATAAGAAATTTCGTTTGTTCCGCTATTCCTCCTGTTTTCAGGTAGTTTTGATATTCGTTATCTTTGTATTTTAAAGTAATTTAATCTAGAAAATTAAGAAATTTACTAATCAAATGCTCTTAAATCTACGTGAAAATTAGATATTTTAATAGGAAGAGGAAATATTGTATATTATCCAAATTCATGGATCTAATAGAAAATTCTTTGCCTTTATAAATCATATTTGAACCATCATTTAACCGATGGGGGCACATTTTTTTAACTTGATGCCAAAAGTTTTCATCTCTTTCGAGATGATATAACGAAATAAACAAAACAAAACAATAAACGGCGAATTTTAGTATCGATACTAAGCAGAAACTTCGGTTAGGTTTGGTTTATAACGTTACATCTTTTCAACATTTACTTTAAAATTAATGGTACAATTTATTTAAGTATTAATTTTTGATGAAATGGTTAGATTTAGGTTCTTCCGAGCATTCTAACGTTCTATATTTTAGAAAATTGAAGAAATAAATAACCAAAGTCAACATTGTTGTTTATGTGAAATGCAGTATGATCTTTGGTGGGTAACTTCTGAGATTAAGTTAATGAGTGTTTATCTTAGATGCAGCCTATCTGTTCTGGTTACTAACAGATTATCGTATCATGCGCCTATCCCCTGTCACGTTAATAATGAGATATACCTCAGTTTTTAAACTAGGCAATAAGTTTTCAAACCCCCATCCAATTTGGTTCGGTACTTTTTTGTATGATGTGGCAACAAAGGGAAGGACAAATACAGCTTACAGATTTTTTATGTAGAGATATACTCAATTGACACTTGTTATCAAAG
>JARYHS010012519.1:204826911-204899618 GCA_031002005.1 Vandiemenella viatica | reverse complement strand
TATTAAAATTTACCGAACACAAAAATTGTTTTCACTCACTTAAGTCTTTTAATAATGATTTTTCTTTACATTATTATTTTATGGTAATATGGTACTAGTTAAAAAAGTTTTAAACTCGTCAGAACGAGCACCGCAGCTGTCAGTATGCGAAGCTAGAACTTGACGAGGGACGTGTAGTTTAAAATTCGTGCATGCATACTCGTACATAGAGTGTGTAATATATGTTCTATAAGGCAAGAAATAAAATAATTTTACTTTTAAAACATTGGCCTGACTTTTACTAATATGTTTTTCTTATACGTTCATTAAATTTTGTATCAGTTGATGGAAATTAGAATACGTCTAAAAATATTCCAATACTTGCACGTATGTAACATTAACATTTTTGGGCTACAGTGTCTGGTGTCCTACTAAATGCACACAGGTGACATAAGCGAACAAGAGTCTGCATTTCCCTGCCTCCTGGAAAGAGGTGTCGCCAGATAAAACGCACCTTCAAGCCCAGGCGATGGGTAAGGCTAGGTGCGTTCTTAGGATAAACTGTCGGGCAATTTCTAATTAGTCACACAAATGGAACGCTCTGTTTACAGTTAGAATCAGCCTAAATCCCACCAGAAATATCAGCGAACAAAAATTTGTAAACTGACCAGTTTTTGAAACAATGCAACTGTCGCAAATAATAATAATTGCATTAATAGGAATTAATCTCTGCTCATTTACGTATAATGCTGAGAAATCACGACTGACAATGAATATATTGTTAGAAATATGTGTACACAGAAAACTTATTTGAGAGGCTGAAAAATGCTAAGCTTTCACATACTGTAAATCTGCAGAACCTTTTTTAACTTTACTGTTTTTAGTTTCTTGTATTATAAAACACTGACCCATCAGTACTAATGTACGATAGCCTTCAGAAGGCAGTAACTAGGTAGCTGAAAAAGTCACCCCTTTACAGTGGATGAAACGATTACCCAAGCAATCTACGAATGAAAGATTCTTACTCAAGAGCTTACCAAAAAAAAAAAAAAAAGAATGACTTTCAAGAAGCATGTAGCGTCCTATAAGGGAACGCCTAGATCTCATTCTGGGGAAAATCTTTATAAGCACAGAAACTATTTAAGTCACAAAAGCGTGCTCTAAGAGATATCAACGGAAAATATCCCACGGATGGTGTACTGACAATCCCAGCGCAATACACATACTCCCTGCTAACTTTTGTAGTGGTAGGTCCCTCTTTAGCCTCAATTCAAACATACATTAAAACTAGGAATAAATATTATAATTCACAAAGTCGTTGTCAATTGTGTAGAAAGGGAAACATTCACTGGAGCTACTTATTCTATGTCTTAGAACAGGAAATAAAACGTTATATACGAAAACCTAATAGATTTAGAACCTAATTGAAAGAATTTTCTTCTTAGGATCTCGTAACTAAAGATGGCTGACAAAATATGTTCTCGGAATGTAGAAGAGGAAGGTGACAAAGTTATTCATATTCGCTAAAAAACTGCATGATTTTCTGTTTGTTAAAACTGTTTGCGAGCACACCTAATACATCGACAACATTTGCAATGACTGTTGCTAATGTTTACAACAAATCTGTGACGCTTAGATGACAAGAAGAAAAATTTTTGCAAATTACTTTACTTTAATATCCAGTAACCAAATTCCATATCGATTGATTTGTCAATTAAATAAAAACGTGCATCATATCCCACCAAGCATTACCGATTTCATGTATGAACTGGATTTGAGGAAATACCCCTTTCGCCGGGTGTGGTATCTTGTGAGCAGTATAACATCGAAATAAATGCAGGTAGTAGAGGGCAGGTATACCGTAAAACCCCCCACACACCCCGTGTGGGTTTGTCACTTTGGTATGTCACTGGCCGCTTTTGTCATACAACCACAGTGTATTAGTATTTTGCGCTAATTTAATCACTAGTTAAATACAAATATATATATATATATATATTTTTTAACAATCCTGCAGATTAGGTATGGGCCTCTAGCGCTCTCGCCTTTTGTTCACAATGATAGGTGCAGATTGTAGAATTTGCGTTTGATTTTTATTTACTTAGGCATACTGGCCGGAGGGCCCCCATGGGACGCACGGGCCCGGGTACTTTTGCCCCGCTTACCCCCCCCTAACGCCGGCCCTGCGCCCCTGTCGTGGTTGGTATTATGTAGGTCGTGTCTGCAGTTCCGCCCGCCAGACAGCAACGTTCGGCGCCACTCCAAGTGGAAACCAGGACAGCGCTACGATACGGTTTGTTTCCCTCTTGCTGCTCGCTGCCCGATCGTAGACATCCTGTTGCTTTGGTAATTTCTTGTACTTCGAATTGCCGAAAACTGTTTTGGACGATATTTGTAAAGTTCTAGGCTATACATTGCTGTTTAACCCTGTAACGTTATCTCTGTTACTTAAATATTTAATTAAAATTTATTGTTAATTGAAAATTGTGAAATTTACTTAAGTTTTGATTTTTGTCTTTAATATGGGCTAAAACTAGCTGGTAATAATTTGACAAGCAATTTATATTTATTAAAAAGAAGAAAAAAAATCTAATTACAATAACAGAACATTGTTTCCGGCATGGCTAATAATTATACTCCGAATAAACAAAATTATTGGGCGCTGTCCTTATTGTTCAAAAACCAAACTCGTTTAATGCAGAGACATTTGAAACTCTTTACAAGGCGCTTCGGGTATTCCAGAGGTCACATGTGGTTACACATGCTGCTGCAATTATTTTTACATTACCATATCGGTGTTGTATTCACGGCACTGGTTGACATGATGGCTTCGTTGCACTCAGGTGTGCTCATACTCACTGCTCACAAAAAGAAAAAGAATAAACACTTGATTCACCACTTCGAATCTGATTAAGCCAGGTCACAACATGGTTTCCTTCTTCTCCACCAGCAGCAGCCGCCCTCCCCTCTTCACTTTCTCCCACGTGTCGAGGATCCTTTTTCGCGGCCGCAAACTGCCCAGCCAATCCGATTCCTCCAACCGATCCGCGTCCACGCCGTTGGTGGTGGCAAAGCATGTAACCAAAATTGCCGTCTTAGTATGTGCCCAATAGATGGCAGAAACTGTCATTTCAGTCACCCACACAGTCACCCTCTGAATCGTCCGTGATCGCCCTCTGCTATGTCAAAACAATCCAGGTGCACATAATTGGAAGTGTGTCACATGTAGTGTATATTCCATAACACTACAACCCTTTCCTACACCGACTAGAATGGGCAGTGGTGGCTTTGAAGCCTCTGAAGTGAAATTCCTCGGGTCCAACATCCATAATACCAGAAGTGGTAAAATCATAAATGAATCAGTCAGAATATAACTACGAATATAGAAAAACGTTCTGGACATGTTGGGATGAACGCTTAAATGGCTTGGTCACGTAATGGGAATGGCGCCTAGTCGATACCCTTGGCATTAAAAAAAAACACCATAAGAAAGACCACGTGCTAATTGGATGAAGTGTGTATGAAAATGTATGTTATTATGTGTATTAAATGTTACAAATGCCAATAATGTTAGTATTATTTTGGAACATCACTATCAGCAAGTAATAAAGCAGCCACAGGAGTCCCGATAACAAGGAGAAGTTTTATATAATAACAGAAGAGATGGACAAGAAAGAGAGAGATGTAGTGGAAGCGGCAAGAGATGAGCTGCAAAGGATGTTATGTTTAATAGTTGGAGTTTATGTTGTTAGAAAGACGATTTGTATGAAGACTGTTACGGCTGCGGGGAAAAGGGAGATGAAATTGTATAAAAAGATAAGCTGTATGTGAGGATGCAGAATAAATGCGTACTCAAGTGATTAATATTACTCAAAAATAGATTAATCGCTTTTTGTAGGCGAGAGAAAGAAAGGTAGAATATAATTTCCCATTTTAGGTAAAAGGAAGTGCTGTTCATATAAAATATGATGGGACAGACCACATTAGACGTCATCTGATGCATGACAGAGGACGCTAAATGTTCTCTCTTTGCTAGGAAGATCCAGAGAAATCGGTAAGAGGTAACGTAAACTATTGTATTTGTAACGAGACACGGTTTGGAGTAGTAATTTATGGGTGACAAACCAAGTTAGTAAAAGCTGAGAAATGTAAGAAGGCTTCTAACAGAGGTTGATCGTCATAAATCTTACAAAAAGACCTGATCAATCGCAATCCAGAAATGGAGGATTTCAGGAAGACAGGAAGTGAGATTATGGAATAGGTTTTCTCATTTCCACACCAGAGGGGGAAATGAAATGAGAAGCAGTGTCGGTGGCGGTATTTTCAATCTGCCGGGCGAGTCGTTCTGTGGAAGGAATTTCATTAAGTAGGGCATGTCCCGGCCGCCGTTAATCTTATCGCCGCCCGATTTGTATGCAAGTTTACGACGGGAATCGAAACCGCTCGAAACTGCTCGTTTTGTGTGTCTGCTCTTGGAGTTAACCAGGCAGGCTGGGTGGTGCTGTAAGCTGATTAAAATGGCTGCATTTTTTAGAAACAGACAAATAATATCTTTGATAGTGAATTGATACAGCGGTGCTGACTATGTTTGGTGACTGATTATTCTTATCGGTGGTTTGGAAGAATTTACGGAAGAAAGTGCCAACTTGATGGCATACAGAAGATAATCCTTAAGTGCCTTTGTTTTGTTTTGTTTGACTGGTTTGTATGGAAAAAGAAAATTGTTGTTTTCATTATTTTTCTCGCAATTTTTTTCTCTCCATAAGAACCTTCCTTCCGTTTTAACGAAAATATGAGAAAAAAATTAGCCGATCTCGAATTTTGCGCTTAGCAAAACATTTGGCGATTCATATATATACGTATAGATAGATGAAGCTGATTCAAGGGGTGAAAATACACAGAGAAATGTATTGAAACTATTCAGAAATAAGTGAATAAAAAATACCTACCCACTTCTTAAGTCGTTAAAAATGGTGGGGACACATTTGTTAAAATACTCCATTTTTCTGTTGTTATTGTTTTTAGACGCAGAGGAAAAACAAACAGCATACGCTTCAAGAAGAGACAGCGAACAGTTTGTTGAGTTATCCGCAAAACTTTGAACGTAATTTGATTTTAGAATAATGGTTTTGTAGCATTTTCTTGTTTGTCGATGTTATGGTCATTTTTAAAATTAAAGTTTTACTGACTAACAGTAAACAAGATTGAACAAGACAGAACTGCAATAGTATATTTATCTTAGTTCTTAAATATGATCGGTGAAAAATGTCTTTTATGTTATACACGTGAACAAATAAAATCGGGTCGTGATATCAACGCGAAGTTAGTGTTGAGATTTTTCAGTCAGATTTTAAAGTATACAACAGCATTAATTATAATTTGTAAGGTGCTTAAAAAAATACAAAATAAGAGATTCAGCCTTATATTCAGCTCTTATTGTTACTTTCATTCTTCTCTCAACTGTATTAATGTTCAAAATGTGGTGAATATGACATATAGTAAGTACTAGTAAGTACAAATAGAACAGTTAGTAAAAACGAAATTACGCACTTTCAGCAAAAATAAAATTGAGTGAGTGTAGTTTGCCAAGAATTTTCAACTACATCATTAAATTGAAGGTGGCAAGGTTGAGGAGACGAAACATGATACGGAATATGTCGGGATCCTTCCAAATGAGATATAGAATCGACGAGTTTTTCAAACAAAAATTGATATTTCAAGGGGTTCCATGGACATTGTATAATGGCCAAGATGACCCGGTCTGAAGCGAGAAGGAGGAACCTCAATTAAAGAATTCTGGGAAGAGAAGAAAAGGCGAACTAATAAAACGGTTGTTTCCCGCCGTCCAAAGAATGCGAAAATCGAAAGAAGAAATGAGGCATTTCAAGTCGGAGTAGTATAAACACTTGAATGCTTTGTTGAGTGTTGAATATTTAATTTAAAAACATGATACTTCATGAAACTGCAAAACGCTGTTCACAACCAGTGTCCATGGAAACATTATAATCGCGCGGTGTGGTTTTGTATCATTTCTTTAACGTCCACCACAGATAAACATGTTGGGATTGAGTCCGTGAAGAGAGATTGGGTTCCCGGAACTGCCTCTCCGGGATTCGAAGCGCGATCCTCCGCTGCTGGGGTCTGAATAATGCATGAGCCGCAGCAGACAGCTGGTCTGCTCCTAGCGGTCTAGCCAGGTACACTGACCACTGACTCCAAGTGAAAGCATGCTCACCCACAGTCGAGAAGTTCTCGTAAAACAATACTGCACACCTGACTGTATTTTTTTGGAAGGAACTGATTGCACGTATCGAGCGTGGTGGGTGAACGGTTAACGCTCTGGCCTCGTATTCGGGAGGACGCGGGTTCGAATCCCCATCCGGCATCCACATCTGGGTTTTCCATGGTTTCTCCAAATCACTCCAGGCGAATGCCGAGATGCTTCCTTCAAAAAGGCCATGGCCGAATTCCTTCCCGTTCCTTGTTCCCAGTCCTATCCTGCCTCTATTGTCCTTAGCCGTCGACAAGGCATAAAGCAAATATATATATATATATATATATATATATGATTGCACGTGACAAGTCTTTGGGTTGAAAGAATGCAGGAAGAATCTAGATGCACGAGAGTTGTGTTTCCGTCTTTGAATCAACAAGATGTATTATTAACTGCCTCAATTACGAAGTAACGTATTGCTTCAAATTACATTTGGTGCTGCAAATATAATTAAAAAAAAAAATCGTAATCAAGTTGCTTTTCAGCACTGATATAAAGCTTATTGACTAATATTCTTTTTTTTAAGTTTTTCTTATGGTTTTAATAGTGCTGCTCTTAGTCTAATAAGATGCTTTGAAATTGACGGTTTTATAAGTTCTTCGTTTTTAAAAGGCATTTTGTCTTCTAAAAAAAATGTGGTACTACATTCTTACTATGTTCTTTTTCATTGTACAGTGTCTACCCGAAACGTTTTAGTCACTAAATTTCCCAACCAACTTAGATTTTAGGAACTCCAGAGAGAAAAAAAGTGGAAGAATTTGAAGTGTGGTGCTATAGCAACATGTAAATTAATTGGACAGATAAAGTACAAAATCGACATGTTTTTGAAACGATGAGCGAGGAAGGATGTTTGTGCAAGAGTCTCGCAGAAAGAAAAGGCAGGATGGTGTGTCACATTTTATGATTTGCGGGATCGACTATTTTGTCAGCGAAAGAAAAAGTCGAAGGAAAGAGGCTGTAAAGAAAGACAAAGATTATCGTAAATGAAGCAGATAATCGAGGACTAAGGTTATAATTATTTTTTTTAGATGAAGAGAATAGATCGCCGTTTGAAGAAATTAAGGCTTGCATAAAAGCAGTTGACAGTCTGATTAAAGAAGGTAGGAAAAAAGGCAGAGTTTACTAGAACTTTGCCAGGACCGAACCATTGACCCTCGGAGCAATTTTTCCCCCTCCACTCTCCCCCGCCCTCCCCCCTCCCACATCCTTGTTGCACCAGTTTTTAATTCTAGCTGTCTTTTTAAGTATTCTTGATATTTCTACCAGCCTGGATTTCTTGTCTTAAAAAACACGTCGTCTTTCTCCGTAATTGCTTCAAGAAAACTGTTGGCTTCTTGTAGACTGCTAACATACGTTCCGTTAGCAGCCTTCCGTAAAAAATTTCCACGAATGTTTATGCTCTCTGTCTAGTAACAACTTTCCAACATCATTTTACTGTCAAACTTTATCATACCTACAATTTTGATCTTACACTCTTAAATCTATTACAGCTGTCACGATTAGGCACATTATTTGCTGTTACAAATCGGTAAGCTGGCTGTATATGTCTATTCCTCTGTCCAGGCATCAATTAATATCTGCCTTATGAGTCTGTGTTGGGTTTTCACATTGTTAAGCTTAAAATTCACGGTTTGTCTAATGGGTCTAATGAGCAAGAAATGTAATTAGTACTGAGAGCAGATAGGAGACAGAGATCATACTGCATCTCACATCAGCGCACCTTTACCTGATACAAACCAAAGATCACGCTGCAACACAGATAAGGATTCAATCCTTTGGATTCTCTCACTCCGGTGAATTCAGTTTTCTCAAATACAGTACGTTGGAATACATGGAAAACGTTCATAAAACCACTACATCCAACATTAACACCCAAATAAGCGTCACAAAACTGTGAAATTTAAGGCAAAGGTTACAAAGATATCAATGTTTATACTTTGCTACTATACTATGTTCCGACAGTTAGGGCAGGTCAAGGTCATTCTGCTCTATCCCCACCCCGCTACCCCAGCCCCTACAGGCGAAGGGGAAACAGCTGCCGCGCATGCGCAAACGTCATCACGACGTATGTGGTACAATATGTTGCATCTAATTTGATGATTTCTTCAGAAAATCCAACATTTTAACTATTTGTCCTGACGAAAATGAGTGAATCGTATGTCATAGAAATTTCGTCTTTACCAATTACAATTTCATATATTAATAAATATAAGAATTATTTACATATCAATGAATAAAACTTACTGCTTCCAATAATTATTTTTAGTTTTAAAAGTTGCGTAAGACATTTCGACGATTAAATCCAATTTTTAGATGTCTTTCCCAGTGGAAGTTAATTCTCTAAACACGTTGTTTAAATTTTGAAATGAAACTGATATTTACTCGAAGCGATAGTTTCTGTTTACAGAAATCGTTGATGAGACCACCATACCATTGCGTTTAGTGTGTTACCAAATAAACTTCCTTGCGTGATTTTGATTTACCCGTCAAGGTAGATGACAGGTCGAAGAGGATGTTCCTTCCTTAAATCGTGCATTTTTCTTAAAAATGAGGCCCTTGCTGCAATAATGTCTGTTCTTTCCATCAGAAAACGTCTACTGTCATCACATTTTCTGTATTTGAAGTCGAGTGCTTTTAATAATTTATACGCCTCCAGTGTAGATAATTTTCTCTTTCAGTACCTCCCTCAATTTTTGTAAGGTAGGCTATTGACCTCGGTCATAAAATTCTAGAACAGAACGTCGAATGACATCTTTCTGAAAGTCATCCATCTCCGTGACCAGGTTTTCTCGGTGAATGTTTTTCTTTGGCTCAGCTTGGCTTCGCTACGTACACGCTGCATGGTTCATAACGATACGTGGTCATTTTTAGCGGTTCCCTAAAAAGTATATTAACTTTCTCTTTAGAGTTTTCTACGTCTTAAAAAACTATACACATAAAAAAATAATGTCGCCTAATGTAACAACTATCTGATACCATTTCATTTTTATAACGATGTATCGTAATAAACACGACAATGCCTGTAGGCAGCTGTCTGCTCGGAGGGGAAGGCTTCTGGAGGGGGTGGTGAGGTGAGGCACGGGACGAGGGTAATATGACCTTGACGCGCCACTTGAGAGTGAATATAGTATAGAAGAAAAACAAAAGTCAAATGCATTACTGTACCCACCAAAGAAAAAAAAAAAAAAAGAACGCGAGGGCGAAGAAGTTGGGAAAATGCTAGTACAGTTTATAATATCTTTGAATGGTTGCGCTGCGTTTCTGACATGTTTTAGTTCTTGAGCAGGTTACTACAGTACCGGTAAATCACGACCAGTATAAGTAGATGTTTCCGTTGAACTAGGTCGGATCAGCTTTCACACACCAGACTAGGTAACGTCTTCAGAAGATCCACATACTTCGTGGCTCGAATTATCCCACTCTCAGCTGCTATAGACCGTGAACTCGACATAACAGCTGATCGGGACGCTTACTCGTCGTGTTGCTGCCTAGCTGATAGCGTTCAGTTCAGCCAACTGTCTGGCGACTCAGCAGTTTCTTATCTTTCGAGTCAACAGTCATGCCTTTACCACTAACTCGAAGCATGCATTCTTCACTGAAAATGTAAAATCAAGAAAACGAGCAAGTGCTATTTACAAATACTGATATGGTTGGTCGGAAGACAGTAACTTTGCGTAAAAATCAATGCTCCATCATTTCAAGTTTAGCGGATTGCTCCTAGTCCCAACAACGGAACACCGCTACACAAATCATTCAATTACAATCAATTTTACTAAATGTAGTGTCTGTCTCATCCTTTCAATATAAACTTTTGTTGACTGTGAGAGTGAAGGTGAAGGGGCCAATGCACTCTGAACTATCTATATATTATTATAAATCTGTAAGTGGGCCGCAAAAACTAAAAAACCAATTTACATGAGATGTTAACAGTTTGGAAGCTTATTGTCTAGATTAAAATGTGCTGTAACTATTATGGTCGTATGTGGCGGTGGAATGGAGCAAGAAATTGTAATTCGTTCGTTCCGAGACCAGATAAGCGCCACAGATCACATTGCGTTTCAGATGACTACTTTCTTTGCGAAATACCGACCAAACATCTCGCTGCAATAGAGATGAACACTACATCCTTTGAAGTAGGTAACTTTGATTATTTATTTCTACAATCTTCTGAAATAAACTCTGTTAGAACACATGGAAAACGTAAGTCAATCAACTACATCAAATATTAACTCTCTAATAAGCGTAACGAAATTGGGCAATTTAATATACGGATAATTTTACAAAGATACTACATTACAAACGTTTATGCTTTAAAAGTAGAACGCAAACGGTTTAATATGTACACCAAAATAACCTCAAAATAAAGACTAGTTTTATTAGATGTAAGTGTATTTATTATTTGTATTTGGTCGATGTTGCAGCCAAATTTAAAGTTCCATGGACCTAGCATTGTGATACGAAACTTCGTAACAAAAACTGATCTAAAACTTAAAGTATTGACGGCTACTCACATCTTTATTTTCAGATAAAAAAATAACTGGATATTATCGTAACCGTCTATTTTAACAGCTCTAACCAACAAAACACCACACCCTGAGCAAAAATTTGTTTTTCTAAATCTTTTTTATTTGTGTAGTAATTCCCTAGAAAATAATTTTAAAAATTTCAATCCTATTTTCGATTTTAATACGTAACGTGTGCAAATTTGAAGTTTGCCGTTTATTTCATTTACCAGCTAGAGGCTTGTTTCAGTGAAGTATAAATGTGACAGTTTAGTATACGTTAACGTAAATAATTGTTTGATTCTTAACATCAGCGCGGTTTGAACCAGCCACATCAATGTAACTGGGCCCAGTTATACTGACGTACACTACGTAATTTGTAATTACTTACATGCATTACCTGTATAATTTCAAAAATTAATAGTTGCCATTATGAAGCAGACATACTCGAAATTAAATTATAACTGCACCAAAAGTTACAGAACTTCCCTGCCAAGCACTTTTTGGTTCAAGTGTACGTGAATTTTGGTTCCGAACAGAATATAGAATTGGAGGGTGGTTGAGAGGTTGGGCCGTACTAAGCCGATGTCCCAAGTTGCTCATACCGTTTGAAATGGTTTGCCTAAATAATTAAAGTACGCATATATTAGGCTTAAGTCATTCTCGACTTTTAGATCATTAATGGCTTTTTTTTTTTTACTTAACTTATGGCTTTACGCCTCGTCGACGTTGAGGTCATTAGAGGCGTGATGGGACTGGGGCAAGGAACTGGAACGAATTCTCCCGGAATTCGCCTGGAGTGATTTGGGAAACCATGGAGAACCCAAATCTGGATGTCCGGACGGGAATTCGAACTCGCGTCCTCCCGAATGCGAGGCCAGAGCGTTAACCGCTCACCCGCCACGCTCGGTGTCACTCATGGCAGTATTAAGTAAGTACTGTTGTGCAAAGCTGTGTCGAAACGTGTATTCTCACTACGGAAAAAGGCGGACTGCCCCCACGTTCGTGTAGATGGTTCCGGAAGCTGCTTAAAGACAGTAATCATGACTTCTACCTGTTGCTCAATCGCAAGTATACTACACGGGTGACCCTCTCGTCTTCACTCTCGCAGTCAACAAAAGTTTACACTGTTTCCCACCGATAGGGATAAATGCGATCTAGAATGCAGACAACGGTACATGGATCAATGTCGTATGAGTGAACGCCACGACCTTTATCTGAAACGTCGTTTCTAAGAAACAAGGTAAGATACAACTGAGACTTTAGGGGCGGAATATAGAAGGTGTGATAAGGTAAGAAAATGTAACGGACGAGGTGGTTCAAAGACTGATGAACCAGGAGAAAACGGCAGAAGTTACTACTGACAAAAGAAGAGAAAGAAGTGGGTTGTTCGCTGAAGTAGAAAGTGTTTGATAATTGACGCAGCAGGATTGTCGGTGAACATGAACAAAATAGGAGGAAAAGAAATGATTAAAATGTTAGGTAACATAAAAAAGCAGAAATAATAGAACTAGCACAGGACATAGGAAAGAGAAGTGAGAAGACCTGCAAATTGGTAAAAACTGCACTTGTAATCCTCATTATATGGATATGTCCCTAAACTATTTCATGCCAGATTCCTACGATATACGCTTTACAAAGAAAAAGTGTGTTTAATGTTATAAGTTTTAACTTCAGAGCATTGCAGTAATGACAGAAGTTATAAATTGACTGAACTGTTTACACGAAGAAGAAACTGTGCTGATTCTAAATCGTTGATCCGTTGCGACTTAGATCAGGAAAGTTCTGCTCATTTTTTGCAAAACTATCTACTGCAGAGTCCATGGTTTACTCGTGTCCATTCAGTCACAATCTTCTGTCAGTGAAAAATGTTTTAAAGTACTTGTAGTTGTGGAATGTTTCTTCTGAAATCATTATATTTATTTGATATAATATGTTTGAACCTAATACTATATCTTCTACGACGCAGTACTAATTACTTTTTTCCTTCTGTTTCAGGAACTGCGTCGCTTGATCTCCAAGGTAGGCTAAATTTCCGTGGATGCACGTTTTATATACTTGGCAGCAGTCTGTATGAATCAGTCTAAATGTGCCTGGCGCTCTTTTACATTCGAAGAATATTTCTGAAACTGAAGGAAGGAGTGTGCCATATTTCCTCAGCAAATCCGATTTTACACCAGACAGACTTTGGCAACCAAGCGAACCTGCGTCACAGAAAAGCACTACGGCATTCGCGAAACACGAAGACGAAGATTTTAATAGAATTTAACTACATTCAATATACGTAAACCTGATATTTAATTTATTCAGTAAAATGTCTCAGTTTCTTCAATAAAGTGATGCTGGCGTCAGTTCTTTGGGTTCTACTAAATGTAGAAATAGATATTCCACAATTTAAAATTTAGTAACATTGGGAATAGTAATTTCATTTTGATGAGCATTCTCCTTCAGTGATTGTTTCCAAAACAACAGCTTACGCCAGCACAACGATATATTGAAATTTCCTCGATAGAACAAACTTACGATTATTTTATCGATTGGTGTAGTGACACTCGAGCGATTCCTATCAAAACAGCTTTTTCTCGAAACAACAAAACAATACGAACTGTCACTGGCGTGGGAAATACCATTCGACTTCCGGAACCGAATGTTACCACTTGCGTAATGTTTTTCGGCGCGTAATCGAAATGATGTTAAAAGCAGAATAGCAATAACAAAAAGAGCCATCAGGAAAAACGGGAATCTTTTATGTGACTGGAGACTTTCCCGGCGTATTGATGAAATGAATTCTTCACAGGAGTTCAGTCGGATAGCGCCGTAAAATGACAACGTTTTGTATCATGAAATCATGAACTAGCTTCTAGTTCGTGATTTCAGGTAATAATAATATCTGAAGTAATAGACCTGATGAAGACAAACGAGGAGTTTGTCGAAACGTTGACATTTTACGACACTATTCGGCTGAACTCCTGTGAAGGATTCATTACAGGAATCTTTTAGTTTGAAATATTGATCTAGGACTTACTAAGAACTTCTTAAAACTCTCTGTGTGGAGCACAGCACGTTATGGTAGCGAAGCATGAACTTTAGAAATACCAGAAAGAAAGAAAATTGAAGCATTTGAAATGTGGTGCTGTAGATGGATGCTGAAAATTAGGTGGACAGATAAAGTACGGAATAAACGAGTTTTGGAAATGATGGGTGAGGAAAGAAGTCTGTGGAAGAGGAAACAGGATGGTAGGTCATATTTTGAGACATGCAGGATTGATTAACTTGTTAGTGGAGGGAACATCGAAGGTGAGAATTGCAGAGAAAGACAGAGATTAAAATATATGAAGCAGATAATTGAGGACGTGGGTTGTAAGGGGTATGTTGAGATGAAAAGGTTTGTGAGAGATAGGAAGGGATGGAGGATTGCATCAAACAGTCGAAAGACTGATGATAGTAGTAAAAGAAAAAAATGTAAGTTAGGTATCGTGTTGGTGCCACCTGCCACGGTGCTGGCAAGTTCTCAGTAGTAGCGGTACTCTGCCAAACCAGCTGGTAGCGTAACCAGTATGCACAGCCAGCTGGGCGTGTCTGGGAGAAACTCGACATCCGCTATCGACCCGCGGCGCGACACACAGACACCAGCGTCAGACACAACTTCTGTCTCTAGCAGATGACAGAGTCAGAGCTAGTCGTATACCTAGCTTTAGTTGCAGTCGCGACCAAGTTCGCTTTAGCATCTTCCAAATAACCTTACCATTCTTGAGTTACCGGAAAAAGTCTAATGTAATAGTATTCGTTCAACATATTTATGATTCCTTGTTTTGAGGTCTGCTGAAATAGTTTCGCTGCTCTGTACGCCTCGTAATTTCATTTTTGTGAACTTGAATTCATTTATTTTAGAAGTGCAACTTCTATGGGAGAGGTAAGGGGAAAATAGAGTTACGCGCTCAATGCGTATGTGCACTTAACGATACTTAGATGCAATTAGCTACTACAGTATAGGAAAATGTTTCAAAATTCTGCATTTGTTGGAGAGGATGATGAGGGGATGTACGAGAGAAGTAAAGGAATCGGGTTACAAAACTTTGGTCAGACCATTGCTTGAATATGGTAGTGTAGTATGGGACCCACATTTTGAGTATCGAATACAGGAGTTGGAGAAGTTGCAAAGAAGGGCTGTCAGATTTGTTTCTGGAAATTATCGCAGAACGCAATCAGTAACAGATATGACAAAAGAGCTGGAATGGGACTCATTGGAAGACAGAAGGAGGGTGAAGAGAGTCATGGGAGTGTACAAGGCGTATATTGGTGATGAGGCATGGAAAGATATTGGTGTAAGAATGAAAAGTAATGCATGGAAGGGAAAAGATGACTATGACCACAAGCTGGCACTCGATTTCAGGCACAAGGGTGTAAGAAGATTCTTTTTTTTTTTGGGTAAGGCTGTCAGGGATTGGAATAAGTTACCAACAGAAATGATGAATAACTTGCCAAAAACGTTGAAAGAATTTAAAATTAAAATTTGTAAAGGGTAAATGTAGGTAAATTTAGAAGATGGGTGTTTAGGGAAATTGCCACCGGAGCGTGAGCTCCATTACAATTAAATTAAATTAAAGTTTTTTTTAACATAGTTAATGGAAGAAATTTTTAAAAGATTTTAAAAGGTTTACAAACAATACACAGGGAACAAAGAAACGAAAACTTGTCAAATCTGTTGAAGAACTGATGCTAACAAAAAAATTACTTGATCGTCGATGTTCTATCCCGGATTGGTTCTTAGGATTTCTAAGCAGTGATACCGATTAACCAGCCATGATGACGATTACCCCTAGCCGTCTAAAGGAATATTGGAATCCCAAAATGTGACTCGAAAGCCCATAAATATTATAGGAGCTTTCATTATTTAAGTACAGTCCTTAAATACTTTGAGATTGACGACACACTAAAAGGGAGCTGCAATATTGACCACTACATTAATGTTGCAGTTATAATGTGTGTACTCTCCTATAATACCTGGGGAGTGACTTTATTTCGCACTTAACGCTTGACCGTAAAGTTGTCATTCGCTTAATGCGCCGTGCCGTTCAAGTTTGATTATGGCGGCAGGTTGTTACATTATATACAACCTGTACATCCTAAGAAACATTCGTATACATAGAACCTCCATTTTTTCGAGATGTTTCGTAGAATTTTCGAACGAAGGCGTACGCAAACGCCATCCTATTAATCAAATGCAAAGATATTACAGTCGGACATATATCAAACACCAAATGTTCAATTTTTTCCTGTTTACTGTTTTCAGATGTTTACACCGAAAACAAAGATAATCTCAGATTTCTGTAATATTAAAACACGTTTCACACACAATAAAATCCATTTATTTTTAGTAAAAAAAGGATATTTCTCAGAATTTTCCATGGGTTTCTTTCATTAATCTATTTTGCTTTTGAACTTTTAAAGCTCTTATTTTTCTGATTACTTGTAGCGCAGCTAATACAAGGCAAGGACAATATATAACTGCCTAGGGGAGAGTAAAATCTTTTCCCAAACTATTTTGTACAACTTAGAAACATATTTGACGCGAATGAAAATTGTTGGCTCAGGCTGTAATGCACTTCTGTACTTACTTTTGTTTTTGGAGGTTCGAAACTCCGCGAAAGTGTTAATTGTTCCTTAATTTACCAATAAGAATTTTATCGACTTTCATTTAAAACACTCTGTTACATTTAGCATTAGCTTTTTGAGTAAGAATATGTAGCTTATTTAGCAGCTGGTAAGGACTTAACTGCGAACTTTAACAATAAATAATCAGATTTAATTTTATTTATAGTATTAAAAGTTTTTATTAATGTTACCCTAAAAATATTTGATAAATCTCATACCCACTGCCTCAAACATAAGTCCGCAGTCCGTAAATGCCTAATGGCGTGCAAAATTTGAAGTTAATCTTGGAGATGATTAAATGGCTTTCGTTAAGTAATTTTATTTTGTACAGTAGGTCGATAATCTTTCCTGTTGGCTCATTTGGTTGCGGCTCCGTGATGGTGTCCGGCACTGACACGGGGTTAACTGGGTAGAGTCCTGGTGGTTGAAGAAATTGTCATTATTAGAAGTTGGCCAGCCGGGTAGCAGAGGTGGTGGTGCACAATTCCTAATCGCCAGATTGTGCACCGAAGTCCTGCGTTAAATCCCAAACCTTTTGCAGAGCGTATGGAGGTAGGGCATAAACACTGCCGATGGTGATTCGTCCACCAGATGAAGACGTAAAGCTTACGGTCCTCTTTGAGTCCTTTGGAAGAGTAGGGCTGAATAACCCGACACCATGTTTCACCCTCTTTCATTCGTTCAAAACACAAACACCACACTACCATGAACATCCACACGTCGCACAGAAACATTAAACACGTAAATACAATTCCTTCACTGGAAAATGGAAGGGGAACCCACCACAGTTTAAATTCCCTCCCCAGAACTAACCTAGTGATTAAGTAGAAAAAGAAAAAGCATAGCCATATCGTGTGAGAACCTGATTTCAAGTTTCAGCGCAAACCACTTCTGTCATGTTTAAATCACAGAGGGTCACGACTACTGTAACGTTCCCACCCTTCCTTCTAATTACTTTCCCGCTAATTTATTAATGTTTTAAGTATCGGACCTCTTAGCCGAAGATTGACTGCATTCACTCCATCATTTAATCCAGGTAAATGAGGTGGAACAATTACAAAGAAATAAATAAAATTTAGTTAGATGCACCACACGGATTTGAGTTATATTCTGATAAATTATACACTCTGACACACTTTAGGTTTTTCTGTTCAAACACAAATATTGAATCCACTAATCAACGTCTTGATAAGACAATTACAACTTCCTTCTTCATATACTTAATTTACTTTACAAACTGTGAGCGAGAGTGATGTATGGCAGATACACTGAGAGAGAGAGAAACAGAACATAATATGGGCTTACATGATGAACCCTCGTGGAGCGACATCACGAGCTACCACCGTGTAGCACTGGACAAAAACTGGTCAAGACTGAGAGACTCTGGTCCCATTGTGAGGGCTTATATAATAACCTCCTAACGAAATTCAGGTGTGCTGATCCTCTACGGGAGGGGAGTACTACCAACATTGGATTCTTACTTTCCCATTGGCGAGAGGACCATCTCTGCCAAATGGGAGGGAACACAGAGTTCCACCGATACTACCCCACCCGAGGGGTAACTTTTGTGTTTGTGGGGTAGCTACTGTACCTTCCTACGGGAGGGGAGTACTACCAACATTGGATTCTTACTTTCCCATTTGGCGAGAGGACCATCTCTGCCAAATGGGAGGGAACACAGAGTTCCACCGATACTACCCCACCCGAGGGGTAACTTTTGTGTTTGTGGGGTAGCTACTGTACCTTCCTATCCCCGCCAAAATCTGGGCGGAAGCCGGGTGCCCGAACTTCTCCAGCGTGGCTTAGGCGCCATGACAGTAACTGTAGCCACTTGAAAATCTTAGCCTAAAAAACTACTTTCCGCCTCACTCTCGCTACCTAATTGAAATTACTTAATCCTAACCTTATTCTAATTAAATACTACTTCTTAAGGTTCCTAATTATGGTTTCAAATGTCTTGTGACATCACACTACTTCACCTGTACAAATCAAAGCCTTTCAAAAAGATTCTGGAAGTACAGGGATTCGAAACAGGGATCTTGATTTTTCAAGGATATTTAACCATTGGGATACCTGCCAGACACAAAACACTCGTGACCAGGCTGGATTCGAACACGAGACTGTCGTATGGTGGAGGTGGTCTGACCGACCCGGACGCTGAACCCATAACCAGTAAGGTAGAACAATCGTCCGCAGCGCCGAATAGCTGGCGGGAGATTTGTGTACAGCGAACTGTACGCCCGGTAACACTGACAGAGTACATAGTAGGTTCATTAGCGGCTCTTCCGTCGTGACGAAAGTACGTACGCACTGGTATGCTTGACTTTCTCTCCGTAGCCCCCTGCTTCGACTCCCGCCGCGGCGAAATCCATGTCCACCTGCTGGGAAAAAACATCGCAATATGTCGAACATAGATACCAGAGGCTTTTGAGATATATCTATGTCGGAGGAGGATTAAAAAAAAGAAATAGTTGGACGGATAGATAATTAGGAGGTTCTGATAAGTAATGGTTATAGGAGGAAAATTGTTAGGATAATAGGGAAAAATTGCTAGCGTATTTATTAAAAAGACATCAAAGCATTATTTTGTTTGTTTTATAAGGATCCATAGTTAAGGAAAGAGGACACATCAAAAATTTCAGTTGGTGGATGATATTAAAGTCCTCAAAAGCTACACTAAGTTGAAGGGTATGTAAGAAAATAGAGAAAAAGAAGAAAATTTAGATAATATATGCCACGCCAAACCTGACACGTAAATCCATTCGCTTTCTTCAACAACAAAAAAGTTTGTTTATTGCGTAACTTCTTCACTTTCTTGAATCCTGTGCGAACTACTAATTACTATAAAACGCATTTTTTTTCCACTTTTGTTTCGGAAAAGGACTGCTTTTCACTTATTAAGATTTCGTTGCGTGAAAGTCCTACATATCATTAAAAAAAAAACACACACACACACAAAAAGGCTCAGAACTGGACACGGGGGATTGCAGGTGACGTAGATTTTAACTCTTCATCGGCTTTAATCCGGTTTTCCTTAATATATACGGACTCTGGGGTGATACTGTCAATTCTGACCCTCTCAAACTATAATGCAAATGCAAAGGAAGGAAAAAATTGAGCTACAAGCAGCTGTGAATTAGGGAGCGTGCATAAACCACGTAGCTCTATTTTGGCCTCCTGTGAACCCCCTCTCCCTCCCCCCACGTAGCACGTAGCTTTTTTCCCTTTTGATTCCAGACGATATTTTGTACTGTTTTCTCTTGTCAGACTATTGTAAATTACATACGGAGATAAGTAACTGAGGGAAATAAATATTCACATGCTGTTGTGAGTTCTTTTCCTCACTTTAACTGTGAAAAATGTTATGAAAGGAAAGCTTCGTGGCCTGGCTCGGAACCCCCCTCCCCTCCACCCACGTAGCCCAGCGTAGCCTTCCAGCCAAACCCCCCTCCCCCCCCTGGACCGAGCCACGTAGTTTGTGCACGGTCCCTTACGGAGTGTAATGTTTGGTTAAATGCGCCGACAGGAAGGAAAGTTGATCACTCGAAAGTTAACGGATATGAAAAGCAAGCAGGATGTGACTGGCAGCGGCTAGATCTGCAATCATCGCGCATGCCCTGGACCTAAACCGCTGTAGACTAACGAGTTGCGTCACAGGCGTTAAGGAAGCTCTTGCTACGTAATATAAAGAACCATACATATTCAGAGGAACGTTAAACGCTTCTACTTCCTCGTTATTTTGCATGCTCCCTAGACATGTTGACTTATGCGATACGTGAAGGTTTTTATTATAATTTAATTATGATGTAGCACATGTCCCAATAGCAATTTCCCTACATGCCTACTTCTGCATTTCACAATTTTTTTTTTTTTTTTTAAATTCTTCGAGGACATTTCTACCACCCACCAGTTTTCACCCTTTTCCCAATTTTAACTTTAAATCCTTTCAGTGTTGCAGGTAAGTAGTTCATTTCGATTTTCAATTTTTTTTTTTCGGTCACTGACTCCCTTATCAACAAAAGAAAATGTTCCCCCTCCCTAACGCTGAAATCGAGTGTCAGGATGTGATCTTTTCCCATGTATCTAAGACTTCAAATTATAGTACTAATGCCCACCTAGTCCCCATTGCCAGCATATGGTTTATACTCTCCCAGCACTATCTTCGCCCTCCTTATATCATTTAAAGACTCCCAACCGAGCTCCTGATTATTGATTGTATTCAAATATAATTTGCTGTCCTTTGCACCCCCTCCAACTGCTGTATTTGATACCCAAAATATGGGTCTCATACTACATCTTCATATTCAAGAAAAGGTCTGACCAAAGTCTTGTAATCTGGACATTACCTCATCACCATCTCCAATAAATTAAGGATTTTTATAGCTACAAAATTCTGAATTGTGACTTAAACGCAAACAGTCCAAGGTCAAAATGGAAAACGTCTATACCACATTCTAGTAGAGGCTTCAATAAAGAGACTGATTTTTGCTGTTTGGATTTTCAGGACTGTGTTATTCATGTACAGTCATGTGTTAAATATTGAGCATAAAGTTTGTCATTAAACGCATCCTTCACTATTATGCCGCAATTTTCATAAACGTTTGTCAGGTATTATGCTCTATCCTAAGGTAAATTCGTTAGTTCTTAATTTCGTTAAGTTTGAGTCCTCTGACTAACGTAAGCGCTAATACACCTTTATAGAGTTGCTAGGTGATTGGGTAGTTCACTTGTAAGGTTCGCATTCCGGAGGACGCGGATTCGAATCTTCGTCCGGGCATCCAGATTAGGGTTTTCCATGGTTTCCCCAAATCACTCCAGGCGAATGCCGGGATGCTTCCTTCCAAAAGGCCATGGCCGAATTCCTTTCCGTTCCTTGTCCCCAGTCCCATCCCGCCTCCAATGACCTTAGCCGTCAACAAGGCGTAAAAAAAAAAAAAATAATAATAAAAAACTTGTAAGGTGTCCGGTTGGTGGTCGGAAGGTCTTCTCTTCGAATCCGGACTGCGTTAGAATTTTCAGTGACCGAGACTTGTGCGTAGTTTGTTGAAATGCTTACTTTATGTAAGCGTGAAATATCAGGGATTGCTTCTATGATCTATTTCCCTTTTGAGCTTCAGGTTCCCTTTTTGGGTAAAGATTTTGGTTTGGCTATACGTCATAAGCGGAGTTAGCGGCAAGTTCAAACAGTCACTAGATCGTTAAGACCACAGACAAATGATAAATACTTAGAAACATCCATTGGTCAATGTTTTCTGGAGAGAAATCCTTTTTCCAACGAAGAAAATTTCTTTGGCATACACCATCCGATATTAGTCAACAGTCGATAGTAAATATCTTTGACTTCTCATTTTGAGGCATTGTATTGGACTGTCTATCACATGAATCTGCAGTTATTTTGCAACTTAATTTTGGTAAATACTAAAATCGACTTTACTTTCCATTTACTCGTTACTTCTTTTTATACTCCCAGTATAAAAATTATGAAAAGAGTCAGATGAACTTAAATCTGGAGTCTTACGATTTAAGATATAGTGAATGACTAAACCGTCAAACCCCAGCGTCTTGGAGAGCCTCTTTAAATGTTACTACCGCAAATTTATCTCCATGATAGCCGTACAGGCCCTTGACACTCTTTCCGGAGGCAGATATGAAGATATAGTAGTGTGAGATAATACAGAGGATTAGCTATTGGACGCGGCATAGCGATCGAACAAAACTTTCCAGATTATTCTTCTAGTTGCATTATTTTCTCACGCACATGACGCGAAAGCCTCACCTAATAATTAAATTATCTCCCTTCTCCTAATTTTTTTTCAGTTTTATAATCGCTTCACTGTAGCGGTTGGTGGTGTCACTATCTTAGTGCGTGTAGTCGTTTTGCTTCTCGAATGACAAGGTAACATTTACATTCAAACATCTTCGAGGCGTAACTCCATCTGTTCATCGTATCCGAAATAATGACTCCATCAAGCGGAGATTCAAGTGAACGAGCTGGTGCTCTTCACTTCACGGATCGCATTTACTCAAGCCAATTGAATTTTCCTTTGGATAAACCAATACATTATTTTCACAATTTTTTACGTAGTAAGTAATATACATATTATTTATGCTACAAGCTTCTATTTCACTCACTAATCACAAAAGAATGTTTTCCCGGGTTTTTTCCATTTTTTTTTTTTTAAATTCGTATTTCGTATATCAAACTTGAGTTTTACGCCTAGTCGTCGTTCTGTGTTGGTTTTCTCGTTAATTTATTTGTTTTCTTCGAATGACAATAGCGCCACCTGTAAATGTGTGCGTTTATCAATGTTTACTATTTTTCTTTCACTTCAGTGTCTTGTATTTTGTGTGTGTGTGTGTGTGTGTATGTATGTGTGTGTGTTTGTGTTTGTGTGTGTGTGTGTTTGTTTGTGAGGGTGTGTTTGTTTGTTTATGTGTGTGTGTATTTATTTGTGTGTGACGTGTTTGTTTGTGTGTGATGTGTTTGTTTGTGTGTGTTTTTGTGCGTTGTGTGTGTTTTTGTGCGTTGTGTGTGTTTTTGTGCGTTGTGTGTGTTTTTGTGCGTTGTGTGTGTTTTTGTGCGTTATGTGTGTTTTTGTGCGTTATGTGTGTGTGTGTGTGTGTGTGTGTGTGTTTGTGTGTGTGTTTTTGTGAGGGTGTATTTGTGTGTGCGTGTTTGTGAGAGTGTGTTTTTGTGTGTGTATGTGTGTGTTTGTGTGTGAGTATTTATTTGTGTGTGATGTGTTTGTTTGTGTGTGATGTGTTTGTTTGTGTGTGATGTGTTTGTTTGTGTGTTTTTTGTACGTTTTGTGTGTGTATTTGTGGATGAGTGTTTGTGTGTGTGTGTATTTGTTTGGGTGTGTTGGTGTGTGTGTATTTGTTTGGGGGTGTTGGTGTGTGTGTGTTTTTTTAAGGATGTTTTTGTGTGTTTATGTGTGTATATGTATTTATTTGTGTCTGATGTTTTTGTTTGTTTGTGTTTATGTGCGTTTTGTGTGTGTGTGTGTGTGTGTGTGTGTGTGTGTGAGAGAGAGAGAGAGAGAGAGAGAGAGAGAGAGAGATTTGTTTTGTGTTTTTTTATTTACTTATTTGATTTGTATTTTTTTTTATTTACTTTAGTGATGTTGTGTTGGTCTGGCTAATGTGTTTATGGAATATTTATTTGCAATTGGTTTCTGTGAGAAATTTGCAGTTCTGGATGTCATAAATTGAATCCTGTTTGTTATCCGCTGCCCGTTATTTTGCCATGCCTATAGTGCTGGCCAGAACAATTGGCGGGTCTCCTAGAATGCGCCGTTGCCAAACCACGCGCTTAACAGTTGTATTCACCTTTTTACTTGAAGTAATAGTTTATACTGTATTTTAAATAATTTATAATCGAAATTTTGTGATAAAATATTGATTTATGTCATTTCGTTAAGAAAGTTATGTTCGTGTAATGCATTTGATATAACTGAAGAATACTTTCTCGAGAAATTAAGAAAACGTATTGAATTACTCTTCTTTATTTTATTTGTGGCTAAGCACGTATTAAATTTTATTTACAACTAAAATCAAAATTATACTTTGTTATCCTCTGCACTGAAAAACTTGCAAAATTGACGACAAAATTATATATATATATAGACTATAGAATTAAAATTGCTGTATACCAAAAATTTATATGTAGAAAAGAAGTATGGCCACTGCAGTTCTTTTTATAAAAATCAACCATAGTAAAAGTAAGCAAAAATGTTATATTGTCATCATGAATATTATTAGAAAGCCAAATGTTTTTAAGCAAAATTAATAATATCCAACAGTAATATCGTAACTTACTACCAACAATAAAACAAGTTAAATATGAGTTTGGGGTTTTAAATAACATTAACACAGCAAATGTTTATAGTATCTTAAACTGTTAAGTACAAGCTATTAAAGTTGCTCAGTAATTGATAAGTTTATTGCGTAATATGTTAAATGTTCTTTAATACCTTACTTGTCATTATTCATCTCCATCAACGCCTTCTTCTTCATCATCATCATCTTCCACTTCTTCGCTGCTCTCGTTCTCTGTCGTTGAATCTTCGTTGAGGTTGATTATAAGAGGCTCGATTACATTATCTCGGACCACTTCCTTTTCGAAATCTTCTGTTTGCAGTTTTTCGGTATGGTAAACACATTTCTGCCACTGTTCGACGGTGACGTTTTCCAAGGCTTTATGCAACAAACGTTCGACATCGGCGATTTTGAAAGTGTTGTTTTTCTCCGCCACTTCTCTTTTGACTTGGGCCCAAATGAGCTCTATCGGATTGTACTGGCAATGATAAGGGGGTAATCGGACTACTTCATGTCCTCTTTCGTTTGCAAGTACATCCAACTCATACACCGGTTCTTTAAACGTCGTTGTATTCATTTCTGAGTGATAATCTTCAGATTTGTTGGTTTTGCTGCATCTGTAGACCAACTTACTTTCCTGGAGAAAGCCTGTCTTTGCTGAACCCGCATGCAAAACAATTAGCCTTGCCCCTTTTCCGACAGGTACCTTTAAGCCCCCACTTTGATTTGAATTCTGCCAGATATTTTTTAAAGAATGGTTCTGAGTTACCCAAGTTTCATCTAAGTAAAAAATGGGTCGCGTGTCACCTGAGCTACGAAGGGAGCTCATTTTCCTCAAAAATTTGACTCTTGAGGACACTAAGTCGTTTCGCTCAAGCAAAAATCGCCTACCATCATTCTGACGCCTGTATTTAAACCCTATATTGTTCAATATGCGTCTTACAGATCGTGCAGATCCTGTAAAATTTATCTTCTCTTTTAATATTTTTCTTAATTTTTCTGAGGTAGGGTACTCACCACGGTCGTAAAATTCGTGTACTGTTCTCCTGACAATGTCCCTGTCAAAGTCGTTAAGCTTTGTTATAGTGCTGTATTGTTTCACATTTTTCTTTGGAGAAACAAACGTAGGCGATTTTCCCTCACGACACACTCGCTGGACAGTTCTCAAACTAACACCACAAGCTTCAGCGCAAATAGCCTGTACATTCCCTAAATTTCTTCGCAATATGGTTGTTTTTTTTGCGGTAACAAATCACTACAGTTTTTTATTTCATTAACATCAAGTACGTCCATATTTTTCAAGTCTTTTCTTACCAGCGTACATGTAGAAGACAAAATTTCACCATCATTGTCCACAAGGAGTTTGAAATATTTATATACACTGTGAATGATAGATTTACTCTGCCGGCGAAACTCTGTTGTCTTCTTCAGCCGCGGTGGTTCTGCTGTCGATGACGTGCGTCTTGTTGGAGTCGTTAGTCCGGAAACACCTGGAGTAGGAGAATAAGTCTCTTCCTGAGTATCCATTTTTAGTAGCACGATTCTCTTGCTAAATTACCGTTATTACAATTTACTGCACTTTTTGTTCGGTAAAATTAGGACACTAAATTACTGTAATTAATAAATAACTAAAACGAATTATTTAAATCGCAAAAACGCTAAAATCAAAATATTCTCTCTCGAGCAAGCTCACCCTCACACTGACACAAACTCCGATTCACAGGTTCACACATTTTTTGTGTGTTGAAAGGGAGGTGGAAGGTTTGGGGTGGGCTGCCGCTTGGACTAGGCAACACAGGCCGCACAGCGTTGCAATTTTCAGGTGATAGAAAGAGAGCGCATCGCGAGTTTGTCCCCAAGTACGGCAACAGCGCGTTAACACTGACCCGCCAATTCTTCTGTCCACAGCTATAGTTGTGGAGGCAGCAAGTACCAGAACATTACCCTGGGCAGGCAGTGTAGCAGACTAGCAGGTAGAGAAGCCGTGCGAGCAGGTATGCCGCGTGTTGGCTCGAGGACACACGTGCTCTGTTTCGGAACTCGAGCCACCAGCCCAGCTTCCGGGCGAATTCACCGTTTTCCACCACACTTACCGCATACTGCAGAATTAAGTCACGTCCCAACACCGTTTACTTATCTCTGTTTTCCGGACCGACTGCAATATCTCTGTATGTCATTGTTATTATTTATTCCCAGTTGTATGCTATCTATACAGCCAGTAATTGTTTTACGTATACTTACTTAACAATGGACTAAAGTAATAAACAAATAAACTAACATTCAAAGATTTACAGAGAAGTGATCGGATATTCCTAATTGTGATACAAAAATGGTCAATTCAGCAAGAACGGAATAAAGACGTGATATATGGCCGTAAAATCATGAAGGGTATATTTTAATTTAACATTCGTGCAATTATCTCAGTTATATATTTCTAACATCTATGTAGCTATGTTCAGATAGTGCCGAATAGTGTTCACTGTTCTCCTATCACATTCGATTTCGTTAAAAACTTTTTGCTTCAGTATGGTGGGTTAGTATGAGTCCCACATAATAAGTATCAGATACAGGAATTGTAGGGAAGACTTGAAATGTAAATTCTTGGCATTACATTTGGTAACAAGCTTAACTGGGCAGGTCACATTGGACAGGTAGTAGGAAAAGGTTTCAAATACTGCATATGTTGGAGAGGGTGATGAGGGTATGTACGAGAGAAGGAAAGGAATTGGGTTACAAAACTTTGGGCAGACCATTGCTTGAATATGGTAGGGTAGTATGGGACCCACATTTTGAGTGTCAAATACAGGAGTTGGATGAAGGTGCAAAGAAGGGGTGCTAGATTTGTTTCTGGAAATTATCGCAGAACGCAATCAGTAACAGATATGATAAAAGAGCTAGAATGGGACTCATTGCGAGACAGGAAGGAGGGTGAAGCGGGTCACGGGAGTATACAAGGCGTATATTGGTGATGTGGCATGGAATGATATTGGTGTAAGAACTTGAAAGTAATGCATGGAAGGGAAAAGATGACCATGACCACAAGCTAGCACTCGATTTCACGCACAAGGGTGGAGGAAGATTCTCTTTTTTAGGTAAGGGAGTCAGGAGATTGGAATCAGTTACCAAGAGAAAATGATGAATAATTTACCAAAAACGTTGAAAGAAGTTTAAAGATAAAATTTGTAAGGGTAAATGTAGGTGGATGCAGAGAAGGGGAAAGAATGGGTGTTTATGGAAATTTCCAATGGAGCAGTGCGCTCCATTGCAATTATTTAATTTAATGCAAAGCAAGGCAGCTAGATTTGTTAGTGAAAATTTTCGCAGAACACGATCAGTAACTGATATGATTATGGAGCTGTATTGGGAGTGATTGGAAGATAGGAGGAGGATGAAGACAGTCACGTATATTGGCAATGAAGCCTGGCTTCATATTAGGAGCAGAATTATGAGTGGTGAGTGGAAGGGAAGATATGACAATAGCCATGAGGCAGCAATTGATTTCTTGTATAATGATTTAAAAGTTTTCATTTGCAAGTGAGGGAAATGTTGAAGAATTTACCTCAGGGCGTGACGGAATTTGAAGCAAATACGAGTATCGGTGTAATGTAAAAGCATGTGTGTACGGAATATGACCTGAAGCATAAGCTCTACAGTTGATAGTAATAATGGCATATTTGAGATAAGCTAAATTTAACTGTAACAAACTTTACTGCGAAATATCCTCTGTAATTCTCATTTGATAACGGAAAGTATCTTCTGAAAGTTGAAAGACATCTGTTGTAAACATACTACAGTGTTATTTTATGTTTTGACGTTGGTAGTTTCCAAACAAAAGTTGAGCCTGTTATGCCACCACGCATATGTGAGTTTCCGTTTTTTTTTTTAACACAGCCAGTAACAATCACCCTAATTGATACGCGAAACACAATTAATTGAAGTAATTTTTCGGAGTGAGGCAACCATAATTCTGGGTCATTGAATCGTCGTATTTTGTCGGATTAGAGGAGTATATTTTGACGGAGAGATGTTTAAATTTTTTTTAACATATTAAGTGAGACAATGCAAACTGATGGTAAATCAGTTGATCACTGTATTGTTTGAAAATTGTTAAAGCATCGGTTTCTATGCTGTAAATTCGAACCTTAAAGGTAGACATCTACATCCATACTCTGCAATTCACAAATATTGAGGGTAGGCAGAGGGTACTTAGCACCAAAAGTAATTTTTAGTCTGTGCATTCCATTCCCGAATAGCACGAGGGAAAAAGAATACGTATAAGCATCACTAAGGCATATTTTTTTATCCATTCTTATCTCTCGTGTCATTGCGAGCTAAATAGGTTAGTGCACGAAGTATCTCATCGCAATCGTAAATGAAAGAAGGTATTCGCATATTAAGCGATAAAATAATTTGCCGCAAGAGGAATAAAAAGGGAAGTAAATTGAAGGGGAAGTAAAATAACTGAATCATCATCATCCTCAACAGTTTCCAGCCACTGGCCGGGTCTGCTTCATGCACAAGCCTCTCCATTTGCTTCTTTCATCCCACCACCTCTCTGACACCACTTTGTTCCAATCCTCTCCTCTCTTCCGTAAACACTCCTCCACTCGTTTACCATGCATCTTAATTTCGTGGATTTTTCTTGGGATTGTCTGAACCTCCATTCTCTTTACATGTCCATACCATCTCAATCTGGTCCTCTCTACCCTTTCCTGTAGTGGTTCCTCTTGTATGGTGCATTTAATCACATCATTCCTTATCCTGTCCATTCTACCGCTTGCTTGTACCCTGCTGATGTACGCGCTTTTTCATTTTCCATGTTTCAACAGCAGTAAGTCTAGATAGGAAACATAGTATGTTTGATAAATTACTCTCTCGCTTCTCTGAGGCACATCATTATTCCATATCAGGCTTCTAATACTCATTAGAAACGACTCTACTTTGTCTTCCTCTTTCACTTATCTCACCATCATTTCCTCCACATTCCTCTAATACACTTCCCAAGTAGATGAACCTGTTTACATTCTTTGTTATTCACCTGCGTTCACAATTCCCTGGGTTATCCTATTTTTCTCTCTGGTTGTTACCATGTACTCACATTTCTTTATATTAAATTTTAGGCCATATTCCTCCACAGCTCTGTCCATACATCACAATTAGTGAATGAGAAGTGTTTGTTCACGTATCCAGTAAGTATTATCTGAGAAATTTTCTCTTGTTAATTTTTAATTGCAGAAAAATAGTGCAAAAATAAAGACGGAAAATACGTAAAACCAAAGTACAAGCTCTGAGAAGAATTACATGTGCTACGACTTGGAATTCTGAGAGCCTGGTATTATTCTTTTTTTTTGGACAGTTCCCATTTAGAGTGACGGAGATGCCGTTTTATGTGATGTAGCTATTGGGGACAATTCAAAGCTTATGTGTTTTGTATTCGTCCTCCAAAACAGCACATTACTGAAGACCTGGGGCAGGCTGTTTTCGTGGAAGTGGCCGTAAGATATGCACTTGATTACTTCTTTTATGACGACACGCGCTCTGCAGGCACGCATTTATTTCGCCGTGCTGTATGGAGTATCTCTGGATTCAGCGCCAGGTATTTTACTCATGCTCAGTGAAGCCAATGGCGTCGATTTAACATGAACTGTTTCGTATATGATGCGACTTTCTATTATTTGTTTCGGCATCACTTCAGATTGAATCCCAAAATAAAGTGTAATGCCACAACTTTTCTTATTATTTTAATTGGGTATTTAAAGGTATACAAATCAAGAACCAAGCAATTAGTTTGACTTACATTCTATTTCTGTTGAATAGTAAGCATAGCTATCGATACTAATAAAATGCCAGTTTGGTCATGTTTTGTCATGAGCCCGACCTTCGTTGGCGGGATTGCAATGGTCAGAGATATTATTGCAAAATCGAGGCCATGAGCATTATTTAATAACAATTCTATTTAGTTGTAAGTAACTGCGAAGAAAATGAATTGCCAATACACTGAAAGAAAAGTATGTACTTCTTTTAAATTCATATATTAAATATTAGATTAGATGCTTTATTTTTATGTATGTACATTCAATGTAGATGTTTTCTTATACTCTCTGTTCAGAGAGTAAGCTAAGAAATATCTTCAATATTACATCATTTTTAAAGTTATGAGTGTTATTAAATAAAATTGTATTTAGTTAAGCAACTGCCAAAATATTACGCACAATACAGTATTTTTTACTCGTTTAGAAGCTAGTCTGCTATAGCAGTGAAGTATTCACGGGTGTACCGCTGGATTGCGTTGTAAAAACATGATATTTCAACTACTAGCTTCGCTGTCTTCCTCAGGTGTGGCGAAATTTGTACCGGTCGGCTGACGCACAGATACAGTATCTAGTAACTAGTCGTCGAAATATAATGTTTTCACAACACAATTCGGCGGTACACCCGTGAAAACTTCATTGCAATCGTCCGCCGGGAAAGTCTTCATTCTTACATAGTCTTCTATAAATGGTAAGTAAAACACAAGTAAAAATTATCATTTGCTCACGGATAATTATTTCGGTTCGGAATAAAAAAAATTAACTTTTACATAAATTTGCTCTTTTTTTTCCCTCTTTCCGTTTCAGCCATCTCTGGACTCCGACTACGCAACTTAATTTCCTCTTCTGAGCTTCCTTCCTCCGTCGCCAGTACTCTTTCATTCTCTCGCTCACTCTTGCTTTTTCTTCCTCTGAAAATTCCCTCCTTTCCTGGTTGGTTTTTCATCAGTCAGATCCTTTACCTCCGCAATTTTTCCTCTGAATAATTCCCTAACTTTGATGTTTTCTGTGCTGATCCCACATCTTTTCAGATCCTGATGGACCTTCTTCACCCATGGGAAAATTTGCTCTTTATTTATCAAACATACTGGCATTAGGAAAATACATTTGATTTATGTGGCTAATGGACGAAACGCTGCATTGCGAAAGCACGGGCAGCATTCAAATAGTGTGGACTACATTGTCCACGATTGGCACTTCAACATTGCTGCACTGCAGTTGATGCTTGTTGGTACGGTCAATAGTCCTGCTCCTAGGGATGCTGTGTACATCTGATAGGTTCTCTTCGTGTGTTTGCTGGGTACAGAGTCTCTTGTCTGAACGATACTGACTGTTCATCTGCTCCACACAACTGATCTCCAAGAATGACTCCCATTAAACACCATCCGGGAGATCCCGCCGATATAGTTAACAACTCTCCCGTGGAAAGCAGTACCTTAATTCTTCCTTTTTTCTCTCGCCAGGTTGCTACTTGTGTGAATATTAGTAGCAGGGAGGCTCCGTTGCAGATAAAATCAATATAGTTATTATTTATTTATTTAATGTATGATGAGTGGACAGTCAGAAACATCGAGCTGACTCCACAGTCACAATTTGCAGAACTGGCCCAGCCCCATTTGTACATGGAAGGGCCTTCAACTAGATATTTGTTGATTACCGATTACTGCTCGCAAAGAATTAACCGTAGGTTGTTGAGGTTAACAGAGGACGTTATAAGGTCCTACTTAGTGAGTTGGTCGTCCAGTTTGGTGAGTGTAGCGGTGGTTCAGCAACAGGTTGTTTTCCAGGGCCAGGGTGGGGAGAGGGTAACTCGATACACTCGCAACGCACCTCGGCTCAACTTCCTGTGCCAACATCGGCGCTTTGTTCCCAGAAAAACTCGCCTCCAACCTGTAACAGCCCTCATACCTGAATTTTAAAGAGAATTGTATTTAATGAAGTATTGTAGTGAGCTAAAGTTTGCTTGAATATGATCTGATATGTTTGTTTCACAATTAACTGTAAATCAGTGTATATAGACTTTATTTTATGAAAAGAAATTATTTAAAGGCCACTTAGTATGTTTAAGAACCGAATTGTGCAAGAGAATTGCTTAAATGTGTGTAATTCAAAGTATTAATGCAAGTTACGATGTCTACAGGACAATTTTATACAATTTAAAATGATTCTGTAAATAATGTTGTGTTTAAGTATCTTTAATTTCCATTTCTGACCGTTTTGTAACTATGTTAAATGATTAAGTACTATTTCAGATTGTTTTTAATATGTTTAATTGTTTGAGTAATTGTTAATGTTCGAGAAATATCTCGAGGAAGTCTTTGAAGAATTCCAGAAATTTCGATAGAGCCTATATGAAGAAATCAGCAGAAGGACAGTTTTTAGTTTACAGTTAGTTTTATACAGATTCACTTTGGAACTGCCAAAGATTGCGTCAGTAGTATCTCGGGATTGTATCTTTGGATGTAAACAATATCGCTGACGTTGTTTTGAAAATAAACAAATCTTAAACTGAACCTTATAGGTGGACTATTTAATTAATTACTGCATATCATTACACCACCAAAGAACCTGAAAAATTCCACAACATCACAACGTCACGACACTAAGTTCGCAACATTGGTAAAGTCTCCATCCACCATATCACCAGGCAATCACGTAACATATCGGTGTTTCAGTGGATCTTCCCATTGTTTATTTTCAGTACGCTTTCCGATATTCCTCTGTTTGATCAAACTAGCTGTTACCCGCGTCTTAGTATGCAACATGTCTAAAAACAGCAACAAACTAAGGAGGGAAGGGAGAGTTAACTGGGATACTATCTGTCACACAGTTTCTCCCTCAGATCTTTGTTTATGGTTTAAAATTATGTCATATTCTGGGGACGTCTTATGTGAACATCGTTTTGCACACAACTTTTTTGGGTTTGCTGTCCTTTGCTGAGATATATAGCCTTTAAGGGTTGAAAACCCGTGAAACTGCCCATGGAAAAATACTTCTTTTCTAAGTGTACCCCTGCTATTTTCACTGTCTGTACTTGCACTTTATTGATAATCGTGGCATAAAGTTATGTCTGAACATGAAACTTATGAGCAGATCATACACAAACTGACTGCGAGAGAACCAAAGCCTGAGCGACCGATGTAACAGTACACAGACTTGGTTGTTATTGTTCGTGCAACACTGACATTTGCCAAGAATAAAACGGTTTCGTATACATCATAGCGAAATAAAAGCAGCACATGACAGGATTGAAAGCAGGGACTGCTACGGTACCGGATAAAACCACTTTCTTCAGCGGCAGTTTAATGGGTCATAGGCATTACTGTAATTTCACATTGCAGCCAACATCTTAGATGAAAAGACACTACAAAGATGCAATTCGAATTTCTAGTAATTTGGTTATGAACATGAAGTTCCATGTAACTTCTCATCACTTTCAAGAATTAATCTGTACGCCAAACTCTACCTTCAAAGGTTATTACGTTCTTACCCAAGGCACTAGCGAAAGCGGAAGAAAGTAGAACGTCTTATATCCCGGGGCGCTGCGGCGATGGTAAAATGGCTACCTTTTCCCAGTACGGAGTTTCAGATACGAACTAATGTTTTGGCTTTAGGATTCAAATATTAGGAACAAAGTGAACGAACTAGTCTCTTTGTTATACTAGTTCCAACGCTGTTTCCGATGTACGTATTTCGCTTCTCCCAGGTTTTTGCAACTCGAACGCATATATTAATATACTTGGAGCGTTGTCCAGTCTTCAAATACGCGTAATAATTTATAGCATTAATTATAGTGAGATGCTTTTATGTAAGATTAGGTGTATACTCGTGACCATGTTGGTCATGGTTCTGGAATAGTTCCCAGTTGACAAAAAGGTCCTTGGAGGTAGATGTCCACTTTGACCAGTGTCTGCCCTTGGAATTTATTAAATGTTATGGCAAATATTTGCATTCCTTTCGAAAATGGAGGTCACCATTTCTTTGGTGTAACCGGAGGATTGTGCGTCGAATAAACGGAACCTTACCTTTGGCAGACCCTCTCAACACTTCCCAGCAACCAAGTTGGAGCGCTTCTAAGAACAAAAAATTAGTTTTGGATCACACTTCACGACCGCTTGGTCTAATCTGATCTATTTCTTGATTTTCATCATTGACATTGAACGAAAAATGCATTGCATAGATTCTAAAAGTGTTCCAAAAATAAGCTTTTAGGGTCAAAGATAAAGAATGCGCTATCTGATCTGGCCGAAATACTAACTTGACATTTTGAAATTTTTTAATGAAAAATACTTGCGGCCATATTATAAGAAAAATTGTTCTTCAATCAAATAACACCTGGACGTAGAAATCATGCAGCAGGATTTTAGGCTATAATGTTTAACTATTTACGACATTACTAACAACAGCTATCACGAAAAATCGGCTGCAAACCCGTCTAGACTATATTACGGGTTCCGAATGGGATGCAATGAGACGCAACGTAAACTTACTAAGCAGTGTTTCACTGTGGTGAAATGCCTCAAAGTATAGCTCTTACCAACGATGAGATTAAATCCAGTGCTTTTAATTCTGGTTTGTTCTTGCATAAGGCTCCGAGTCGAATTGTGTCGAGAGTTGTTATGGCGCGGTAATTGTTTACGAATACTGTTCTTACTGCGTTCTCCACCTAGGTAATTGCTTCGGCCATTTTATTGCTGACTCAAGCTGCAATACGTGCCGCGTCAGCTTCAATTAAAGCTGAATTTTTATCTGCGCCAGCACCCCAGCGTCCGCCATGTTGAATAATGGGATTAAAACCAGAGAGCATTGTTAACAGCATCGTGAATATCAACACAGAACAACGATGAAATAAAAACTGGTGCAATTATCAGTATGTACACGGGCAAGAAGAAAAACTTCCATGTATTTTTCTGTGCATTTTTCCTGTCTATTTTATTATGTTTTAAATATTTGTCTCGCACTAGAGCTGATGAACGATACTGTCTTTACTGCATTTGTATAATAAATGGGAACTTTGACCAAGCTATTCTCAAAAAAAATGAAACGAATATAAATTTAAAAAAGCAACTAATAAACAAGAAAGCAATTAAAAATACTGGTGTAGTAATGGAGACTCCTCCGTAAATATACCGTCTGCCGTCAAGTGATTTTCAGTGAGTATTAAAATTGTGGATACAGTTTAAACATACTCAAGAAACACGTATATTCACACTCATACACACATGCATAGAAAATATAAGGAATTCTCGAACTAACACAAAACGATTGTGACACAACAGTAACAGTTTTCGGATTGAGTCAGGATTTACTAGTAATAGTTTTTATAAAAGAATTATATTTTGTTGCAGTGAATTCTTCACGTGAGTCCAGCCGGATAGAGTCCTAGAATGATGATGTTTCAACAACCGGCTCGGTTGTCTTCATCAGGTCTATTTTTAGATATTACATCTTGAAATCACAAAAACAGACGTAAGGGATTTGGAGGTGCTGAAGAAGATGGCTGCCAGATTTGTTTTCGGAAATTACCGTCGCACTGACATGACAAAGGAGCTGAATTTGGGGTCAGAGTGTTGGGGTGTGTAATAGAGGTGGGCAAAAGAATCGTGAATCGATTCAAAGAGTCGACTCGTCTAAAAGAATCGTTTGCGGAATCGACTCACTTGGAAGAGTCACGGTTCACTCAAGAGTTGTTAAGAGGGAGCTCAGGAGCTGAGCCGTTGTTGCGCAATCGCTCACCGACTCGTCCAGGTTCTGAGTCGACTCCGAGTCGTTAACTCGATAATGTTTACGACTCTCGGCTCACTCGCTCTCGGCTCATTTCTGTCTTAATGACTCTTCCATGGATTCGGCTCTTTTTAACTCTTGATATCTGCGTAACTCGTGATTCCTTTCGATTCACAATCTTAGTTCCCACGGCGTGTTTCTTGGTTTGGCAACTTATTTGTAAGGAAATAAAGAATATTTATCTTTGGAACAGGAAAATTAAAAATATATTACAGAAATAAAAAGTATTTTTAAATTTAGGAATTTACTTTCTTAAATACACATTTTCTATTGTTTTTGGAACTAGTTATAAGTTTTTGGTTTCCTTCCAGACTATTATATATGCTACCACAACACAAATTTAGATTTACAAATAAATTATCAATGAATTATACGTCCTATAACTTTTATATTTTACCACAAATAAAGTATTTCCCGATTATTTGAGGACATGGAAAAGTATACCGATTTCAGCGCCATCTGCTATTCCCATGTTGCGTGGGTTTTTCAAATTGCGAATGCATCGAGTACTAAATTTAATTGCGATGGAGCGCGTCCGGTTATTATCATACGAACTTCATCAGTGTTTTAGTTGTTCTTCAGTTCTTTATTTTGTGGATAATGCAAACATTTTGCAATAGAAATGAACGAAGTTTATGAATTGGACCATTACAAAAATTAGCAGGTGCTGAAGCGGCATATATACTGTTCCAGCTGGTGAGGTTTCTACGAGGAAAAAGGTTAAACGAAAAGACGTTGGGGAACAGTGCCGTTGATGAATATAGGGGAGCGTCCAGAAATTACGTGAGACTTTTTAGGGGGGGGGGGGGAAGGGGTCCGGAAAAACTCACGAAATCTCACCAAGGAGGGGAGGGGGGGTCGACGGATCTCACGTGAAATTTTGAACTTGAACGAGTGTAGAACTAAAAAAAGCGTAAAAAATACCATTTTACTGGGCCAAAAACCGGCTTTTGAGGGGGTATCATTCTTTCGGGGAGCACGACAGCTAAAAAAAGTCACGAAACTTCTCCTGGTCGAACAACTGGGGGGAGGGGGTTCCGTGAAAATCTCATGAAATCTCACCAACGGGGAGGGGGGGGGGCGGCAAAATCTCACCAAGTCTCGCGGAGGGGGGGAGGGGGTCTAGATTTCCGGAAAATAGCCTCACGTAATTTCTGGACGTCCCCCAAAATACTAATACTGAAACCAAGAAAATAAATAAAAAAAATTTAATTATGCCATTTAAACAAACACTGATTTATTGGTTTGTAGGTAAAATGCTAGTGATACGCTGTTTAACTTAAGAAAAGCACCATCCGGCAAATTCAAAAAATTTGCCAAATTTATGGAGTAAAATTGGAGCATATGTAAGGGGCGTCCATAAACCATGTAGCTCCATTTTGGCTTCTTGTGAACCCTCCCTCCCCCCAAGTAACTCGACGTGGCTTATGTCTCTAACCCCCCTCTCCCCATGTAGTTTTTTCCATGACGGAAATAAATATTTAAATGGTGTTGAGTGTTCTGTATCTCGTTTAAAGTGTGACAAATAATATGAATGAAAAGCTATTTGGCCTGGCTCGGAATCCCACCTTCCAACCCCCTCCACCCACCTCTCAAGACCGATCTACGTGGTTTATGGACGCCCTCTAGCGAGACGTGTAACAAACATGCCACCTACAAAATCAACAATCTAAATCAACAATCTCAATCGACAACTACAATCTGCAACAAGGCTTAGAATCAGTAATGAGGTTTGACAACAATTAGCTGGAAGCCTTGAAAATTTCACAGTGTGGCAATCTCACATTTTGTTGACCCGGTTCGGAAAATTCCCAGATCCACCACTGGTTGTAGTTAGACAGGGGGCGGCGTAATCTGTATTGCGCAAGGGCGCTCAAATAGTTAGTGGAGAGCCTGCTCGAAAGCTGGACAGTTAATGACTGAAAAGAGAAGTCGGCTCACATCACAAAAACTAAAATTAGTGTTTTCATTTGTTTAAATAATAAAATAAATTGTTTTTGCAATAAATAACTTACAATTTAACTATCAAAAACAAATGTTATTATTTTAGTTAGAATTTGTTAATCATTTCCTTCTTGTTGGTTAATAACTCGTTATCTATTTTCGTCATTCAAAATATCATGTGAAAAGAATCGAAGAGTCGTTTAAAAGAATCGATTCTCAGCGAGGAGTGAATCGATTCCAAACGATTCATCAAAAAGAATCGGTTTGCCCATCACTAGTGTGTAAAGCGTAGGAATCAGAGATTGGAATGAAACATGGAGGGAGTTACCACAGATTTTATCTCGAACAGTAAAAGGATTTAAAGCAAAAGTTCGTGTAATGCGAAAACTGATTTATAGGGAAATTATCACCAGGGTTATGCTCCTTCGTAATTAATTAACAACAAAATAATAACAATCACAGAAATCTTTCACAGCGGGTACAGTGTGTCATAAAATGAGGGTGGTATTATTAATGCTTTTATTACAGTCATGTATTGAGATAAATAAGTTAATGCTAATAATTTACATACTAATGTTTTTCAATATGCTTTCCCCGCTTTTCGGTGCAGAGGTGCAAACTTACCTCTAATTTGCGTATTGCGCGAAGAAAACTCGATTTGCCGTCTTAAGTACAGTTCATTCTCAACATCTTCAAGGTGATCATTTATAGACTCCTATGTCTGACATTATTTCGTCCTCAAACTGTGTTTCAGCTCTTTCACAAGCTTCTTACGGTAGTTTTCTTTCTGTAAGGAATTTAGTAATTATGCGTTGCTCCACGCTTGTCTCTATTTCTGCTTCATTATTTCTTCCCAAACAAACAACACTGCAAGCTGGTTGCTGAACTTGTCACCGCACGTTATTCAATGCTACCAACTTCGACATTTGATATTTTCACTGTGTGACAAATTTCAAATATAATTTAAAATAGAACGCTCCTCTTAAACTACCATAACAGTTATCAGAATGAAAACTTTGTTGCTCACTATCACCCTTTTTTATTCGAACAGTTTTTGCGTCAAGAAAGCTTAAGAAACATATGAACTGCAATAATTGTGAAGTTTCTTTAATAAGTTAGTAATACATTGTAGTCTAATTTAACTGCTCACTTCGGTGGCAATTTCCCTGTAAATCCATTTTTCCCCCTTTTTTCAATCTGGCTACTTTTTCCCTCTACGAATTTTAATGTTAAATTCTTTCAGCCTTTTTGGTAAATTATTCATCACTTCTCTTAGTAATATATTTCAATTTCTGACTCCCCTTACCAATTGGAAACTTTCCCACAACCCTATGTCTGAAATCAGTGCCAGCTTGTGGTCATGGACATCTTTATCCTTCCATTCACTTCTTCCACCAATATCTTTCCACGCCTCATCACCAACATAAGCCTCGTACACTCCCAGCACTGTCTTCACGATACTCCTGTCTTCCAATGAATCCGACTCCAGCTCATTTACCATAAAACACTTGACTTTCCTTAAATGCGTCAAGATTCATTTTTTGTATCTGTGTGGATGCAATTTCGTATCTAACAACTATTTTTACTGTCATCAGCCAACCTTCTATCGCCAAGTGTTCAATATAATTCGACGACTGGATAATTTAAATGCGTCAATTTGGAAGATTTCGGGATTATTGTCTCATTTCACGTATTAAAGTACTCTTAGACTTAGGGCAGGCCAGGTATGGCTTATTCGGTTCGGCAATACATATATTATCTCTGGTTTCACAACATGTAGTCAGTCACCTCTATCACTGATGGGGAAGAGATAAGATTGAACCGCTCGCTGAATGTATTGATTGATATCTAGAACGGTTTATAATCTTAATGCTTTAAAAGACTAATTTTTTTCTCAAAAGCTTCTTGAATTGTTGAAGGATTAATTCGATTTATTTTACTCATGAGATAATGGTGATCTATTCGGATGTCTACATCCTTACTGAGGAGTTGATAGACACAGCTGTTGTTGAAGGCAATTAAAACAGGAATTAGTTACAGAGTCCTCCAGCCGTGAATGCTTACATCATTCTCTACCGCAAGGCGTTTCTGCTGTGAAAAACCATTTTCAGTTGAAGCAATTAGTTTCATCATTTAAAAAAATGGTTCGATAGGAAGTGACTGTTAATATCAATAGTTGACCGAGCCTGGTGGGTGAACTGTGACGATCAGGATTGGCGTTCGAATGGATTTGGGTTCGAATTCCGACCATCCAGACTTCGGTTTTCCATGGTTTCCCGAAATCACGGGAAGAAACACCTTATTCTTTGAACTTGCTGGTGGAAGTTTCTTGAATACCTAAAAAATGTTTTTGGCCACAATGAGTGTCAAATATTTTCGCTTGTGCGCGTATTTTAGTTACTGTTATGTCAGCTGCTAAGTAAACAAACTGGCTGGGAATTACTGTATTCTTCAAGAAAGCTGAATGAAACAGATTTTCTGTTAAATTACACCTGACGATCTATAACTCTTTATATAAATTAATTAAATTTAGGGCAAGTTATAGATACACAAAAATAACAGCTTAATTCAAATTCTTTCTCGCGCTACACTGCAGGTATCTATATGTGTACAATTTTTTTTTGGGGGGGGGGGGAGCAGTTGGGAGGGGGGGTTACTTTCTGTGTGTATTTTTGCTAAATTTTATTTCTATATGCTTTGCATGTGTAACGATTTTTTTTGGTCATTTGGCAATTATTATCCAAGAGAAGAAAAAACATTTTTTAGTTATTTTCTTATTTGCAATGTTCCTCCAACTATGAGAAAAAAATGATTTTCATTTTTTTGTATATTTTAAAATATCGTAATTTAGAAAAATTAAGACATTAACTAATTAAATGTTCATAAAACTTTATGAAAATTAGGCATTTTAATAGGAAGAAGAAATGTTCTACATAATATTTATCTTAACCCGCGGAGAATGTAAGGTAATATAGAAAAATTATGAAATTAACGAACCAAATGTTTATAAAGCTATGTAAATTTAGGAATTTTAACTGAAGGGGAAATGTTATACATAAATGCGATGAAGTTTTAGTAGTGATACTAAGCAGAATCTTTGTCTAGGATTCTACGTGAGGTTTGTAATGTATTATTCTTATAATCTCTACTTTAAAGTAAATCTCATAATTCATTGGAGTGTTAATGTTTGATTTAACAGTTTCAATTATGTTTTCGTTGTATTCTGACTTGCTAAATTCAGAAAACTGAAGAAATTAATAACCAAAGTTAAATAGTAAAAAACAATATTAACAGAAATCAAAGAGTGTAGCGTTTATTTGAGATGTATTGTGATCTTCGGTGAGTATTTTTTGAGGTCAATAAACAAATGTTTGTCTTAGGTGCAGTGGATCGGTTATTGCTCTTTGCTCTGGCTACAAATCAATTTTCAGTTCTTGTTCCCTTCCTCGGAAACGTAGCGGTATAAGCTAGACCATAATGTTTCGATTTGTGAAAATACAATAGCAATCACTTCAGTAGATTTTACGTTATACAGTAATAAAGGTATATGCACGTACCCCCTTACCCTCTTACAGATTTATATATGTTTAGATTAATTAATAAGGTCTGAAGCTTAAGAGAAATATTATATTCTTGTAACATAATTTTAATCGGACTGTTACTCTTCTAATGTGCATTCATTTTGGGTTCTCAAGTTTCTTATGATTAAATTTCGTCGAATTAGAAATAGTATCGGCTTTGTAGTGTTGATATGTGTCACTGAGTTACCAAGTGGCCGTGATTGGCGAATGTTAGCCTGTGTTACTGGAGGTTCCCTTGCTTCTGCTGGAGTCTCCAAACGTAAACATTGACTGGATACGGTTGGTGGCTGCTGCAGCGGTCTCGCTAGAGTCTGGAGAAGGTCAAGGCCCGCCACGGAAACCGGTTGTGGCCTCTCGCCAGACATTCCTTCCTCCACTCTGCACGCTAGTATCTGCTTACTTTCTCTGTACTCCGCTCAGCGCACCGAAATTCAGCAATAAGAACGTCATTTGGTTTCTACGATCTTAGTCTCGGGAAGCTGTTCTAGGGATTCATCACAGTCTTCCAGGATCGATCGAATAGAACGTGAATACAACAGATATCCATAGACTATGCTAAATGGCGTTTAGTGTGTATAGTTCACTGCAGATATTCAATAAACAAAAGCATTTATGGTGAGCAAAGCTGACTTAAAATTATTCGACTCCTGTCGTTATTCGAAACGTTGCATTGAGCTTTGTTCCTACTCATTCACTTTTTACTAGCATTTTCCGGCAGCTTCGCAGACGAAAAGAGAATAATACAATTTCGCGAGACTTTACGAGGCCCATGTCACTATATAAGCAACAACAATATTAAGCCAAGGAATGTATTGTTTAATGTAATGTGATCTTAGGTGCCTGTCTGTTTCGTTCACGAATAGGTTATCATTTGTCGCTGCATCCATAAGACATTCCGCAATTTTTAAGGTAGACCTAAAGCTTCAAAAGTATATTAAAAAAAACCTTATTCAGATTAGTTCTGCCATTTTTGTTTGATGCACGTATAAATGAAACCAACGGATACGGCCACATTATGTATATATGCCGATTTATGTATGCAGTGATATACCAAATATTTTACTTTATGCTCTACACCAGCGGTTCCCAACCTATGGGTCGCGAAATTCCAGGATTAGTTAAAACTAGATTTGCAAATTAAAATGCCACTAATGTGCCAAGTCATATCTTGGGAGAAAACACCTACAAATCCCACTTTAGTGGTTGACTGGTAAGTTAACCATTGTGTCTTCCTGCTCCCAGTCTTCCATGTTTTCATACAATTGAATGCAGCAAAACACAATGATAAACCTACCAATCAACTACTAAAATCGGTTCTGCAGGTGGTTTCCACCAAAAAGCGACTTGGCAGACCAGTTGCATTTTAATATGCTGGTCGAGTTACTTCTAATCGTGGAATTTCAGCATCCACCTACCAATCAACCACTGAAATCTGCCTTTTAGTAGGATAGGATAGTCGATAGCGTAACGGTCATGCAACAGTTCCCAACTTGATATTAAGTAGACTCTCATATTAGGTGGGTCGCGAAAAATTTTTTTTTTACTTAAAAGTGGGTCGTGTACCAATAAAGGTTGGGAACCGCTGCTCTACACCATGGGTGCAACTTTTTTTTCTATTTTGAGCTTCTAAGTTTGGAGCACAGAACTTCATGGAAGTAAAGGTAAAAAAACCTTCGGAATACGTGAAAGAAGGAAAACTGAAGTGGTTGAAATGTGAAGCTGTGGTTGAATGTTGGAAATTAGGTGAACAGATAAAATATGAAATGAAATGATTCTTGGAAATGTTGGTTGAGAAAGGAATTATGTGGAGGAGAGTTACAGAAACAGGATGGCAGGGCGCATTCTGAAGACATGCGAGCTTGGTCGATTTAGTATTGGAGGGAACAGTCGAAGTATACGGTATGTAGTGGAAAAAACTAAAAATTATATTATATAAAACAGTTAATGTGAATGTTGGGATGAAGATATTGGTTCAGTTTATGAAGAAATTAAGGATAACTTTAAAGGATTTACAGAAAAAAGTCTTTAGTGCTTTGTTGATTGGTGTTAGGATGAAATTATCGAAAACAAATTGAGGATTTCTTTATTTATGGAACTTATTTCTTGCCATTCAGGGTCTAATCCCGGCCCCAATATCCAAATTTCGTTTATCCTTGGCATTCCGAAATCACACCAGCTGACAAACAGTCATGGTCAAATTGGTTCACGTTCCTTGTCCAGAATCCTCAGTGACATTAGCTTCAACTACATGAATATCCACAATAAAAAATAAAAGGAAAAACGTGGTCCCAATGTCCATCAGGTTTTAAAGCTAAATTTTCATTTACAGAATTTAGTAAAGTTTCCGCATTATTTATTTATGGCTCTTTTTGCATTCATTTGTTTAACCTCATTGGCGGGGCCTGGTGGCTCAGTGGTTTAGGCGTCTGACTGGAGATCAAAAGGTGCCCGGTCTCAGCACCGATTTTCAAAGGACATTAACACGCCCTTCACCTCTGGCACAGCTTGCTGTGTAATGTGAAGTATGCCAGAACGCTTACGTGGTTCAGATTCCACGTTAAACTGAATGTTCCCTTTACCCGGTAGGACTACCAGGTTAGGCTAACGCGGCTACGACAGGGGTCGATTGCTCAGCAAATAAAACCCCTGTCACCAGGTCATTACGACTACAGAAGCATTTACCTTTACTGGTCCTTTGATAGAGAGTGATCAACACCTTATAGACGATATCTTACATTGTCCTGTGATGGTATGAGTATGGTAGAGTATATAGCTTCAGAGTTGACTGTATTGCGCAGTGTGTGATTTGATTACACAAAGCGACCAGCTGCGTGCAATTGCAACACGTGGAGGAGCACACGTTACGCAGCCATGCGTGCGTAACACCTGCGTGTGTGTGTGTGTGTGGGTGGACTTCAAAGCGGCCCGCTCTGCGAGGACAGCGGGAGACGGAGAACTACACACTTCAGATGTTGGTACCACTGCCTACAGTCTTGTAACAGCTCATGCAGCTTCCAACTTTCCATTACATCCCGAATTCTTTATATCTTTCTCAGGCGATGGCGAATTTAAGTGATGGCAAACCAACAAAAATGCAGGTTGCTTAACTTTAATTAAAGTGCGAATATAGATCATTGCCCTCACTAACAACTCTACATCCAGTTCGTTCCTTGAAGCTACAGAGATTAAGTGAAGGACAGACAGAATGTTTGTGCTTAATTTTTAATTAATTAATTGTGATGGAGAACATTCTCCGGTGGCAATTTCCCTACACATCTTCTTTTTACGAATTTCAAATTTTAAATTCTTTCAGCGTTTTTGGTAAATTATTCATCACTTCCAATGGTAATTTATTCAAATCCTTGATTGCCTTGCAAAAGAAAATGTTTCTACACCCTTATACTTGAAATCGGATGCCACTTTGTGGTCATAACCGTCTTTTTCCTTCCATGCACTACCCTTAATTCCACAAATATCCTTACAAGGCGTGTACACCCCTGGTACTCTCTTCCCTTTTCTCCTGTCTTCTTGACTTTAGCTTGCTCGAAGAATGTTACAAGAATTGAGGGTTTTATTTCTGAACTAGTTCTTAGCTTCGAAAATATATATATATATATATATATATATATATATATATATATATATAAAGCATGGTAATTTTCAGCCCGATACATATGTGTCAAGATCCTTTGATGATATTAAGTTTCGAAACTGAAATTTATTTGCAACATCATTTCAGTTAGCTTATTGCAGAAGTAGAAAGCTACCTTTCTTCAAACTGTAGTCAGAATCTCTTATGACTTTAGATAGTAAGTAGTTGGTTATTTGATGGTAGGACGAAGTTGGTTTCACATCAGATAATCACGCATTTCTGTTAGCAACGGTGATTCTTATCGAAAGGGAACGTCTAAATCTGTTGGTAATCTATAAGAGACTGATCTCATCTCAACTCTGATGAGCTTTTCCAGATCTACCTGAATTTTTAATCGCCATTGGCGGATACAACCCAGCAGTTTCCTTCGTAATCGGGTAATTGCTCGAAAATCAGTGTAATTTTTAGGTGTGAGAGCGAAGATACTAGAAAAGTACATGAGTTCTAATAAAGTCAACCCATGTTCGAGGCTGGTATTAAGTCATGTGTGCCAACCCAGATGATGTTTTGAAAACAAATTTCACCACGACCGGTTGATTGTTGATACATTTACTATCGATTTTAAAGCTAACCGCCTTCGCCAATTCCTTTTTTTAGTTATGGCATTACGCCTCGTCGACGTCGAGGTCATTAGAGGCGGGATGGGACTGGGGACAAGGAACGGGAAGGAATTTGGCCATGACCTTTTTGAAGGAAGAAACCTGGCATTAGCCTTGAGTGATTTGGGGAAACCTTTGAACCCCAAATCTGGATACCCGGACGGGGATTCGAACCGGCGTCCTCCCGAATGCGAAGCCAGAGCGTTAACCGCACTCCAGTTCCATGCACTAGAGTTATTTGTATCAGTCACTGACTACATTAATCCCCTTCAGTTTCGCTTATGCATTCCGGTTATGATCTTTTCGTTGACAAGGAGTTTGCCATGGTTTTGGTGAATTGCTGCTGGCAATGCAGATACAAATGCAAATAACATAGAAATCTGGAACTACCAGTTGAAAGATGAACCTCAGTTCTACTGATCATCGCCAATTCTGCCTGAATTTTAAATGGCTGTTCAGGAATTTAACTTTTGGTCCTACAGATTCGACAGTCAAGAATTCTTTCCAAAATCAAATGCGATTACACCAGTGAAGATGATATAAGTAGAAGACCAATCCTAATAGAGGCCACTCATATGCTAGGCCGTACTCGAACCAACGACTTCAAGCACGCTAACCGTGATCGGCTGTTTGATTTATTGGTTTGTTCAACAGTCTGCAGTGGAGGCGAGCGGCTCCAGACTCGTTGCCTTGCACAGCGCTTTCCGTTCTCTGTGGACACTCGTCGCGTTACGTATTGCTGCCAGCGTAGGAAAGAAGCGAACGTTGACACAGTAACCTTTCCCCGGAACCAGTCCTGTGTGCAGTGGCCTTGGGACCTGGAAGGATCACATCGCGTGACTGCAAGCGTGCGGTATCTTCGACTCCTTGTCCCAGCGTCATCATTACCATTCTCTGTTCCATTTCGCCAGAAGTTAGCTAAAGTCCTTAAGGAACCATCAGGGCACCTTGTGTTTCTACTGTATGTCTACTGTACCCATGAGTGCAACCTCCCAGATGCCCATTATTACTAACTGGGTGTACCATGAACGCAAGCCGACGGTTAAATCAATAACTTAAATGGCTTTGTTGCCACCTCACATGATCTGCCGTCCTATCTTGTGAATCTCATATCAACCGGTCGAACGGATGCTAGATAAGGCATAGTGAAGATCCACGCCTTCCCTCGCTGCCAAATATAATCACAACTCACAAGAATTTGGGCCATGAAGATCACTCGACAGAAATTTTTTTAGGAATTTAATGGCGGAACAGAGAAGCAAACGAAGTAATGAGATAATATATTATTTGCTGAAGTATGTTTGTCCTTTTAAGCTCAACAAAATACTTAATTTGCTCATTGACCTTCCAAAGTAAACCCCAGAAGTCTCTGAAATTAATCTTTTGATACCTGATTATGTGTCATAGAAATATTTTCTGAACTTAAAAAGTTAATCGATATGTTCTATGACATAAAACTACTCTCATTTTTAAGTTCATTTGTATATTTCCAACCTTCATCAACATCTACTTACTCGTTAGGCGTAAAACACAAATTATTTATTATATCATGAATTAAAATAATCACAAATAACATAATTACGAACTATTTATCTTTGATGAATGCTCTGTTATTCTTCTTATCTTACTGTTAGTTTCGACATGTTATATATTACCTTTGTGTATTATTTGAAAATGAAACAACAATTCGTAGCATAAAATAGTCCGTGTGACCATCTCGGAACATTTCTGCATGCACTGTCATATCTTCTGATTGCTTACTCTTTAATGACATCAGAAGAAGCATGTTTATTAGCTATGCTACTTGTATTCACGAATTTCGCGTCACATAAAAACTCTGAATTTCAACAACTACTCTAGCGTTTCTATGGAGATTTCGAAAACATGAAACCAATGCGTTTTTCACCGCAGATGTGCCAGTCCTCATTCACTGCATTCAGAACATAGTAAATCCACTTTCTTATATGTAACATTTCTTGCATTACGTAGAAGAGGAAATAGAAGAGTATAACATCAATTCTATCTAATTTTATCTTACTTTTACTAATCTCACAGATCGTAAAATGTTAACCATATGTCATTCATTCGTGATGATCTGCATACAAACCACCTGCAGTTTAAAAATTTGATTAACATAATTCAAAATTATTAGACGGGAACTAATGGCTGAGCGATTAACGTTCAGGAGTACAATTTAAAAAAAAAAAAAAAAAAATCTCTCATCCGGTCTTTCGGTCTTTCAGAGTTTGATTTTACGTAGCTTCCGACTGATGAAATGATTGCTTCGTGAAGACAAAGGCGATGTAGTTTCCTATCAGCAATCGTATCGCTTCTTCAGCACGACCAGCCGTGAAGAAATAGTTAAATGATGAATTATGTGTATACGAAACGGGTTCAGAAACTCTGTCACAGATTGTATTAGAACTGTTTGCTTTGCGGCATTGTATCTTTGACGAGGTTGATCACGCAGCTGCCACAGGAAGCGTCTTGTCGGTTTAAGTGCTCTGAAATTACAACTGACGACATTGTCTCCCACACGTCTTGGCTTCGCTCTCTGCGGTTCCTATTGTGTGCAGATCGTTTCTTAGTGAGGTTGTGAGAACTATAATTGCAACCGTTTTGCATAAAGGACCGTTGCCTTCAAATTAATGAAAGAAATTATTATGTCAGTGCATTGTCCTAACTTTAAAAGTTTGCATGCTCAAGTCAGTTTACAAACTGAGTCGATGTTTAATATAGAATGTAACTGAGCATGAACTATGTGTTTCATCTTGAAGTACAAGTTTCTCTTTATCTGACATATACTTGTCTGACCGTGACGTGCTGGTGAGCGGTTGATTCCCTAGCCAACTATCCAGATTTTCGTTTACCATGTTTTTTACGAAATCTCCCTATATAAATGCCGTGATGATTCCTTCTTAAAGACATGGCAATTTATAGCCTATTAATTGCTCCAATTATCTCCAGGGCCTAATGACCTCGGTATCAATGAGCCAAAAAGCTCCAAGCAATATATATATATATATATATATATATATATATATATATATATATATATATATATATAAACGCAAAAACTAAGGACAAAATATGGTGAAATCGACAGGGTAAAACAGTTTAATTATCTAGGCGAAATCATAGAACCAACAGGAATAGAAGAGAAAGCACAGGAAGCAAGAGTTCAGAAGATGAAGAAAGGAATGACGGTAGTACAAAATATTTACAACAAAAAATGTATTTCAGATAATACGAAGATAAGACATTATAACACGGTAATTAAGACAGCAGTTACATACGCAAGTGAAACATTAGCAATGAACACAAAAAAGCAACAGAACAAATCAAGTAAGAAGAAAGAAAAATTTTGAGAAAAATCCTGGGACCCAGAGTGAATGAAGATGGACAGTACAGACTTCAAACTACAAAAACTACAGAGAAAATATCAGACATGAAGAAAAGAAGGCTGAAATTTCATGGACCATCTGAGTAGACTTCCGAAGGAAAGAAACTCAAGACAAATTTTAGAATACACACAAACAGTAAAAACAACAACCACGTGGATGAAGGAGGTGGAGAAAGACCTGAAGTCTGCAGGCATTGCTGAGGGAGACGTCACAGACCGAGATATTTTTAATAAGAAGGTGAACTTATGGGAAGTTATTTCAGAGACGAAAAGGGAAAATCAATACGCATCTGGAATGCCGGAGAAAAGAAAACCGTCAGTGAAATAATGGAAAAATATTGGTCCGACAAGAAGAACATCCCAAAGAGGAACTGAGCGCATCCAGTCAGGATTGCTTATCGTTCTCCAATATGGGGACATACGAAAATAATAATAATTATATATACATATAAATATATAGTGGAAAGAAAAATGTATCGACAGCTTTAAATATGGAGACCGAAAGGCCCTCCGTTGTATCCCGGCCTCGCTTGGAATTTTCAAAAGCGTTCTGACATTTAAAATTAGATATGTCAGAGCTTTCTACGAAGCTTTAGTAATTGCGTAATCGGCGTCCGCACCACATATATTTGAGAGGGATAGTGTTACCAGCTTGGTTGATAAGATCAATAATGTGTTTTTTTTTTATCGAAATAGATGGAATGGTAAAGATTTTTGTCAGAAACAAACATACATCCAGACTTAATTAAATAATAGATATAAAGAATGCCAACATTTTTTTTTTTTTTTTTAAATGTGCTTTAGTTTCTGCAACCATTTAGCCAGCTTCTAATATTCACATTGTATAAGCCCATCTTATTGACTCAGTTTGTTGCTGCACCGTGATTGTGTCCTCCGCTTTAGACGGGATTAGCTCGTTCGATTCCTGTTAGTGGAATAAATTTTCATCGTCAGGACTTGACCTGTAGGGTGGGTGCACATTTCCTAATGAGATTATTAACCTTTTGTTTGTTTTTTGTTTTTGTTTTTTGCTTACAGTTTTACGCCTTATCGACGTCGTGGTCATTAGAAGTGGGAAAGGACTGGATACAAGCAACGGGAAATAATTCTACTGAAGGAACCATCCCAACTTTCGTCTGAAGTGTTTCTGGAAACCACGAAAAACGAAAATATGGATGGCCGCATGGGAACTCGAACCCGCGTCCTCCCGAAAGCGAGGTTAGAGCGTTACCGCTCACCCATCACATTCGGTTTGTGCATCAAAGAGCTTGGCTGAACCCCAAACGTCTTAGCCGTGAGTGTATACGACTCTGGTGATTAACCCAAGGTGATAGTGAAGCTGAATTTGTCGGCCCACGAGAGAAGGCCTGAAAGGGCCAACACCCGTTTTCACCCTCTCCCTTCCTCCATCTTTCATTTATTCACAACACTCTACTACGAACGTACACACATTAGTCATCCATACAAAACAGTAATTCGTACATACACTTTGCTTGATACTATATAAGATTTTTTAAAAAAAAGAGAGATATGGTTTTATATATTTTAATGGAAGTATCTTAAAATGGTTGCTGCAAAAATATGTTCTTTAATGATGACTAAATAATGTAATATAAATGTTTGTAATTTATTTGAACTAAATATTTTTTTTTAATGATCGGTATATAATGTGGCACAAGTGCTTGACTTTGTTGCCAAATTATGTTTTTGATGATGGTTAAATAATGTATTATAAGTGTTTGTAATTTTTTGATTCCAGCTAATGTTATTTTGCTAACTGGTCGAAATTGGCAAAAGCCAAAGATCATAAAATAAATAAATAAAAATACATACACTTCGATCGCTGGGGAGGGCTAGCAGAAACCACCTCAGTCAAATTTTTCAAGAAACCTGCCATTGAGAAGTAACACCCTCCATGATCATCGGATCACGGAGATGATCATCATCTATTGTATCAGGCTTTGCTCGTGTAAATTGTGGGACACAATACCGAGGAAAGCATAAGACTAACACCACACTTAAACCCTGTTTTCCTAGCGACGGTTTTTTTGGGCAGCAGTAACCGGTTTTGTCCAAATCACGACGACAGGAGCGCGAAACTTATTGTGTGGTGTAATTAGTGTTTCCCTAGGGCAACGCGTTGATCTGTTCGGTTGATGTACGGATAGAGTCTCAGTGTGTCAAAATGAATCGAAGAAGAAGGAAACTGATCACTATGCTTGTTCTAAAACATGTTATGACCGATGATGAAGAGAACTACCTGGTTAGAATTCAGAAAGGATTCCAGCGACATGGATCAAAATCGGGAAAACGAGAGCTTTTCAAAACGTTGAATACTAACCAAATGATTGACGAATAATAAAGGTTTAGAAGATATTTTAGATTGACCAGACAGTATTTCGCATATATTGTAAAGCTAACTGAAGTATACTCGAGAGGCTCCTCCTGCAGTAAAGTGAAGTCATCTATTACAGCAGCCGAAACATTTGTTCTATCTCCGAGGAAAGTGAACAAATTATGAAATTAAGAAATACATTCATCACGTTTATCGTCTTATAACAAAACATTGTAACATAATTATTATCCTCATTATGAAGGTATTTATATACAGGGTGGTCCCGAATTCATGTTACAAACTTTAATGGTAGGTACATGACATTGTAACAATGATTTATTGTACAGGAATGTATGATCGCAAGTGACGCGGTGAGGCGCAAACAGGGGAAATAAAAGGAAAGAGAAATGGAGTGATCGGTTGGTAACATTGCCGGTAGAGGGCAGTAGATGTCTAGCCACCGTTCAACATCATAGTAGGGAAAAGCGCCATTCACAATTGTGCTGCCGTAGACGATGGGTGACTTTACGTATGCCGAAAAATCAGACGTGCATTATATGTACGGCCGTGCAAACGGTAACGGCAGAGCTGCGTTACGAATGTATCGCGCGCAGTTTCCTGATCGACGAATGCCGGATCACAGAATTTTTCAGCGGTTACATCGTCAACTTAGTGAAACAGGTGCGTTCCGCCTCGCCAGACATGACGGTGGTCGATCGAGAGCTGTACGCAGTCCAAGTCTGGAAGAAAGCATCTTGAACATTGTGGCTGATAGACCCGAGTCAAGCACAAGAACTGTTGCGCGTCACGTAGGTGTGAGTCATCAGACTGTTTGCAGAGTGTTAAACGAAAATCGCTTACACCCCTTCCATTTTCAGAAAGTACAAGCTTTGAATCCGGCAGATTATCCTCTCCGCGTGAACTTCTGTCAGTGGGTGATGCAGCAATGTGCGCTGCAGCCGGACTTCGTAGGTCATGTGCTATTTACAGATGAAGCAACATTTTCACGCGAGGGTCTTCAATGCACACAATTCCAGAGCACTGATGTACGGACTTACCTGAATGCCACGTTTGGGGCGCGATGGATTGGGCGTGGTGGACCAGTACCTTGGCCACCCCGACCTCCCGATTTATCGAGCATCGATTACTTTTTATGGGGACATCTAAAGCATCTTGTTTATGAGACTCCAGTTGACTGAGATGAGGATCTCGTTGCTCGAATATCCGTAGCTGCTGCAGGTGTGTGGGAAATACCAGGCATCTTTGAACGTGTACGCCAATCGCTCCACCGACGCTGTCAAGCATGTATCGCTACTGGTGGACACTTAATGTAAACATGACACTGGTCAGCAACTCTTTCAATAAAAGCTTTGTTTTTCCTTTCGGCTGTTATTTCCCCTATTTACGCCACACCGCGTCACTTGCGACCATACATTCCTATACAATAAATCATTGTTCCAATGTCCTGTACCTACCATTAAAGTTTGTACCATGAATTCGGGACCACCCTTTTATATATATATATATATATATATATATATATATATATATATAAAAAAAAGTAGTATATCAGTAGTCCCCATTTTGAAAGGTTTGTGCGAAGTCTTCTTGAAATTTCCAGCAGCTGCTTCGGATGCTTCTGAGTGAAAGGTGACTGCGATGGTCCAGGAGGATGAGCTTCCATTGTACAATATATTTGTAAGTCCGGTAGTATTTTGGAGTGGCGACTGCAGTTTCAGTAGATCCATTTCTGTAATTATTTCGAAAATTTTAGCTTTTGTCTGAGTGGCGATGTTTGGTCGGAATTTTTCACTTCTTCGAGACACCTTTTAAAATATTCCCTTCGTATGATTCCGTACAAATTCAATTAAAAGTTCGTCAGCCGAAAAAGGCGATTTCAACACTTTTTGTCGTATTTTTTCAGATTCTACAGTCGCAAGTTTGAGCTTTACGCAAAACACGAGGCACATCAACCAGCGTGCAACGCTTTAGACTCCTCCCAAAACAGTCTGTTAAATGCATTGAGCTTATTACGTCAACATGTAACGTGTTGTGGTCTTTGGGAAAATAGTCCTATTTAAACTAGTGCGAAGGAGTAGGCGACGTATCACGCTGAGCGTAACGCGTCGTAAACGTCACACACCCCCACCCCCAAAAAAAATTATTAAAGGCACCGAGCGTGGAGGGTGAGTGGTTAACGCTCTGGCTTCCCATTCGGAAGGACGCCGGGTTGAAAGGAAGCGTCCATAAACTACGTTGCTTGGTCTGGGGGGATGGGGGGGGGGAGAGGAGGGAGGGGATGATTGGAAAGCTACGCTGGGCTACGTGGGGGGAGGGGGGTTTCCGAGCCAGGCCACGTAGCTTTTCATTAATATTATTTGTCACAGTTAAAACGAGGTACAGAACACACAACAGCATGTGAATATTTATTTCCGCTATTTAATTACCTCCGTATGTAATTTACGATAGTCTGACAAGAGGAAACAGTTCAAAATGTCTTTTCGAATCAGTAGGGGATATAGCAACGTCCACGTGGGGGAGGGGGGGGGGGGGTTAGAGGCAAAAGCCACGTCGGGCTACGTGAGGGGGGGAGGGGGGTTCACAAGAAGCCAAAATGGAGCTACGTTGTTTATGGACGCTCCCGAATCCCCGTCCGGGCATCCAGATTTGGATTTTCCATGGATTCCCCAAAACACTCGAGGCCAATGCTGGGTAGCTACTTTCAAAAGGCCAGGGCCGAATTCTTTCGCGTTCCTTGTCCCCAGCCTTTTCCAGGTCTAATGACGTCGACGGTCGACGGAGCGTAAAGCCATTAGGGAGCGTGCACAAACAACGTGGCACGTTCCAGGGAGGGGGGGGGGAGGAGTTGGCTGAAAGGCTACGCTGAGCTACGTGGGGGGAGGGGGCTTCCGAGTCAGGCCACGTAGCTTTCCTTTCATAACATTTTTCACAGTTAAAATGAGGAATAGAACTCACAACAGCATGTGAACATATATTTCCCTCAGTTAATTATCTCCGCATGTAATTTACAATAGTCTGACAAGAGAAAACACTACAAAATGTCTTCTGGAATCAAAAGTGGAAAAAAGCTACGTGCTACGTGAGGGGGGGGGGGTAGAGGCAAAAGCCACGTAGGGCTACGTGGGGGGGTGGGGGGGTTCACAGGATGCCAAATTGGAGCTACGTGGTTTATGCACGCTCCCTTAGCAATAAATGCCAGGAAAACAGGGCTTGAAGATGGGCCTGGGACCTGTGTTCACTGCTAGACGTGTCAGCTCCTACAGTGGGAGGGCCTATTAGATTGTGACGTGTCCTCGCAGTTAGCGGACTGCCGCTGTCTGTGGCGGCCTTGTTGACTCTCCCTCGCTGCTGTTCACACGGCCCCTGCCAGCCGCTTCTTGTCGGAAACATTCGCCGTGTTTTCCCACCGACTTTCGTCCGCATTGTTTCCACTGCAACTCTCTTTACTCGCTGTCGCACAATCTTCTCATGCCAACTCGTCCTCTCCTCCCATCTTGATTTTCTGTTTTGCACCGACCATAATAACAACTTTCTAGGTGCGTGAGGCATATTTGGCGACTATCTCAGGTAGTATGCAATACGGAAAAGGAAGTTGGAATTAAACTGACATCTCGCATACTTGAAGGTAAACGTAAGAACCGCGGGAAAATTTAATAATCAACTGTAATTGAGTAACGACTTTTACATGCGTAACGGTTTGATTGCTGTGTGCTGGAATCAAATTTTGTGATTATTCTACTGGGTGAACAGTAATTTGAATCTGCCGTTTAGTTTGAATCCTTGTCTGATCATCAATATTTCCGTGGATCCGCAGGTTCATTCTAAAACAAATACCAGGTATTTACGTATCACAAATTACTAGTTTAAGCCGGTGACAGTATTTTGTGAATGGTTACGTGTCTAGAATTGTTGTTCCACACTTCAAACAGAAAAAAATCACAATAAAGAAATACAAAAAAAAAAACCTGACAGTATAACGTAATGACGCAGAGACAGTGGAATAAATCCACAGATATTAAAAGCCATTTGTACAAATGGGGATGCCATTCTATAGAAATTCTTTATGCAGATCCTCCTACAAGAAATAATATGTTTCCCACAAATACTTGACAGCTTTAAGGAGTCAATAGTTTTAAGTACGTAGGAGTTTTTTCTTTAGGGCCCGTTTTATTCGGCGAAACGAGTTTTGTTAACTGAAAAGGACTGACTTTTTTTACTTATTGCTTTACGCCTCGTCGACGGCTAAGGTCATTAGAGGCGCCATGGGATTGGGGACAAGGAAGGGGAAGGAATTCCGCCATGGCCTTTCTGAAGGAAGCATCCCGGCATTCGCCTGGAGTGAAACCATGGAAAACCCAAATCTGGATATCCGGACGGGGATTCGAATGAGAGGTCAGAACGTTAACCGTTCACCCACCACGCTCGGTGAGGAGGACTGAGAATGTATGCTTATGATATAGAGCTGTAAGGTGACAAAGTTATTTACCGTCTGACGTGATGTGCGATTTTTATTAAAAAAAGATGCGGAATTAAGTCTCTGGAAATTACATACAAACATATTAACTGACTCTGGCTGGTAAGTTATGTAGTTAATATTGGAAATTGTGTGTACTCTTTCGATGCTAAGAAAGGCTAAATTGTGAAAGTTTCAGAGGGTAATGTTTGCATGCCTTTTGTGCTTATTTAGAGGATGGTATTAATGAGTTTTTTTTGTTGCAGTTGCCGGTTTTTTTCGTGGGCGAGCAGAGAGGCTTCTGAAGGAGGTAAGACTACGGTATATGAAAGCATTTCAAGTTTCCTATTACAGTAGATCCTCCAGTTTTTCAGTGTTATTTAACGCTTTGCTACACTGTAAGCAAAAGGTAGAAACCGACCCTGTTTCGAAGCTTGAGACTTGCGTACAGTCCATCCCGATTTTTATTTTTAGGAGGTTTTCCGTAATCACCAAGACGAATGTTCTGAGGTTCCCGAATTTCGCCTAAAAAACTATCCAATTCTCACACAAAACTTGAGGAGGTTCGTAGGCAGTTGGGAACATTTCCTCCCGCAATGGTTCTCAATGAAAGAGAAGCCTGGTTAATAACCCACGTGTTTTTAAAAACTGCGTGGTGATTGAAGTTCATATCCTCAAGTTACAGAGCTGTTTCTGGACCTTAAGAGATCACGTCATGAGATTATTGATTTGGATAATATGACCTAGCGTGGTAGGTGAGCGGTAACGCTCTGGCCTCGCATTCGGACGTGGGTTCGAATCCCCGTCCTGACATCTAGATATGGGTTTTCCATAGTTTCCACAAATCACTCCAGGCGAATGCCGGAATGCTTCCTTCAAAAGGCTATCCCAGAATTCCTTCCCGTTCCTAACCCTCATTCCTTTCCCGCCTCTAATGACCTCGGCGTCGACGAGGCGTAAAGCCATAAAAAAAGAAAAATGATGATTAGGCATTAGAAAGCGTCCATAAACTACGTAGTTCCATTTTGGTCTTCTCTAAATCGCCTCCCCCTCCGTAGCCCGATGTGGCCTTTGCTTCTATCATCCCCCCCCCACCCCTCCTGCGGCCCGTAGCTTTTTTCCTTATTGATTACAGAAGACATTTTTCTACTGTTTTCTCCTGTCAGACTATCGTAAATTACACACTAAGGTAATTAAATAACGGAAACAAATATTCTCATCCTGTTAAATGTTCTATTCCTAGTTTTAACTGTGACAGATAATATTACAATATCTGAATGTTGTGGTTCATTTTTCTCAATTGCTGATAATATTAATAATTAAATTACGCGAAAGCGATTGACTTTTTTGTATTTATTGATCTCCCGTACGCGTTTCACTTCTTTTGCAGAAGCATCTTCAGCGGGTTTTTTTGTTTTGTGGTCTATTGCATTTCTTTAAGCTGCATTCTCAGCATCAGTGCTTTTGCATTTTTGGTGAGAAGTGTCTTCAATTTTCAGATTCACAGCACTCTATTGCACTGCACTATGTATCTTTCCTTGTGAAACAAATAATATTAATGAAAAGCTACGTGGTATAGCTTGAAAATGCCTCCCCCACGTAGCCCAGAGTAACTTTCCAGCCAACCTCCCCTCCCCTCTCCTAGACCTATCACGTAGTTCATGGACGCTCCCTTATAAAGAAGATTTTGTAGGTCGTAGCACATTCCGAATCTGAGTCGTCCCTGTTATTTTGTAATCCACTTCTGCCGTCTTTTGGCCGTCACAGACATATTCTCACTAGAGTCCAAATGTCGACCTTCGATGTGAATGGTTTGTCTGGAGGTGGGCTCGTACCAGCCTGCTGTATTCGCTGTCGCCCGCCGCTTATCTCACGTTTTGTTGCGGCAAATAGTTATCGAGTGGCCGCCGGTCCACCTGCAACCCACTCTCAATGCAAACATCGATCCTTATCTGAACATGCGTGTGGTGTACCGCGGTACCGAAAACTTCACTATCTTTGAAGTGAAAACTTCTATAGACGATGTTTTGGCGGAGATAAATCTGTGAGACTGCAATTTCGCGTCACCGACATACTATGACGTGTTCCGCGTATGATATGCGCGTTGCACTCGTTATAGATGGGTAAAATCTAACGAGTTCGTATCGCCAACATGCTAATGCTAACTGTATATCTGTAACTACGAGGTTTGTTCAAAAAGTAAGGCGACTTTTTGAATTTCGCCGGATTCGTACAGTCGATTTTGTTTTTTTTTTCTAATTTTGGTACACTCGTCCCGCACATATCTTCACAGTTTCAACTATATAGCATTCTTTGCATTGTTTGTAAGAGGCATAATCGTTAGAAGTGTTTTGTGTGATCGGCGATTTTCTACCGTCGAAAAAAAAATGGATCAAAGAGTTTACATCTAATTTTGTGTAAAAAAATTGATTAAATGCTCCAAAACATTTGAAATGTTGACAGTGGCATACGGTGAATCTACTTTGAGTAAAAAAAAATGTTTATAAGTAGTACACGCTCTTCCAAGATGGCCGAGAAGATGATGAACCTCGCTCTGGAAGCCCCAGCATGTCAACAACAGATGAAAACCGTTGAAGGAGTGAAGAAAATGGTGTTGGAGAATCGTCAAATCACCATTAGAGAAGTTGCTGATGAAGTCGGCATCTCGGTTGGCTCATGCCATGCATATTTTATGTTTTGGGTATGAGACGTGTGTCAACGAAGTTTGACCAGAAGAACCGTCGCATGAGCATCACCCAGGAGCTGTTGAATGACGTCAAAGATAATCCTGATTTGCTCAAAAGGGTCATAACTGTTGACGAATGATGGGTATATGGTTATGACGTCGAAACCAAGGCCCAATCATCCCAATGGAAGAGCCGAGACCGAAAACATCACGCCAAGTTCGATCAAGTGTCAAGGTTTTGCTCACCGTTTTCTTCGATTACTGCAGCTTAGTGCATCAGAAGTTTTTACCACAAGGTCGTATGGTCAATAAGGAGTATTACCTTGAAGTTATACACCATTTGCGAAAAGCAATACCAAAAAAACGTCTGGATTTGTGGATAAAGAATTCATGGCTTTTGCATCATGACAATGCACCTGGCTCACTCTTCGTTGCTTGTGAGTGTTTTTTTTTTTTTTTTTTTGCCCAAAAACAACAACACAATCATGTCTCAGCCACCATATTCACCAGATCTGGGCCTCTGCGACTTTTTCCTGTTCCCAAAATTGAAGAGACCAATGAAAGGACGAAGATTTGCAACGACTGAGGAGATAAAGACTGCATAGCTGAAAGAGCTCAAGGCTATACCAAAAAGTGCTTATCAGAAGTGCTTCGAGGATTGGAAAAAAACGTTGGCACAAGTGTATTATATCTGAGAGGGATTACTTTGAAGGTGACAACATAAATATTGATGAATAAATAGATATTTTTCAATAAAAATAAAAGTCACCTTACTTTTTGAACAAACCTCGTATAAGTATGACTTGTTTCGCTTGGATAGTCATGAAAGTATAGTTTATACTCATACCTAATATATACAAATGAATATTTTTTTTTTTTTTTACAATGTTCTTCATAGAAAGACACAATTTTCATTCGATTTTGATGGAACTTTGCATACGTATACTTCCAAACAAATACAAAAATACTATATGCGTTCGATTTACAAAAACCTAAACTTTCTCCTCCCTTACCCCTCACTTAATTTCTATCAACAAACCCACATTTGTATACGATTTTGATAGTACTTAGCACACGTATGCTGCGGTCTGGTAGCTCAGCCGTTAAGGCGCTTACTTCCGAAAGTTTCTCTCTCCGGTCGCGGGTTCAAACCCCGTCGTGAGCATGAATTTTTAGGAGTTATATTTGATTATGTGAGTCACGCCAGGAAGTTCTATGGTTCTGATTCGACGTTAAAGTGTAGTCCCCTGATGAAAGAATTGGTACTGTTCATTTCCTTCGAGGTGGTTCGACTAACCTTCGGGTTGTGGACTAAGTTATTTTTTTAGTTTTTGAACTTCTTTAAGCACGTTCGGCGATTTTTTGATGGGTAAAATCTTGTGAGTTCGCGCCACCGACATGGAAATGTTACAGTACATCTGTTGCGATGTGGTGGCTCAGTGGTTAAGGTGACTGACTGCGGAATGAAAGGTCCCCGGTTCGAATCTCTATCTGGGCGGGGATTTTCATAGGCCCTTTACCTCTGGCACAGCTTGCTGTGCAATGTGAAGTACACCAGGACAGTTCCGTAGTTCGGATTCCGAGTTAAACTTCAGGTCCCCTGCACCTGCTAGCATTACCGGGTTAGGTTAAGGCGGCTAAGACGAGGGCACAGCCAGTAGAAACCCTGTCACCCGGAATTATTTTTATTTAGTTTATCTGTAGCTATAAGTATTACGCGTTGCGCGTATGACATTAATAGTTTAAAGTTTTGACTTCTGTCGGTAGTCGCCAATGACTGTCAATTGTTTTTACTTGAACGTTTGATTCACTGGGCTCGTGGGTGTCCTCCGATTAATATTCACGCCTACCATTCTGAAAGACGTGGGTTGCCGAAATCACTCAAAATGAATGTAGCAATGGTTGCTTCAGAATAACAGCGTACAATTTGCTTGTTCACCATCCTTTCCCGGATATGAAGATCTCTTCAGTGACGAACCGTATAACTAAAGGAACAAAATCCTTCTTATAAATGAATGCAATTTTTCTCGGCGTTGTTTATTTATTAATGTTTCTCGGGAAACAAACCGAATAATATTATTATTTATGCACAATATTTGGGCGACAGTAAAATCCGTCGCCATCTTCATGTTCGCCTGGGACAAAAAGACAAATCCGCAGTGGCGGAACATAGTTTGGCAGAAGGACATGGTTTCGATTTCAAAGCGACTAAGGTGCTGACACATGCGAGAGGCTTCTGGGACAGCGTCATTAAAGAAGCATTTGAAATTCGCCTCGCGTCTGATTTGGTTAACCGGGATTGTGGGTTCCAGATAAGTGATGCATGGATTCCTGTTATTGAGGCTGCTCGTCTCCAACGCTCTTCTTTTTGTGTTACGTGGGCGTCTAATGACGTCTGAGATGCTGCTAGGCAACATAACAACGTCTGTCGTTGCCATGACAATTTTCAAATAACACGCTCAAGGCAGACTTCAAGGCTTACAACTACACCTGAAGATGGCGACGGAGATTATTGTCGCCGAAATATTGTGCATAAATAATAATATTACTCGGTTTGTTTCCCGAGAAGCATTAATAATAATAATAAATCCTTCTTCTATGGTGTTATCACAAGCGCAAAGTCCTTAACGCGAGTGTCACTTTCAATGTTATCACTTGAGATAGTACTGCGCAAAAAATAATTAAGTAACAAGGAAATAACTTCGTAAAGTGTTCTTAACCGCGATCCAATTTGGTAGTATGTAGCCACGTTTTACGATTAGGATCCCAGATAGGTCTACAGAATGCTAACAGCCGACACAGTAATATTGCCATAAAGTGTTTTGCTTCTGGCTTTACGCCTCGGCGATGTCATTACAGATGATAAACGACTGGAGGCAAGGAACGCAAAGGCTTTGTGGAGGAACCATCCCGGCATTCATCTGGAGTGATTGGGAAAAACCATGGAAAACCCAAACCCAAATTTCGATGGCCGAACGGGGAATTGAACGCGTGTCCTTTAATTCCTTTTGCGGGAATCGCGCTCAACGAAACAGGATTTTAATCTCGCAGTCGAAGTATTCAATGCTAACTATATAATAGAGTCTAATGTCTCGATACACTGTACTGAAAACTTAACTACCATGAGCAGATAAGATACACACAACTGATAATTTGTACAATTCAGGTGTAACTTCTGAACATGCGATTGTATTTAAATAAAGCAGTACCTGGCATTGCCCGGGTTGATTTACCACTAGGGATGGGCAATCAAAAAAATATATCGATAAATATCGAAACGATATTTTCAAACACTATCGATATATATCGGGGAAAAAATATCGATATTTCGATATTTTTGTCTAAAGGGAATAATTATCTAAAAAAATCATAAAATACATCAAAATATTTAAGAAAATTCTGAAAATTAAAGACACAGGTAGAAATTATACAAACTTTTATTAATTTATTATTTTTTTCAATCAATCAAACCAGTATTCGTCTGATATGGACATCAAAAGGACTCTCTGTTTTATGTGCTCCTCCGTCAATCTACTCCTGTTGTTCAGTACAGCTAAGTTGACTGCAGGAGCCACTCTCTTGGACGACACAGAAGAAGCTTGACATATAAGGTATTTCAGCGCGCTGGAGCACTGGCAATCATCCAAAACTTTACTGGATCTGATTTTCTGTCTATTAATGGTTGGTCCAGATACTGCTTAAGCTCATTAGGAACTGAGCCAGAGCTTGGAACATCTTGCATAACAGTAGTGCTAAGGGATAATAGCTTTTTATGTGCGGACCAAATTGATGCGTTATCTGCGATATATTGTGTCGCTGCTGTAGACCTTACTTCTGGAGAACTTTGTCCTCGTCGTCTAAGTTCCAAACGAATATCATTACTTATTGTAGATATCGCATTTGACACACCGATTGGAGAAGTGAAGTGTATATATTTGAAACGCGGATCCAAAATGGTAGCTGCTGCAAGGAATGTATTTCCTTCTAAAGGACTTAATGTCTCTTGAATTCCTTGGAGTAAAGCCTCTTTTACCGTGAATCCTAAAGTGGTCGAAGGTGTAGCTTGTTCCGTTACTTGTCGAATCAGATTTGTAACAGGAATGGCTAAGCTAGCAGTCAAATAATTTGTACCACTAACCTCTTCAGTGGCTTCTTTGAAAGGACCAAGCAGGACAATGAGGTCACGTATTACATTAAGCTGTTAAGTTGCAACCATATCAAGTGTGTTTATATTTGACTGACTTTTTGTAGCTAAGATTTTAGCTACAATTGCAGAGAGTCTGACAAATTATTCTAACATATTAAAGTAGGAGTTCCATCTAGTGCTAACAGCTTGTGTCAAAGTCAACATCTCTCCTTCCTTTTCCCCAGATGCTTCTTGTTCAGATCTTAATATATTTTTTTTAACTGCTTTACGTCTCTCAACATCGAGGTCTTTAGAGACGGGAAAGGATGGGGGGCAAGGATGGGAGCAAGGAATGGGAAGGAATTCGGCCATGGCCTTATGAAGGAAACATCTCGGCATTTGCCTGGAGTGATTTGGGAAACCATGGAAAACCCAAATCTGGAAGCCCGGACGGGGATTCGAACCGCCGTCCTCCCGAATGCGAGGCGAGAACGCTAACCGTTACACCGCCACGCTCGGTGTCAGATCTTAATAGATCCATAACATTGACAGACTGCTTAAAATAATTCACAATACTCTTTGCGTGATCGCAGAGTACTGCAAATGAATTATTTTCACTTAACAATACATCAACGATTTTCATCATCAGGGCTTGACCAGTAAATTGCAATTTCTAATCACCAAACCTCTCTGCATTGCGTATGGTGCAAGGGCATACGATGTTGTTGATGGTGATTCATCCGTTGGATGGGAATGTTAAGCTTGGCGCCCCCTTTAGAATGTTTCGCAAAAGTAGGCCTGAACATGCCAACACCGGCTTCCACCCTCTCCCTTCTTTCATCTCTCATCCACAACACTCTATACCGAGCCACACAGTGTCACTGTCATACACACTTAGGAGCACTGTCACACTGAGGAAGGAAAGGGGGGATTTTTTTTTAACTGCTTAACGTCTCTTAACATTGAGGTCTTTAGAGACGGGAAAGGATGGGGGACAAGGAATGGGAAGGAATTCGGCCATGGCCTTTTGAAGGAAGCATCCCGGCATTTGCCTGGAGTGATTTGGGAAACCATGGAAAACCCAAATCTGGATGCCCGGACGGGGATTCGACCCACCCTTCTCCCGAATGCGAGGCCAGAACGCTAACCATTACACCACCATGTTTGGTGAAACGGGAAACCACCCCAGTTCATCTTCCTAGGACTTTCCTTGGAGGGATATACATCACCCATGGTAATCGCCTACAACCTGACACGGGAGAGGCGTTCGAAGAGGAACTTACTATTAGTAAAAACCATTGGTGTCTCAGTGAATAAAAAATTAAAAACCGCTCTCACTACATCAATCGAAGACAGCAATCACAAGAAAGTATTTTTTAGTGGGGCTGTAATTCACGAGAAAGCTATATACATATTTTAAAGAGCATTACAATGAACTTTAGGATAGAGGATTTAAAGCAATCCAGAATTGGTCTATTAAGTTCAAAGTGCGATAATCACTCCATTACATCAAAATTTTTCTGTATACTTGGAACGTATTCCCTATAATCCTATATAAACTAACATTCTGTATTCAAGGTTTCCGTATCCAAGATTTTCGTATTTGCGGTAATTTACGGAACGTATTACTTGCGATTAAGGAGTTTTGACTGTAGACTAGATTGTAGACATTTAAATGAATTAACAGTCATTCATAATGACTTGTAGTTCATCAACCCATTAATTGTTATTTGTAAATGAAGAAAAAAACCCAGTTGAAAACATAATATTTCAACTACAAAGATAAAACAAGCGTTTACATGCTAACATAAAAATGACGTTAACGTAAAATTGTTAAAATTTAACAGCTTTTTTTAACCTACCAATCGCTGATGAAGCTGTTATATTTCGACGAATTCACTTTTTAAGACACTTTCAGAAGATTGGATTTATACGTATATTTATCCTATATACATGTAACGATTAAATTGGATACTGAATTGCGTTCGTAGGAAAAATATCGAATTGGTGCTTAAAATCGATACACTAAATACAATATCGATGTATCGATATATCGAAAATAAAAATATCGGCGATAAATATCGATATTTTTTAGAAAAAATATCGATATATCGATACATCGATATATTTTGCCCATCCCTATTTACCACCATTGAATTTTTAATTGGACAGTGTAAAAGAGGTGTCACCAGTTACATCAGAATCATCCGGCAAGCAGCATAACGGAGACTCGCCCTCACCCCACACAGAAGGGGTAAGTTGGGGTTCATTTACACCCACAGAATTTTCGATCAGCCTTTAGAAAATAAATTATACATTAGATGTAGTGACTTTGCTAGTGGCCTACAATGAGCATTTTACATTTTTATTTCTCAAAAATTAGAGCCGCTACCAGCAACATCACACCTCACTGTGTTGCAGTGTTCTTTGCCCTCAACTGAAGGCGTCTCATTACTGAAAGAAAGAAAATATGGCGTCAAACAGTTTGAAAATTAACGACAGATTTTTATTTCCTGCTCCGCAACTATTCGTTTATCAGGGATTAAAAAGTATCCTATGTTCTAATCTCGTGTATATTCTAAATCCGTACCAAATTTCATTCAAATCCAGAACAGCGCGACTGACTAGCAAACATCCAAACGTTCATCCATCACTTGCGAAAATTCCGCGAATGATACAGGATGAATAGCGTGGCTTGTAGTAACATAAAAAAGGAACAGGCTTACAAAGCAATTAGAAACGATGAAATATCTTCCTAACAGAAACAAAAATGTCCAAAAAGCTCCTTAGGTGGTGTCCATTGATTACAAGAGGAGTTTTTCAGAAATCTGCCCCCCCCCCCCGTCCCTATTTTCCTTAGTGAGATCTAGAAGGTCCACTCACCTGACGACCTCAATTTTGGAGACCTTCTAATTAGCTTTACTGTTCAAGGAACTAAAGAGGTGACGTGACATTTCTGTCAACTCTTCCCCCCTCCCCTTGGTGAGATTCGCCGAACTTCATCCCCCCCCCTTACCCTAAAAAAAAGTTTATCAGTATGTCTGTGACATGAGGTGCTGCTATCTAGCAGTATGTGATCATCCCTTATCGACGCCAGCCTAGCCTGGCGGCTTGACTCTGAACTAACGCATACCCGTGACATTGACTGTTCATAATTTAGCCGTTTACGGGTTGAATTTCGAAAAATTGAAATATGATTTTACCAAGGCGGAGAATTTAATCTTAAATATAATACCTCATTTATCGATTTTGGCTAAGTATGAAGGGAGGAAGATGGCTCATTACAAAAAATGCCTTCTATAAATAATGGAACACAACGGAACGTTAGTCAGCGAAGACAACTTTGCAGAATCGTCGTTTTCCGAAGCGGGATTCGAACAGGCATCCTCCGGAAAGAGAGACTAACACTAAACTACACCGGTGCCTGGGTGGTCCGGTTTCTGTTCCGTGTCCGACACGTGTACCTAATTTGAACAAGCCGTAATATACAACAACGGGAGGGGTGGGATTTGCCACAGCGAGTTCAATACGCGTAAATCAATAGACACCGTGTTTATTATTCCAGACAGCCTGCAACAGATCCGTGAAGCGCTGATTTTCAGGTAATTTGTTTGCACGTAGCTGGGTGAATTGTGCAGTCTGCTAGTGCAGGCTGTCGCGAGCGACGAGCGGCAAATTACCGCCGCATTATTCGAGAGCGGAAATTTAACCGCGCGTATAGACGCCGCCTCGTCGGTATATCTATTAAATTTCGCGAGAGCTCTGTAAATAAAACTTCGCCGCGCAACCCTTTACAGTGCTGCGTTTGCAGGAATTCCAGCAACAGAACAAAGTAATACAATTATGTTACGAATAAAACATTTTTCGCCCGCCAGTGTAGCTGTGCTTCTTGAGCCCCCACCACACTGGCTCGGGGAGTTACAAACACTCCATCTGTATATTAAATGCTCCGGGTCTCACAGATCCGAATCTAAATTAGGGTAGGACACAGGTCCTGTCTCCTTAATGATTCAGGCAGGCCCCTGTCTAAACAGACGGCCGTGGTCTTCTGTGTTTCTATCGGGGGAAAAAAATTAGTCATCCTCTCAAAAAATTGACATGGTGGGAATGATTCCGCAGAAATGTATCATGTTTCACCAATCCTGTATTGGGAATGATTTTATATATATATAATTCTTCCGCTCTGCTGTTCAAAGATTCGAAAACAATTAATAGGAATCACGTATTCAAAGATAGAGAAATCATCGGGCTACATGAGTCATCAACAGGAAGTTTATTCATAGGGTTGTGACCTCGATGCAAATTGAATTTTACCTACTATATGGCGATAGGAATCGAAGAATAGACAAGAGGTAGAATGAAAAACAGCCTTCAGTCACTAGAATACAAATTTTTTTGTATTTTGGACCCTGTGGACCCATCTTCAGGTGTCTAGTCTAAGGTATTAACATTGGTTTAAATTTTCCTTAAGCGAGATTTGTGCCTAGTAAAGTTTGTTCCTGGGCTGAAAAACGATTTCAAGTAAGTGTCGTGAATACGTTTTATCTTGAGAGAAAGGAGGAAATATGAAAACATTGTGGAAATCTTACCAGAATTGACGAGATGCTGAATAATCGGTTTCATATACATATTTATTGCGGAGCACTGTACTTGACACGATGTGGTTTAAGGTGCACATGTTTATATAAAGAGAACAATTAGAACGAAAACAGTTTAAAGGTGATGTGTATTACAAGTTATTCAAAGATGAAAATTATTATTCGTTGTCAGAGTATATCGTGTTGGTGATCTTTTCTTGTCTCTAGTATTTAACATTAAACTGGAAATAACTCTTTAAAAATATTAAAGTAATAGTGGCTAGTAAAGTCTACTTGTTCATTTAACATGTATTCTGTGCTTTTTATCTTGTGGAGGAATATTTCTAATTGTTCTAACAGATCAATTTTCTTGGCATTGGGCTGCATATGTAATATGCAGTCCAATGGCAAGAAAATTTGTATTCTACTGACTGAAGGCTGTTTTTCATTCTACCTTTTGTCTGATTAATACAGTCCCGCCAATACAGTGAGTTATGGATAAAATTAAGTTGAATGTGAATAGATCGTAAAAGGAACAGGCTGACAACTGGTTCTGGTAGACTGGTGGGGAGGTATTGTTTTAGGTGCGCGCACAGGTCTGTAGAGCAAAGTGTTTTCCCTCTCGTGGAGGTCGCGCAGGAATCACGGCCGGGTGGTCGCGGCAGGTGAAACAGAGACGCGGTGTTAAGGTCACTGACCCCGCTCGCCGTCTCGGGTACACCCAAATAGCCGAGACGGCGGGCAGGGTTCCATCTCTAAACCCTGCCACAGAGTGTAAACACGACAGCCAGGGAGTGGACCTCGGGAGAATAACTCGACAGCTGACCAATATAACACCAGTGCTTATAGTGCGTTCAGTTAGCAGAGGCGGCTCAACGTCACTCCGCTGCCCTTACAACCTACGTGCGAAGGGGCAAAAGTGCCCACTATCAAACAGACTGCTCGTGTGCATGGAGTTGTAGGCAGTGGAAAGGGATGGTTAAGCGAGTAAAGTGGCGAGGAGAATATGACCTGGAACCACCTGTTGAAGGTAACAGAGAGTGTTGACATACCTACGTTGACAATATTGTGGTTTCCAACGTCATCATCGTAGCCCACGACCTTTTGTCAAGGACGTTATTAATAGTAGCAAGCTGATCAAGAGCAAGAAAATTAGAACTAGCATACCATCTGACAAAAGATGCATACAACAAGAAGAATCTATCAAGGAAAACTAAAATCAAACCAGAAGGTCTGTACGCCTCAGAATGTCTGTTCTCTATGAAAACTGGAAAATTAGAAGGGATAGAGAAAAGTGAAAGGAAAATCTTGAGGTAAATTTGGGGACCGCTAAAAATTGAAAAAGGAGAGTTTAGGAACCGGAGGAAAAAGATATATATAAAGGAGAAGAAATTGAAAGGATGTCAGACTCAATCAGAAAGAGGAGAATCAGTTTTTTTAATAACACAATGAGAATGGATAACAACAGAGTTACAAAAAGAATTTTCAACCACGTTTACAAGAGTAAGAAGGGCAACCAGTGGATCCAAGGAGTAAAGAAAGATATGATTGAGATCGGAATAACAGAAGATATAATACAAGATAGAGCAACTTTCAGGAGATTGATTCAAAATTTCTAAGGTTCCCAGGCGAAGGAGAAGAGGAAATGTAAGAATATATGGACGGAAGAGAGGAGCAAACAGCAATGTGAGAGGATGAAGAACTATTAGAAGTCAAGAAAAGAACGATCGAAATGAATGCACGGGACTACATTCCGTCGTCCTTAGATAGCCGATATCGAACGGAAGAAGTAGCAGGAGATCATCCATAAATTACGTCACACATTAAGGGGTAAGGACGGGGTCAACAAAGTGTGACATCATATGACAAGTGGGGGGGGGGGGGGATGAGTTATAAGCTTTGAGACATCACATGTATAATTTGTCACGCTCGCTGTACTACGGAGTCGCACTTCGGTCGCCTTTGACACACGCTAAAGACCAATACCGCCTATGAGTTTTTGATAAAATGTGGTCCGCATACTTATTTAAACCACCGTGTTGCGTCTGTGGTTTTCTATCTTTCGTATTACAGAGCCACTAACAGAATTCACTTCCTTCGTCCATTGCATTGCTCCTATTTTTATATTTAATCTACTATTATTGCCATTATTTCTAATACATTTCATCACTTTAGTCTTGCTTTGGTTTATATTTGGTGCAAAGTATTCCTTTGGTGGTTTATTCATATCATTCAGTAAACTCTTAAGATCCTCCGCCTATTCTGCTAACAGGTCATAAGCAAATCGCAGCATACTGATTTTTTCCCCCATGAACACTTATACCTTATTCAGATTTTTCTTTTACTGCCTTCCTCTACATACAACTTGAATATTGATGGGGATAGACTGCAACCTTGCCTCACAACCGTTTTTAACTGTTGATTATCTACTTTGTAGCCGCCTGATTCTTAACACAGATTATAAAGTATACTTATATCTCGATATTTTAGTCCCGACTTCTTTAAAATTTCAAATATCTTGTCCTACTTAACATTATCAAAAACGTTTTCTAAATCTATAAACGTTATGAAGGTTTTGTTTTTATTCACGCACCCTTCAAGTATTAATTTACTCTTTAGTTTATGTTGCATATACCAAGTTTATCCCGAATGTCTTCATTTCTTATAGGCCTGTTCTTGTTCAGCAGAGCCTGCCTAAGAAATGTCATTTCGACAGCCTGAATTTTTCTCTTATTTTTGCTTTAGTAATTCAAGATTCACGTCCAGCGATTAACTACGATCTAGGGTCGTATTCCATACGGACTGTACTGTGTGTCCGCTGATAGCCTTGCGTAGTTTGATCGAAAGGCGACGTAAATTACTGAGCGCCCGGTGATTGCAGTCAGCGAGTGTTTGCTGTGCTCAGCAGTCTGTTGCTTATGTAAATGAAGCGTCGCGTGTAAACCAAGCTACTCTGTGACGTCAGGAAGCCGGCTCCGGGATTCCGCAACTTTTGAGGTTACAGGTTGGTAGCGTCACCAGCCTCGGAATATGCACACAGCGACACACGAAATAGCTTCTGTTTCTTATATTAGTCTCTAGAAACTGTGGTTAGGTTTTACTGCCTGAGGAAGATAAACCTGTAAGCGGCCTTTTCAGTGGGATTTCTTTGCCTATGCATCACGAAGAAAACTACCGAACCGTTTGGAATGCGGTTTCCATAGTGAGAAAATGTGGGGTTTAACTTAAAAGGTGCTGTATGTCTTATGATTCTACGTGAATACGGGAGGAAAAGTAAATCATAATCTATTATTTAACTGAACAGATAGGCGTCAAAGATCACACTATGTCAAAGACGTTGCAGTATGTCTTATGATTCTACGTGAATACGGGAGGTGTAGTAAATCATAATCTGTTATTAAACTGAACAGATAGGCGTCAAAGATCACACTACGTCAAAGACGACCACGGATTTCGTAACCTAGACAGGCGCCAAAGATCACTATACATTGAAGGTAAACATTACACTCTTTTGGACCCTCTGATAACATTGTTGTTATAACTTTCGTGTTCAGTCATTTCCTTATTACTGTGGTTTCTGCTGCATATTAGGACTGTTGATAATATATCGAAATATCGATATTATTTTTGAAAATATTAATACTTATGAGTGATATTCTTTAGGACGATATATCGATACTGAAATCTGGATATCGGATTCGATATTTTTTCAAATACGTTATCATTTTTCGTTTGCTCTGAATGACACTGTGTCCCTAAAATTTCTGTTATGCATGGAGATCAGCAAGCTTAAATAAATCTTACAACGTTTCCATTATTAATTTGGAATTTATAGGTACCAAGTTTACTCAGATGATGACAACAGTGTAGGCAAGGTATCGCTCGCCCAGCACGAATCGAACGCGAGCCCATTGTCTGAAATGAGCGTGCGCACTGTCCAGGGAAGTCCAACTGGAAATTAGTGTGTTAGCAGGAATACTGGGAAGTTTAAATAACAAATAGTGGCTAATTAGAAAGCAATAAAAGTTACACAACTAATAGTAAATTATCAACATACAAAACTAAAGGAAATTCCACGAAAAAAAATTATGGAAAAAAGATGTAATTGGCCATAATGCGTGCTATAATAGCTAAACTTCTACCTATTAAATTCGTCAACTGTATTTCATATCAATCTTAAAAATAAACTAAGATTTACCCCGAACATCTTTGAGTTTTATAAATTTTACTCATTTTCATGAAAATTATGACACGCATAATGGTCAATTTTTTATACAATCAACAATCATCATCACCAAGAGATACCGTTCGAAAGTGAAATCCTGATTAAGAACAAAATCACGTCTAATTATCAGTGGACAGCCTTATTTTTTCAAGGTTTGATTTTATTAAATTTAATTTATGAAAGTATCGATATATCGGTACATCGATATTTTTGTCCGATATTGATACTTTTTAAAATATTGATATATCTAAAATCCCATATTTTTTAAAATATCAACAGCCCTACTGCATTTGGGGCTTGTGGTAAAACAACTGCGTACAAAATGGTAGTTTTGAGTCACGAAATACTAATCTTTTGTAATGTAATTTTGAAAGCCTGTTGTAGTTTGACTATTCTCTCTACGTTTTAGACTGTGTTCAGTCCCGTGGGCTGGATGATTTCCCGTAAATATTTGAAGCAAATGACGTGTGAGATTTTTACATACCGTATTTTCAATGAGAGTTTTCCTGTTGATTGTGTGCCCATGTATTCATTCTTTTCATAGGAAATTTGGAGACCGGTTTTGCAGAATATTTCATAATGTGGTTCTAGTGCGAGTTTGGTTTCTTCTTTGTTGTTCTTTAATGTTTCTAATTCATCTACTGGTTCTTAATGATAGTAAGAAACTATGCACCTACTTTTTTTTTACGATTTCATTCCTCCCAGCTGAAGGCTGGGAGGCGGGCTGATGGAGAGTCACAGGAGACTCTTTTCAGCCAAACTACTCTCTACGGGGAGGGAAGGGGGACGGAAGGTCGGCCGTCGCCTAGTAGGGAACCATCCCAGCATTCGCCTAGAGTGGTTGAGGAAAACCATGGAAAACCTCAACCAGGATGGCCGAACGAGGTTTGACCCTCGTACTTCCGAATGGGTAGGAGGCCGAAAACGGCCTCCTCCCATCTCGGTGATGCACCTACTTTTTTTTTTTATTTTTTTTTTTTTTTTATTTTTTTTTTTTTTTAATTGATTTCATTCCTCCCAGCAGAAGGCTGGGAGGCGGGCTGCTGAAGAGTCATAGGGGACTCTTTTCAGCCAATCTACTACTACGGGGAGGGAAGGGGGATGGAAGGTCGGCCGTGGCCTTGTAGGGAACCATCCCAGCATTCGCCTAAGTGTCTGAGGGAAACCACGGAAAACCTCAGACAGGATGGCCGAACCGAGTTTAACCCCGGTCCTTCCGAATGATAGGTAGGAGGCCATAATTGGCCTCCTCTCATCTCGGTCTCGATGCACCTACTTCGCTC
>JARYHS010012519.1:204779845-204825911 GCA_031002005.1 Vandiemenella viatica | reverse complement strand
TTTTTTTAAATAAGGATTTTAATTTTGTAAAAAGTAAAACAGTCTCAAGGAGAAATATGTTATTAATTATTTTGATGAATGGTCTTGTTTCATCTAGCAAGTTGAGTCGATTTAGGAACAATTTTGGTAATTTTCAATCTTAATTCACCATCATTCGTGTTGAACGCTCGAGACAGCTAGCCAGCTGTCATAACGTAAATATTGTCGCGAACCCCCTACGATCAACTGGCGGATCCCTAGATGTTCGCGTACCCCACTTTGAGAAACTCTGGTCTTTGGAACACGATTATGCAACTTCGTTTCCTCTTCCGAGTTTCTTTCGTCCATCGCCAGTACTCTTCCAGTCTCAGGTTCACTCCTGCTTTTTCTTCTTCTGAGAATACCCTCCTTTTCCTGATAGGATTTTCTTCGGGTAAATCCTTTACTTCCGCAATTTTTCTTCTGAACACTTCCAGCTTTCGATGTCTTCTGCCTTGATTCCATACTTTTTCAATACCGATGGACTTTGTAACATAACATACGTCAGAGCCATGCAAGAGTATCTGTGGCCGTCGCAGTAAGCCAGAGTGGGGCTATCTTTAGTGTGCATGGTTGACCGCCGTCAAGTTTAGTTGTCGACGCGGCAACATTTCGGTCGGGATTATAGAAATTGTGAAAAGACGAGAAGATTTGGCGCAGTGTAACGTGGAAACTAGTAATGTGTTATATTAACGGTTTTGCATGGAGTGCAGCGATCTCAAGTGACTGTGGACGTGTTATGAGTACTGTGGAGAGTGTGGGAGTTTGTGCAATTTAATTCCTCTTGTCCCACTAGTCTGCAATTCTCGGAAAAGTAGTCTGATTCCTTATTTAAATATTGATTTGGTGGTGGTATTTTCCGTCGGTGTGAAATCATAAGTTTATGGACTACATAAAGTTTGGTATTTCTGTCCATTCTAAAGTGTGTGAGCTTATCATTTAGTAACCCGACAAACGTTAATACCTAAGCCTGGCGACCGCGGCATAAAGAACCTTTTGTTTAATCAATGAATATGTGTGTGTCGAATAAGTGACTTTTAATAATTAAAATCCATAACTCGCCGGAAGGCTTACAACTTCTTTCACCGATGGAACTAGAATCTTCCTGTTCTTTTGAAAGCTGAGTCTCATTTTCTTGATATCGCCATAGAAACCTAATATCCTTTTCTTAATTGTGTGTGTGTGTTTTTTTTTTTTACTTACGGCTAAGGTCATTAGAGGCGGGATGGGACTGGGAACAAGGAACTGAAAGGAATTCGGCCAAGGACTTTTTGATGGAAGCATCCCGGCATTCGTCTGGAGTGATTTTGGGAAACCATGGAAAACCCAAATCTGGATGCCCGGACGGGGATTCGAACGCGCGTCCTCCCTAATGCGAGGCCAGAGAGTTAACCGTTCACCCACAACGCTCGGTTTAATTGTATTTTATATCCTTCCAAAAGTATTATATAATTCATAGAAATTCTGGAAAAAGTTTATTAAAATTTGTTTGCCGATAAATATTGCGACAGTCAGATGGGTCAAGTTTTAGACTGCTAGGATAATTACACTAAAAAGTAATACACCTTGTGGCATAGGAAATTAATACTCCCATCTTAGCCTGTGTCGCCTAGAAACAATAACTCTGGAGCGATACACGACGTTTGCTGATTCGAAGTTTAAAACCTCTCATACGTTGGCGATGAACAATTTCCTGCCACCAGACTGGTTACCTCAGAAATGAGATAAATCGCACAGTGCGAATGGAACAAGTCACACCACAAGTGTTTCGTATGTTGGATGAGGACATAAAACTTGGCTGCCATCTTGGTGTCTTTCGGAAGAGTAGTCCTGAAAAGCGTGCACCAATATTCCCTTTGCCTTCACTATCGCTCAGGCCCAGTACAAACAACATTTTTTTTTTTTCTGTCATCAGTCTCTCGACTGGTTTGATCAATCCTCCATCCCTTCCTATCTTGTGCTAACCTCTCCATGTCTACTTATCCCTTACAAACAAAGTCCTCAATTATCTGTTTCATATAATCTAATCTCTGTCTTCCTCTACAGTTCTTACCTACTGTTCCCTCCACTAAAGCCGCGTATACACTTGAGCATTTGCCCCGAATGAGCATGCGTTCGGCCCGTTTTGCTCAGATGTATACGGGGCGAGCAGAATAGGTCCGCATGCCTCAGCCCAATCCGAGGGTTGTCGGTACTTCAAAGTGAGCACGTGCTCTGTTCGTGCTCAGTGGGTACGCGATTTGTGTATGCGGTCGAAGCGAACAATATGAGCCGACTGCCCCCTCCAGTTTCAGTGAATCCTCTGCTGTTTGACAGGTTTCGAGTATGATTCTGCCAATTGCTTGTTTTGAAATTTTAAAGAGGTACTGGAAACTCAAGTACGAATCTCCTGAAGCCAGAAATCGCAGTGTCACAGCTAGGCGTTCTTCGGCAGTTATGGATTTTCCAAATGTTGTGTCTTGCCTCTCAATTGTAGTCCTGACACTATTCAATATAAACTGAAAATCCTCAGGCTACATTCTTGTAAATTTTTTAAAGTTTTCATTTGTTTCGTGTCCTATTGTTTTTAATAGTAAAGCGTTGAACCTCTCTTGAAACAGTTTTCTTCTCCGCCACCGCTTTCTCGATTTCTTGTTCGAACACTGCAACAAATACATGTAACAATAACTGGTAACAAATTCCGGTTAACCATTGCAGTGTACTCAGCACTTGCACAAAGCAGACTGGGTTCCCTGTTCGGGCCGCATGGGGTCCGAACAAGTGGCCCACTGCTATGCGGGGGGTGGCCGTGCGCACCCCCTCCTCTCAACCCGTATGCTCATTCGGGGCAAATGCTCAAGTGTATACGCGGCTTAATAAATTAACCAATCCAGCATGTCTCGACATATGACCTACCAACCTGTCTCTTCTTTCTGTAAGCTTCTTCCACAAATTTCTACCTCTCCCATCATTACCAAACCTCGTTCATTTCGTACTTCGTTTGCCCACTTAATGTTCAGCATTCATTTCAAACGCTTCATTTTTCTTTCTTTCTGGTATTCCTGAAGTCCATACAAGCAACATAGTGCACTTAATACACACGCATTACAATTACACTTTGTGCAGCCCCAACTGGCGGTCATGTTCCCCTTCCTTTCCCTCTCCCTCTCCTCACCACCCCCTCCCGCATCCCATCACTGCGAACAGACCGCTGTGTCCACGCAAGCGAGTGGCCAATTTGACCGCGGACACTCTTCCCCTCCTCGTGTAGGGGTAAGGGCGGCGGAGTGGGGATAGAGCAGAATGACCTTGACTCGCCTCTGTTAATATCTGAACGAACAACACACATAACAACACTAGACATACAGAGGGAAGCATTGGATAACACCTACGGATGTCTAAGACCTGAGTCTAAGAAATTAAAACTGACGAACATATTTATTATTATAAATTTCTTTCCCGGCTAAATAGAAAATGCACTCATTAAAACTGATATGGAGTACAGTCTCCTGAAAATTATATGCCGCCTGTAATAATTGCGATGCTAATATGACGTTTTATAACACTATAGACACACGTATAGGAATTATTGAAGTGCAAATGTCATTTCACAGACATTAAAAAAAATATGCGTGCAGTGGTGCCCACATAGACGAGATGAATTTAGTTCTTAATAATTTAAATTGTCTTTACGAGCGCCATGTTACTGAAGTTATTTTATTTCTCGCAGCTGAATCTAGTTTTTAATAATTTAAACTAGAAATGAGCGAAGTAGGTTGATAGTTTCTTACTATCATGAAGAAACAGTAGTTGAATTAGAAACATTAAAGAACAACAAAGAAGAAACCAAACTCGCACTAGAACCACAATATGAAATATTTTGTAAAACCGGTCTCCAAATTTCCTATGAATAGAATGAATACATGGGCACACAATCAACAGGAAAACTCTCACTGAAAATACGGTATGTAAAAATCTCGCACGTCATTCACTTCAAATATTTACGGGAAATCATCCAGCCCACGGGACTGAACACAGTCTAAAACGTAGAAAGAATAGTCAAACTACAACAGGCTTTCAAAATTACATTACAAAATAGTAGTATTTCGTTACTCAAAACTACCATTTTGTACGCAGTTGTTTTACCACAAGCTCCATATGCACTATGCAGCAGAAACCACAGTAATAAGGAAATGTCTGAACACGAAGTTATAACAACAATGTTATCAGAGGGTCCAAAAAAGTGTAATGTTTACCTTCAATGTATAGTGATCTTTGGCGCCTGTCTAGGTTACGAAATCCGTAGTCGTCTTTGACGTAGTGTGATCTTTTTCACATATCGGTTCAGTTTAATAACAGATTATGATTTACTACTACTCCCTTTTTTTATCTGCTTAATGTCTCTCTAACAGCGAGGCCTTTAGAGACGGGAAAGAATGGGGGGCAAGGAATGGGAAGAAATTCGGACATGGCCTTTTTTTGAAGGAAGCATCCCGGCATTTGCCTGGAGTGATTTGGGAAACCATGGAAAACCCAAATCTGGATACCCGGACGGGGATTCGAACCGCCGTCTTCCCGAATGCGAGGCCAGAACGCTAGCCGTACTACTACTCACGTGTTCACGTAGAATCATAAGACATACAGCACCTTTTAAGTTATACCTTACATTTTCTTACAGTGGAAAGCGCATTCAAAACGGTTCGGTAGTTTTCTTCGTGATGCATAGGCAAAGAAATCCCACTGAAAAGGCCGCTTACAGGTTTATCTTCCTCAGACAGTAAAACCTAACCACAGTTTCTAGAGACTAATATAAGAAACAGAAGCTATTTCGTGTGTCGCTGTGTGGATATTCTGAGGCGAGTGGCGCTACCAACCTGTAACCTCAAAAGTTGCGGAATCTCGGAGCCGGCTTCCTGACGTCACAGAGTAGCTTGATTTACACGCGATGCTTCATTTACATAAGCAACAGACTGCTGAGCGAGGCAAACACTCGCTGACTGCAATCACCGGGCGCTCAGTAATTTACGTCGTCTTTCGATCAAACTACACAGGGCTTTCAGCGGACACCCAGTACAGTCCGTATGGAATACGACCCTAGATCGTAGTTAATCGCTGGACGTGAATCTTGAATTACTAAAGCAAAAATAAGAGAAAAATTGAGGCTGTCGAAATGAGATTTCTTAGGTAGGCTCTACTGAACAAGAAACAGTCCTATAAAAAATGAAGACATTCGGGATAAACTTGGTATATGCAATATAAACGAAAGCATAGATTAATACTTGAAGGGTGCATGAATAAAAACAAAACCTTTATACGGTTTATCGATTTGGAAAACGCTTTTGATAATGTTAGGAAGGACAAGATATTTGAAATTTTAAAGAAGTCGGGACTAATTTTTTTTTTAACTGCTTTACGTCTCTCAACAGCGAGGTCTTTAGACACGGGAAAGGATGGGGGGCAAGGAATAGGAAGGAATTCGGCCATGGCCTTTTGAAGGAAGCATCCCGGCATTTGCCTGGAGTGATTTGGGAAACCATGGAAAACCCAAATCTGGATGCCTGGACGGGGATTCGAACCACCGTCCTCCCGAATGCGAGGCGAGACGGGACTAAAATATCGAGATATAAGTATACTTTATAATCTGTGTTAAGAATCAGGCGGCTACAAAGTAAAGAATCAACAGTTAAAAACGGTGTGAGGCAAGGTTGCAGTCTATCCCCATCAATATTCAACTTGTATGTAGAGGAAGGCAGTAAAAGAAAAATCTGAATAAGGTATAAGTGTTCAAGGGGGAAAAAATCAGTATGCTGCGATTTGCTTATGACCTGTTAGCAGAATAAGCGGAGGATCTTAAGAGGTTACTGAATGATATGAATAAATCACCAAAGGAATACTTTGCACCAAATATAAACCAAAGCAAGACAAAAGTGATGAAATGTATTTGAAATAATGGCAATAATAATAGATTAAATATAAAAATAGGAAAGTGTTTTTTTTTAACTGCTTAACGTCTCCTATAACAACTAGGTCTTTAGAGACGGGAAAGGATGGGGGGCAAGGAATGGGAAGGAATTCGGCCATGGCCTTTTGAAGGAAGCATCCCGGCATTCACCTGGAGTGATTTGGGGAAACCATGGAAAACCCAAATCTGGATGCCCCGACGGGGATTCTAACCGCCGTCCTCCCGAATGCGAGGCCAGAACGCTAGCCGTTACACCACCACACTCGGTTAGGAAAGTGAATTCTGTTAATGGTTCTGTAATACGAAAGATAGAAACCACAGACGCAACACGATGGTTTAAATAAGTATGCGGGTCACATTTTATCAAAGTCTCAAGGCGGTATTGGTCTTTAGCGTGTGTCAAAGGCGGTAGGTACAGCGAGCGTGAACTCACACGACCGCCACGTGACAAAAAGTGATACAAATTACACATGTGATGTCTCAAAGCTCATAACTCATCCCCCCCCCCTCACTTGTCACATGATGTCACACTTTGTTGACCCCGTCCTTACCCCTTAGTGTGTGACGTAATTTATGGATGATCTGCTACTTCTTCCGTTCGATGTCGGCCATCTAAGGACCACGGAATGTAGTCCCGTGCATTCATTTCGATCGTTCTTTTCTTGACTTCCTTCACTTTGCTGTTTGATCCTCTCTTCCGTCCATATATTCTTACATTTCCTCTTCTCCTTCGCCTGGGAACCTTAGAAATTTTGTATCAATCTCCTGAAAGTTGCTCTATCTTGTATTATATCTTCTGTTATTCAGATCTCAATCATATCTTTCTCTACTCCTTGGATCCACTGGTTGCCCTTCTTACTCTTGTAAACGTGGTCGAAAATTCTTTTTGTAACTCTGTTGTTATCCATTCTCATTCTGTGATTAAAAAAACTGATTCTCCTCTTTCTGATTGAGTCTGACATCCTTTCAATTTCTTCTCCTTTATATATATCTTTTTCCTCCGGTTCCTAAACTCTCCTTTTTCAATTTTTAGCGGTCCCCAAATTTACCTCAAGATTTTCCTTTCACTTTTCTCTATCTCTTCTATTTCTCCAGTTTTCATAGAGAACAGACATTCTGAGGCGTACAGACCTTCTGGTTTGATTTTAGTTTTCCTTGATAGATTCTTCTTGTTGTGTGCATCTTTAGTCAGATGGTATGCTAGTTCTAATTTTCTTGATCAGCTTGCTACTATTAATAACGGTCTTGACAAAAGGTTGTGGGCTACGATGATGACGTTGGAAACCACAATATTGTCAACGCAGGTCTGTCAACACCCTCAACAGGTGGTTCAAGGTCATATTCTCCTCGCCCCTTTACTCGCTTAACCATCCTCTTCCACTGCCTACAACTCCGAACAGACCGCTGTATCCATGCACACGAGCAGTCTGTTTGATAGTGGGCACTTTTGCCCCTTCGCACGTAGGTTGTAAGGGCAGCGGAGTGACGTTGAGCCGCCTCTGCTAACTGAACGCGCTATAAGCACTGGTGTTATATTGGTCAGCTGTCGAGTTGTTTCTCTCGAGGACCACTCACTGGCTGTCGTGTTTACACTCTGTGGCAGAGTTTGGAGATGGAACCCTGCCCGGCCGTCCTGGCTATTTGGGTGTACCCAAGACGGCGAGCGGGGTCAGTGACCTTAACACCTGCCGCGACCACCCGGCCGTGATTCCTGCGCGACCTCCACGAGAGGGAAAACACTTTGCTCTACCGACCTGTGCGCGCACCTAAAACAATACCTCCCCACCAGTCTACCAGAACCAGTTGTCAGCCTGTTCCTTTTACGATCTATTCACATTCAACTTAATTTTATCCATAACTCACTGTATTGGCGTGACTGTATTAATCAGACAAAAGGTATAATGAAAAACAGCCTTCAGTCACTAGAATACAAATTTTCTTGGCATTGGACTGCATATGTAATATGCAACCCAATGCCAAGAAAATTGATCTGTTAGAACAATTAGAAATATTCCTCCACAAGATAAAAAGCACAGAATACATGTTAAATGAACAAGTAGACTTTACTAGCCACTATTACTTTAATATTTTTAAAGATTTATTTCCAGTTTAATGTTAAATACTAGAGACAAGAGAAGATCACCAACACGATATACTCTGACAACAAATAATAATTTTCATCTTTGAATAACTTGTAATACACATCACCTTTAAACTGTTTTCGTTCTAATTGTTCTCTTTATATAAACATGTGCACTTTAAACCACATCGTGTGAAGTACAGTGCTCCGCATAAATATGTATATGAAACCGATTATTCAGCATCTCGTCAATTCTGGTAAGATTTCCACAATGTTTTCATATTTCCTCCTTTCTCTCAAGATGAAACGTATTCACGACACTTACTTGAAATCGTTTTTCAGCCCAGGAACAAACTTTACTAGGCACAAATCTCGCTTAAGGATTGTTGTTGTTGTTGTTGTTGTTGTTGTTGTGGTTTAAGGGCGCGTCGACGGCGAGGTCATTAGCGCCCTTCGCTTAAGGAAAATTTAAACCAATGTTAATACCTTAGACACCTGAAGATGGGTCCACAGGGTCCGAAATACAAAAAAAATTGTATTCTAGTGACTGTAGGCTGTTTTTCATTCTACCTTTTGTCTATTCTTCGATTCCTATCGCCATATAGTAGGTAAAATTCAATTTGCATCGAGGTCACAACCCTATGAATAAACTTCCTGTTGATGACTCATGTAGCCCGATGATTTCTCTATCTTTGAATACGTGATTCCTATTAATTGTTTTCGAATCTTTGAACAGCAGAGCGGAAGAATTATATATATATAAAATCATTCCTAATACAGGATTGGTGAAACATGATACATTTCTGCGGAATCATTCCCACCATGTCAATTTTTTGAGTGGATCGGTTGATTTTTTTCCCCCGATAGGAACACAGAAAATCACGTGACGCATCGGCCGTCTGTTTAGACAGGGGCCAGCCTGAATCATTAAGGAGACAGGACCTGTGTCCTACCCTAATTTAGATTCGGATGTGTGAGACCCGGAGCATTTAATTTACAGATGGAGTGTTTGTAACTCCCCGAGCCAGTGTGGTGGGGGCTTAACAAGCACAGCTACACTGGCGGGCGAAAAATGTTTTATTCGTAACATAATTGTATTACTTTGTTCTGTTGCTGGAATTCCTGCAAACGCAGCACTCTAAAGGGTTGCGCGGCGAAGTTTTATTTACAGAGCTCTCGCGAAATTTAATAGATACACCGACGAGGCGGCGTCTATACGCGCAGTTAAAATTTCCGCTCTCGAATAACGCGGCGGTAATTTGCCGCCCGTCGCATCGCGACAGACCGCACTAGCAGACTGCACAATTCACCCAGCTACGTGCAAACAAATTACCTGAAAATCAGCGCTTCACGGATCTGTTGCAGACTGTCTGGAATAATAAACACGGTGTCTATTGATTACGCGTATTGAACTCGCTGTGGCATGTCCCACCCCTCCCGTTGTTGTATATTACGGCTTGTTCAAATTAGGTACACGTGTCGGACACGGAATACAAACCGAACCACCCAGACACCGGTGTAGTTTAGTGCTATATAGTCTCTCTTTCCGGAGGATGCCTCTTCGAATCCCGAAACGGTAAACGAGGATTCTGCAAAGTTCTCTTCGCCAGCAAACGTTCCGTTGTTTACTAATCGTATATATTATTTATAGAAGGCGTTTTCTGTAACGAGCCATCTTTTTCCCTTCATACTTAACCAAAAATCGACAAAAGAGGTATCATATTTAAGATAGAATTCTCCGCTTTAATAAAATCTTATTTCAAGAAAGGAATTTTTCGAAATTCAACCCGTAAATGGGAATATTATGAACAGTCAATGTCACGGGTATGCGTTAGTTCAGAGTCAAGCCGCCAGACTACGCTGACGTCGATAAGGAGTGATCACATACCGCTAGATAGCAGCACCTCACTTCACAGAGGTGCTGATTAACTTTTTTTAGAGTAAGGGGCGTCCATTAATTACGTGAGCACAAATAGAAGGGGAGGGTGTCCGGCGGATCTCACTAAGAGGTAGGGGGAAAAGTTGACAGAAATCTCAGGTCATCTCTTTAGTTCCTTGAACAGTAGAGCTAAATAAAAAGGTCTCCAAAATTGAGGCCGTCAAGTGAGTGGTCCTTCTAGATCTCACTAAAGAAAAAGGGGGTGGGGGCAGATTTCTGATAAACTCCTTTCGTAATCAATGGACGCCACCTAAGGAGCTTTTTGGATATTTTTGTTTCTGTTAGGAAAACATTTCATCATTTCTAATTGCTTTGTAATTCTGTTCCTCTTTTATGCTACTACAAGCCACGCTATTCATCGTATATCAATTTTCGCAAGAGGTCGATGAACGTTTGGATGTTTGCTATACAGTCACGCTGTAATGGATTTTAATGAAATTTGGTACGGTGTTAGAATATACACTGGATTAGAACATCCCGGATAAACGAATAGTTGTAGAACAGGAAATAAAAATCTGTTGTTAATTTTAAAACTTTTTGACGCCATATTTTCTTTCTTTCAGTAAGTTGAGGACATAGGAACACTGCAACACCTGAAGTGTCCAACAGTAACGATGTTGCTGGTAGCGGCTCTAATTTTTTATAAATAAAAATGTAAAATGCTCATTGTATGCCACTTGCAAAGTCACTACATCGGCAGTTTGAGATCGTATTGCCGTTCCTGGGGTCGCGGGTTTGATTCCGTCTCAGAATAACTTTTTTTTTTGCGTTGCTATTTTCACTGTTTGCAATGTTAAAAATTAATTTTTACAATAATACATCTAATGTAAAATTTATTTTCTGAAGGCTGATCGAAAATTCTGTGGGTGTAAATGAATCCCAACTTAACCCTTCTGTGTGGGGTGTGGGCGAGTCTCCGTTATGCTGCTTGCCGGATGATTCTGATGTAACTGGTGACACCTCTTTTACACTGTCTGTTTAAAAATTCAATAGTGGTAAATCAACTCAGGAAATGCCAGGTACTCATCTATTTAAATACAACCTCTTATTCGAAATGGATAATTAATTTTTCAAGACAGTGAATCAATATATATATATATTTATTGTCATTTCATTCATCCCCCTTAATGGGGGAAGCGGGCTGGCAGCACACATGTCGTGCTCTTCAGCCAAATGATAATACAATTTACAATAGATTTTCGTAAAGGAATGTTTACACTTTTACAAAAATTATACAGTTGATTTGCATTAAGTTGTTACATGATCAAAGTTGTAGTTTTGTACAATATTTTGTTTGCTTATCTTGCAGATTTGTGGCTAGTAGTAGGCGATTTTGATGTCATTCACAGAGTGGGGTAAATTTTTGTTCTCTTCTCTTGTTGAGGTATTGTAGGTGGTCGGTCTCTGTGCTGGGTTATATAAAGGATATTTTGGAGGTGCAGTGTTGGTGGGATCTGTTTGTAACAGGAGGGGAGATGAAGTGGTTCTTTAAGTAGGCGGTGAGTTATAGGATTTTTGTTTAGAAGGCTATTGATAGCATATTTTAGCCGGAGGGATTCTATGTGGATCAGTATGTGAGGAAAACGCATTCTGGTATAAAGCTGTTGGGTAGGAGAAGGTAGTCTTATTCGGTAGGCGATTCGGAGGGCGTGGCGTTCTATTATTTGGAGTCTATTGTAGAAGTGATCAGGGGCGGAGAGCCATGAGAGGTGACCATAAGTTAAGATGGGGCGAAGAAATGCTTTGTATGTATTTATGATGACCTGGCTATGTAGTCCCCAGGATGTTCCAGTAAGTAATTTTAAAAGGTTTAGGCGGGTTTGGGCTTTGGAGTTGATGGTTCTAAGATGAGGTGTCCATGTAAGATGTCGGTCGAGGGTGATTCCTAGGTATGTAACTGTGGGTTGTAGCTGGATGGGATGATTGTATATGGTTATGTTAAAATCAGCGAGCCTGTATCTTTTACTAGTTTTTCCAAAAATAATGGCTTGTGTTTTATTGGGATTAATTATTAGTCGCCAGCGGTTGCACCATTTGATGAAGTTGTCTAGTATGATCTGTAGGGCTTTCTCCGACTGTTGAAGGGTTTTATGAACGGCGAGGTAGGCGGTGTCATCGGCGTACTTAAGGATATATGTAGGTGGTGCGGGAATGGGTATATCGGTTATGTACATGATGTATAAGAGGGGCGACAGGACAGACCCTTGGGGGACACCTGCGGTCATGGTGAAGATGCGGGAGAGAATGTTGTTTATGGAAACGAAAGAGGTACGGTTGGTGAGGAAGGAAGCTATTGTGCGAATGTAGGTGATAGGAAGGGCGAAGGTTTGCAATTTGAAAATGAGGCCAGCGTGCCATACTCGATCAAAAGCCTTTTCAATATCTAATAGTATAAGTATTGCTGATCTGTGGGTGTTGATGTGGGTGGTCAGAAGGTGCATAAGTCTGAGGAGTTGATCTTGGGTCGATAGGTTTGGACGGAAGCCACACTGGGCGGGGGATAGGAGAGAGTGTTGTGATAGATGTTTGTGGATACGTCGTGATAGTATGGTTTCAAATGTTTTGCTGAAGACGGAGGTGAGGCTGATGGGGCGGTATGAGTTCGGATCTGATGTGGGTTTGTTAGGTTTGGGGAACATAAGGATTTTTGAAGAAGTGAATCAAGACATTAGACTCCATTATATAGTTTACACTGAATACTTCGACTGCGAGAATAAAATCCCGTTTCGTTGAGCGGGATTCCCGCAAAAGGAATTAAGGAATTAAAGGACACGCGTTCGGCCATCTATATTTGGGTTTGGGTTTTCCATAGTTTTCCCAATCACTCGAGATGAATGCCGGGATGGTTCCTCCACAAAGCCTTCGTGTTCCTTGCCTCCAGGCCTTTCCCACCTGTAATGAAATCGGCGAGGCGTAAAGCCGAAGTAAAAAACTTTATGGCAATATTAGTGTCGGCTGCTAGCATTCTGTAGACCTATCTGGGATCCTGAACGTAAAACGTGACTATATACTACCAAATTCGATAACGATTAAGAACACTTTACGAAATTATTTCCTAGTTACTTAATTATTTTTTGCGCAGTACTATCTCAACTGATAAGATCGATAGTGACACTCGCGTTAAGGACTTGTGATAACACCATAGAAGAAGGATTTTGTTTCTTTAGTTATACGGTTCGTCACTAAAGAGATCTTCACATTCGGGAAAGGATGGTGAACAAGAAATAGTAAGCAGATTGTACGTGGTTATTCCCAAGCAACCATTGCTGCGTTCACTTGGATTGATTTCGGCAACCCTCTTCTATCCAAATGGTAGGCGTGAGTATTAATTGGCCACCCACCAGCCCAGTGAATCAAACGTTCAAGTAAAAACAATTGAAAGTCATTGGCGACTGTCGACAGAAGTGAAAACTATGAACTGTTAATATCATACGCGCAACTCGTCATAATTATAGCTACAGATATACTAAATACTAATAATTCCGGGTGACAGGGTTTCTACTGGCTGTGCCCTCGTCTTAGCCGCCTTAACCTAACCCGGTAATGCTAGCAGGTGCAGGGGACCTGAAGTTTAACTCGGAATCCGAACCACGGAACTGTCCTGGTGTACTTCACATTGCACAGCAAGCTGTGCCAGAGTTAAAGGTCGGGTTAAGGGCCTATGAAAATCCCCGCCCAGATAGAGATTCGAACCGGGGACCTTTCATTCCGCAGTCAGTCACTGAGTCACCACATCGCAACAGATGTACTGTAACATTTCCATGTCGGTGGCGCGAACTCACAAGATTTTACCCATCAAAAAATCGCCGAACGTGCTTAAAGAAGTTTTCACTTCAAAAACTAAAATAATAACTTAGGCCACAACCCGAAGTTTGGTCGAACCATCTCGAAGTAATTGAACAGTAGCGATTCCTTTCCTCAGGGTACTACAGTTTAACGTGGAATCAGAACCACGGAATGTACTGGCATGACTTATATAATCAAATACAACTCCTAAAAATTTATGCTCACCACGGGATTTGAACCCGCGACCGGAGAGAGACACTTTCTGAAGTAAGCGCTTTAACGGCTGAGCTACCAGACCACAGCATACGAGTGCTAAGTACTATCAAAATCGTATAATAACTGTCGGTTTGTTGATAGAAATTAAATGAGAGGGGAAGGGAGGAGAGGGTTTAGGTTTTTGTAAATCAAACGTAAATAGAATTTTTCTATTTGTTTTGAAGTATACGTATGCAAAGTTCCATCAAAATCGGATAAAAATTGTGCCTTTATATGAAGGACATTGTAAAAAAAAATATTCATTTTTATATATTAGATATGAGTATAAACTATACTTTCATGGCTATCCAAGCGAAACAAGTCACACTCATACGAGGTTTGTTTATTCGGGAGGACAGCGGTTCGAATCCCTGTCCGGGCATCCAGATTTGGGTTTTCCATGGTTTCCCACATCACTCCAGGCAAATGCCGAGATGTTTCCTTCAAAAGGCCATGACCGAATCCCTTCCCATTCCTTGCCCCCCATCCTTTCCCGTCTCTAAAGATCTCGCTATTAGAGAGACGTTAAGCAGATAAAAAAACGAGGTTTGTTCAAAAAGTAAGATAAGTTTTTATTTTTATCGAAAAATATTTATTTATTCATCGATATTTATGTTGTCCCCTTCAAAGTAATCCCTCTCAGATATAACACACTTGTCCCAACGTTTTTTCCAATCCTCGAAGCACTTCTGATAAGCACTTCATGCTACAGCCTTGAGCTCTTTCAGCGATGCAGTCTTTATCTCCTCAATCGTTGCAAATCTTCGTCCTTTCATTGGTCTCCTCAATTTTGGGAACAGCAAAAAGTCGCAGGGGGCCAAATCTGGTGAATATGGTGGCTGAGGCATGATTGTGGTGTTTTCTTTGGCCAAAACATCACTCCCAAGCAACGAAGAGTGAGCAGGTGCATTGTCGTGATGCAAAAGCTTTGATTTCTTTGCCCACAAATCCGGACTTTTTTTCGTATTGCCTTTCTCAAATAGTGAATAACTTCATGGTAATACTCCTTATTGACCGTACGGCCTTGTTGTAAAAACTCCTGATGCAGTATGCTGCAGTAATCGAAGAAAACAGTGAGCAATACCTTGAAACTGGATGGAACTTGGCGTGCTTTTTTCGGTCTTGGGTCTTCTGGGCTCTTCCATTGGGACGATTGGACATTGGTTTCGACGTGGTAACCGTATACCCATGATTCGTCACCAGTTATGAACCTTTTGAGAAAATCAGGATTATCTTTGACGTCATTCAACAGCTCCTGAACGATGCTCATGCGACGGTTGTTCTGGTCAAACTTCGTTGACACACGTCTCATGCCGAAAAACATAAAAAAAAAATAATTGCATGGCATGAGCCAACCGATATGCCGACTTCATCAGCAACTTCTCTAATGGTGATTTGACGATTCTCCAACAACATTTTCTTCACTTCTTCAACGTTTTTCATCAGTTGTTGACGTGCTGGGGCTTCCAGAGCGAGGTTCGTCACTGACATCTTCTCGGCCATCTTGGAAGAGCTAGTACCATTTATAAACGTCTTTTTACTCAAAGTAGGTTCAACGTATGCAACTGTCAACATTCAAATGTTTTGGAGCACTTAATCCATTTTTTACACAAAATTTGATGCAAACTCTTTGATCCATTTTTTTCGACGGTAGAAAATCGCCGATCACACAAAACACTTCTAACAATTATGCCTCTCACAAACAATGCAAAGAATGCTATATAGTTGAAACTTTGAAGATATGTGCGGGACGAGTGTACCAAAATTAGAAAAACGAAAATCGACTGTACGAATCCAGCGAAATTAAAAAAGTCACCTTACTTTTTGAACAAACCTCGTAGTTACAGATATACTGTTAGCTAACATTAGCATGTTGACGATACGAACTCGTTAGATTTTACCCATCTATAAGGAGTCCAACGCACATATCATTCGCGGAACACGTCAGAGTATGTCGGTGACGCGAAATTGCGAACTCACAGATTTATCTCCGTCAAAACATCGTCTATAGAAGTTTTCACTTCAAAGATAGTGAAGATTTCGGTACCGCGGTACACCGCACGCATGTTCAGATAAGGATCGATGTTTGCATTGAGAGTGGGTTGGAGGTGGACCGGCGGCCACTCGATAACTATTTGCCGCAACAAAACGTGAGATAAGCGGGAAGCGACAGTGAAGACAGCAGACTGGTACGAGCCCACCTCTAGACAAACGATTCACATCGAAGGTCGACATATGGACTGTCTGTGACGGCCAAAAAGACGGCAGAAGTGGATTACAAAATAATATGGACCGCTCACATTCGGAATGTGCTACGACCTACTAAATCTTCTTTATAAAGGAGCGTCCATAAACTACGTGGTCTGTCTAGGAGAGGGGACGGGAGGTTGGCTGGAAAGTTACGCTGGGCTACGTGGGGGAGGGGGGGAGGCATTTTCAAGCCATACCACGTAGCTTTTCATTAATATTATTTTTTTCACAAGGAAAAACACATAGTGCAGTGCAATAAAGTGCAGTGTTGTGAATCTGAATAATGAAGACACTTCTCACCAAAAATGCAAAAGCACTGATGCTGAGAATGGAGCTAAAAGAAATGCAATAGACCACAAAATAAAAAACCCGCTGAAGATGCTTCTGGAAAAGAAGTGAAACGCGTACGGGAGATCAATAAATACAAAAAAGTAAATTGCTTTGGTGTAATTTAATTATTAATATTATCAGCAATTGAGAAAAATGATCCACAACATCCAGATATTATAATATTATTTGTCACAGTTAAAACTAGGAATAGAATACATTACAGCTTGAGAATATTTGTTTCAGTTATTTAATTACCTTAGTGTGTAATTTACGATAGTCTGACAGGAGAAAACAGTGCAAAATGTCTTTTGAAATCAATAAGCAAAAAAGCTACGGGCCGCAGGAGGGGTGGGGGGAGGTGATAGAAGCAAAGGCCACATGGGGCTACGGGGGGGGGGGGGGAGTAGTTTAACAGAAGACCAGTTTATGGACGCTTTCTAATGCCTAATCATCATTTTTTCTTTTTTATGGCTTTACGCCTCGTCGACGTCGAGGTCATTAGAGGCGGGAAAGGAATGGGGGTTAGGAACGGGAAGTAATTCGGGAATGGCCTTCTGAAGGAAGCATTCCGGCATTCGCCTGGAGTGCTTTGTGGAAACCATGGAAAACCCAGATCTAGATGTCAGGACGGGTATTCGAACCCACGTCCGAATGCGAGGCCAGAGCGTTACCACTCACCTACCACGCTAGGTCATATTAGCCAAATCAATAATCTCATGACGTGATCTCTTAAGGTCCAGAAACAGCCTTCTAACTTGAGGATATGAACTTTAATAACCACGCTGTTTTTAAAGATTAACCAAGCTTCTTTTTCATTGAGAACCATTGCAGGAGGAAATGTTCCCAAGTGTCTACGATCATCCTTAAGTCTTGCGTGTGAATTGGGTAGTTTTTTTGGGCGAAATTCGGGAACATCACAACATTCGTCTAGGTAATTACGGAAAACCTCCTAAAAATAGAATTCGGGATGGACGGTACGCAAGTCTCAAGCTTCGAAACAGAGTCGGTTTCTACTTTTGCTTACAGTGTAACAAAGCGTTAAAGAACATTCAAAAACTGGAGGATTTACTCTACTAGGAAACCTGAAATGCTTTCATATACCGTGGTCTTACCTCCGTCAGAAGCCTCAATGCTCGCCCGCGGAAACCACCGGCAACTGCAACAAAAAAATCTCATTAATACTATCCCCTAAATAAGGATAAGAGGAATACAAACATTACCCTCTGAAACTTTCCAAATTTAGCTACTTTCTTAGCATCGAAAGAGTACGCACAATTTCCAATATTAACTACATAACATAATAGTCAGAGTCAGTTAATATGTTTGAATGTAATTTCCAGAGAATACTCTTAATTCTACATCTGTATTTTTTAAATTATTTGTTTAAAATAAAAAACGTACATCACGTCAGTGACTGTATATTACTTTATCACCAAACAGCTCTATGCCATAAGCATACATTCTCAGTCCTTTTCACCGAGCGTGGTGGGTGAACGGTTAACGTTCTGGCCTCGCATTCAGGAGGACGCGGGTCCAAATCCCCGTCCCGGCATCCAGATTCGGGTTTTACATGGTTCCCCCAAATCACTCCAGGCGAATGCCGGCATGCTTCCTTCAGAAAGGCCATGGCCGAATTCTTTCCCCTTCCTTGTCCCCAATCCCATGGCGCCTCTAATGACCTTAGCCGTCGACGAGGCGTATAGCAATAAGTAAAAAAAAAAAATCCAGTCCTTTTCAATTAACAAAACTCTTTTCGCCGAGTAAAACGGGCCCTGAAACAAAAACTCCTACGTACTTAAAACTATTGACTCCTTAAAGCTGTCAAGTATTTGTGGGAAACATATTATTTCTTGTAGGAGGATCTGCATAAAGAATTTCTATAGAATGGCATCCCCATTTGTACAAATGGCTTTTAATATCTGTGGATTTATTCCAATGTCTCTGCGTCATTACATTATACTGTGAGTTTCTTTCTGTATTTGTTTATTGTGATTTTTTTCTGTTTAAAGTGTGGAACAACAATTCTAGACACGTGACCATTCCCAAATACTGTCACCTGCTTAAACTAGTAATTTGTGATACGTAAATACCTGGTATTTGTTTTAGAATGAATCTGCGGATCCACGGAAATATTGATGATCAGACAAGGATTCAAACTAAACGGCACATTCAAATTACTGTTCACCCAGGAGAATAGTCACAAAATTTGATTCCAGCACATAGCAATCAAACCGTTACGCATGTAAAAGTCGTTACTCAATTACAGTTGATTATTAAATTTTTCCGCGGTTCTTACGTTTACCTTCAAGTACGCGAGATGTCAGTTTAATTCCAACTTCATTTTCCGTATTGTATATACTACCTGAGATAGTCGCCAAATGTGCCTCACGCACCTAGAAAGTTGTTATTATGGTCGATGCAAAACAAAAAACCAAGATAGACGGAGAGGACGAGTTGGCATGAGAAGATTATGCGACAGCGAGGAAAGAGAGTTGCAGTGGGGACAATGCGGACGAAAGTCGGTGGGAAAACACGGCAAGTGTTTCCGACAAGAAGCGGCTGGCAGGGGCCGTGTGAACAGCAGCCAGAGAGAGTCAACAAGACCGCCACTGACAGCGGCACTCCGCTAACTGCGAGGACACGTCACAATCTAATAGGCCCTCCCACTGTAGGAGCTGACACGGCTAGCAGGAAAACACAGGTCTCAGGCCCGTCATGAAGCCCTGTTTTCCTGGCATTTATTGCTAACTAGCTCGTACCCGCGACTTCGTACGCGTGGATTAAGAATTTTTTTTGCCAGAATTAAATTTAGAAAGTTGCTGGTAACGAAGGATTCGTCCCAAACAATATCTAGTCGGTATAATATGACAGGAAAGCTATCACTATATCATTCTACCGTCGAACCTGTCTCTTGAAGAGAATCAATTTCCAACATATTTCTGTCACCATTCGATAAGGTCTCAATATTTCGTGACTACAACTGTTAATCATACTGGAAAAAATATCCTGCGCCCTTCATACAGATTTCCTTATAAAATTCCATCACAACGATATAGCCATTTACAGGGGCGTAGCTACTATGGGGCTAGGCGGTGCAGTGCACCGGGGCCCTCACGCTCAGGGGGCCCCCAAGCATACCTCAAGGGGCCCCTAAGCGCACCTCTAGGGGGGCCCTCAAGCGCAGTTTAGAGGGCCCACGAGGCTTCACGGCAAACTGGCGACCTTTTTTTTTTTTCGTCGTCTAAGGGGCCCCTGAGAACACAGGAGCCCCTCACTAAGGGCCCTCGCTGCTCAGGTGGGCCCCCAATCACTGCTCAGGGGCCCCTAAAGAACAATTCAAGGGCCCCCATCATCAGTTCAGGGGGCCCCTACCAGCACACAAAGCAAAAAAAAAGGTCGGCCGTCTGGCCTGAGGGCCCAAAATAAATTTTTTGCACCGGGGCCCTTGTTGACCTAGCTACACCACTGGCCATTTAGTCGTCAAAACGTAACAAAAGGACAGAGACTTACTTCCGCATTTATGATAATATTACTGTGGTTCACACTCACGCACTGACTGCGAACAACACCTGAGGGATCATTATAACGTAAAAAAAGTGTACACCTACAACATTGCAAGACTACCTACGATTTGCCTCGCATTGCACCCCTAACTTTCTAATATCTACAGTTTAATATTCAATCCGAATAACCTACGGCCCAGGCCTTACTCTTACGATCAAAAACAATTTTTAAAAATCTTAGCCTCCACGGAGATTTGAACCGGAGACCACGACGTTCGAAAGCAAGCGTTTTAACCACTAAGCTGCCAGTCCACTACACGGAAACACGGTACGGAGACGTCCATATCCAACGTGTCTGTCTATCGCCGTATTTCGAAGTTATGAGACAACATGTGTTATTTATACAGATAATTTTTCAACCAAATGTAGACAGTATTTTTCTCCTTGTTTCAAAGGATAAGAGTGCAAAGTTTCATCGAGATCGGATGAAAACTGTGGATTTGTATGAAGAACAAACAAACTAATAAATAAACAAACAAACATTCATCTTTATATATAAAGATGGCTTTACGCTGCGCCGACGTCATTAGAACCTGGAAAAGGCTGGGGACAAGGAACGCGAAAGAATTCGGCCATGGCCTTTTGAAGGTAGCTACCCTGTATTCGCCTGGAGTGTTTTGGAGAATCCATGGAAAATCCAAATCTGGATGCCCGGACGGGGATTCGGGAGCGTCCATAAACCACGTAGCTCCATTTTGGCTTCTTGTGAATCCCCCTCCCCCCTCACGTAACCCGACGTGGCTTTTACATCTACCCCCCCCCTCCCCCACGTGGACGTTGCTATTTCCCCTACTGATTCGAGAAGACATTTTGTACTGTTTTCTCTTGTCAGACTATCGTAAATTACATACGGAGGTAATTAAATAGCGGAAATAAATATTCACATGCTGTTGAGTGTTCTGTACCTCGTTTTAACTGTGACAAATAATATTAATGGAACGTTACGTGGCCTGGCTCGGAAATCCCCCTCCTCTACGTATCCCAGCGTAGCTTTCCAACCAACCCCTCCCTCCCCCCCCTCCCCGCCCCCCCCCCCGACCAACCAACGTAGTTTATGGACGCTTCCTTCCAATCCGGCGTCCTCCCGAATGGGAAGCCAGAGCGTTAACCACTCACCCTCCACGTTCGGTGCCTTTAATTTTTTTTTTTTTTTTTTTTTTCGTAATAAGCTCAATGCATTTAACAGACGGCTTTGGGAGGAGTTTAAAGCTTTGCACGCTAGTTGATGTGCCCCGTGTTTTGCGTAAAGCTCAAATTTGCGATTGTAAAATCTAAAAAAAAACAAGACAAAAAGTGTTGAAAGTGCCTTTTTCGGCTGACGAACTTTTAATTGAATTTGTACGGAACCATAAGAAGGAAATATTTTAAAAGGTGTCTCGAAGAAGTGAAAAATTCCAGCCAAACATCGCCTTTCAGACAAAAGCTAAAATTGTCGAAGTAATTACAGAAATGGATCTACTGAAACTGCAGTCGCCACACCCAAATACTACCGGACTTACAAATGAATATAAGGTGGGGAAAGAAATGCTTGCTGAAGAGTTGAAATGCAAATATCTTGGAATTACTTTTGATAACAAACTTAACTGGGCAGGACACATAGGACAGGTGGTAGGAAAAGGTTTCAAAGTTCTGCACTTGTTGGAGAGAGTTATGAGGGGATGTACGAGAGAAGTCAAGGAATTGGGTTACAAAACTTTGGTCAGACCATTGCTCGAATATGGTAGTGTAGTATGGGACCCTCATTTTACGTATCAAATACAGGAGTTGGAGAGGGTGCAAAGAAGGGCTGCTAGATTTGTTTCTGGAAATTATCGCAGAATGCAATCAGTGACGGATATGATAAAGGAGCTGGAATGGGATTCATTGCAAGACAGGAGGAAGATGAGGAGGGTCATGGGAGTGTACAGGGCCTATACTGGTGATGAGGCATGGAAAGATATTGCAATAGGTATGAAAAGTAGTGCATGGAAGGGAAAAGATGACCATGACCACAAGCTGGCACTCGATTTCAGGCACAAGGGTGTAGGAAGATTCTCTTTTTTAGGTAAGGGTGTCAGGGATTGGAATGAGTTACCAAGAGAAACGATGAATAATTTACCGAAAACTTTGAAGGAATTTAAAGATAAAATTTGTAGAGGGCAAATGTAGGTGGGTGCAGGATAGGGGGAAGATAGCTGTGTAGGGAAATTGCCACCGGAGCCTGTGCTCCATTGCAATTAAATTAAATTAAATTAAATGCGGTACAATGGAAGGTCATCCTTCTGGACCATCCCCAGTCACCTTTCGCTCAGAAGCATCAGAAGCTGCTGCTGGAAATTTCAAGTAGATTTCGGACAAACCTTTCAAAATGGGGACTACTGATATAATACTTTTTTTTTTATAAAAGGGTGGTCCCGAATTCATGGTACAAACTTTAATGGTAGGTACAGGACATTGGAACAATGATTTATTGTATAGGAATGTATATCGCAAGTAACGCGGTGTGGCGTAAACAGGGGAAATAACAGCCGAAAGGAAAAACAAAGCTTTTATTGAAAGAGTTGTTGACAAGCGTCATGTTTACATTAAGTTCTCAAAATTGCGTCCACCAGTAGCGATACATGCTTGACAGCGTCGGTGGAGCGATTGGCGTACACGTTCAAAGATGCCTGGTATTTCACGCACACCTGCAGCAGCTACGGATATGCGAGCAACGAGATCCTCATCTGAGTCAACTGGAGTCTCAGAAACAAGATGCTTTAGATGTCCCCATAAAAAGTAATCGATGCTCGATAAATCGGGAGGTCGGGGTGGCCAAGGTACTGGTCCACCACGCCCAATCCATCGAGCCCCAAACGTGGCATTCAGGTAAGTCCGTACATCAGTGCTGTGGAATTGCGCGCATTAAAGACACCCTCGCGTGAAAATGTCGCTTCATCTGTAAATAGCACATGACCTACGAAGTCCGGCTGCAGCGCACATTGCTGCATCACCCACTGACAGAAGTTCACGCGGAGAGGATAATCTGCCGGATTCAAAGCTTGTACTTTCTGAAAATGGAAGGGGTGTAAGCGATTTTCGTTTAACACTCTGCAAACAGTCTGATGACTCACACCTACGTGACGCGCAACAGTTCTTGTGCTTGACTCGGGTCTATCAGCCACAATGTTCAAGACGCTTTCTTCCAGACTTGGACTGCGTACAGCTCTCGATCGACCACCGTCATGTCTGGCGAGGCGGAACGCACCTGTTTCACTAAGTTGACGATGTAACCGCTGAAAAATTCTGTGATCCGGCATTCGTCGATCAGGAAACTGCGCGCGATACATTCGTAACGCAGCTCTGCCGTTACCGTTTGCACGGCCGTACATATAATGCACGTCTGATTTTTCGGCATACGTAAAGTCACCCATCGTCTACGGCAGCACAATTGTGAATGGCGCTTTTCCCTACTGCGATGCATCATGTTGAACGGTGGCTAGACATCTACTGCCCTCTACCGGCAATGTTACCAACCGATCACTCCATTTCTCTTTCCTTTTATTTCCCCTGTTTGAGCCTCACCGCGTCACTTGCGATCATACATTCCTATACAACAAAATCATTGTTACAATGTCCTGTACCTACCATTAAAGTTTGTACCATGAATTCGGGACCACCCTGTATATAAATACCTTCATAATGAGGATAATAATTATGTTACAATGTTTTGTTATAAGACGATAAACGTGATGAATGTATTTCTTAATTTCATTATTTGTTCACTTTTCTCGGAGATAGAACAAATGTTTCGGCTGCTGTAATAGATGACTTCTCTTTACTGCAGGAGGAGCCTCTCGAGTATACTTCAGTTAGCTTTACAATATTTGCGAAATACTGTCTGGTCAATCTAAAATATCTCCTAAACCTTTATTATTCGTCAATCATTTGGTTAGTATTCAACGTTTTGAAAAGCTCTCGTTTTCCCGATTTTGATCCATGTCGCTGGAATCCTTTCTGAATTCTAACCAGGTAGTTCTCTTCATCATCGGTCATAACATGTTTTAGAACAAGCATAGTGATCAGTTTCCTTCTTCTTCGATTCATTTTGACACACTGAGACTCTATCCGTACATCAACCGAACAGATCAACGCGTTGCCCTAGGGAAACACTAATTACACCACGCAATAAGTTTCGCGCTCCTGTCGTCGTGATTTGGACAAAACCGGTTACTGCTGCCCAAAAAAAACCGTCGCTAGGAAAACAGGGTTTAAGTGTGGTGTTAGTCTTATGCTTTCCTCGGTATTGTGTCCCACAATTTACACGAGCAAAGCCTGATACAATAGATGATGATCATCTCCGTGATCCGATGATCATGGAGGGTGTTACTTCTCAATGGCAGGTTTCTTGAAAAATTTGACTGAGGTGGTTTCTGCTAGCCCTCCCCAGCGATCGAAGTGTATGTATTTTTATTTATTTATTTTATGATATTTGGCTTTTTCCAATTTCGACCAGTTAGCAAAATAACATTAGCTGGAATCAAAAAATTACAAACACTTATAATACATTATTTAACCATCGTCAAAAACATAATTTGGCAACAAAGTCAAGCACTTGTGCCACATTATATACCGATCATTAAAAAAAATACTTAGTTCAAATAAATTACAAACATTTATATTACATTATTTAGTCATCATTAAAGAACATATTTTTGCAGCAACCATTTTAAGATACTTCCATTAAAATATATAAAACCATATCTCTCTTTTTTTTAAAAAAAAATCTTATATAGTATCAAGCAAAGTGTATGTACGAATTACTGTTTTGTATGGATGACTAATGTGTGTACGTTCATAGTAGAGTGTTGTGAATAAAAGAAAGATGGAGGAAGGGAGAGGGTGAAAACGGGTGTTGGCCCTTTCAGGCCTTCTCTCGTGGGCCGACAAATTCAGCTTCCCTATCACCTTGGGTTAATCACCAGAGTCGTATACACTCACGGCTAAGACGTTTGGGGTTCAGCCAAGCTCTTTGATGCACAAACCGAATGTGATAGGTGAGCGGTAACGCTCTAACCTCGCTTTCGGGAGGACGCGGGTTCGAGTTCCCATGCGGCCATCCATATTTTCGTTTTTCGTGGTTTCCAGAAACACTTCAGACGAAAGTTGGGATGGTTCCTTCAGTAGAATTATTTCCCGTTGCTTGTATCCAGTCCTTTCCCACTTCTAATGACCACGACGTCGATAAGGCGTAAAACTGTAAGCAAAAAACAAAAACAAAAAAACAAACAAAAGGTTAATAATCTCATTAGGAAATGTGCACCCACCCTACAGGTCAAGTCCTGACGATGAAAATTTATTCCACTAACAGGAATCGAACGAGCTAATCCCGTCTAAAGCGGAGGACACAATCACGGTGCAGCAACAAACTGAGTCAATGAGATGGGCTTATACAATGTGAATATTAGAAGCTGGCTAAATGGTTGCAGAAACTAAAGCACATTAAAAAAAAAAAAAAAAATGTTGGCATTCTTTATATCTATTATTTAATTAAGTCTGGATGTATGTTTGTTTCTGACAAAAATCTTTACCATTCCATCTATTTCGATAAAAAAAAACACATTATTGATCTTATCAACCAAGCTGGTAACACTATCCCTCTCAAATATATGTGGTGCGGACGCCGATTACGCAATTACTAAAGCTTCGTAGAAAGCTCTGACATATCTAATTTTAAATGTCAGAACGCTTTTGAAAATTCCAAGCGAGGCCGGGATACAACGGAGGGCCTTTCGGTCTCCATATTTAAAGCTGTCGATACATTTTTTCTTTCCACTATATATTTATATGTATATATAATTATTATTATTTTCGTATGTCCCCATATTGGAGAACGATAAGCAATCCTGACTGGATGCGCTCAGTTCCTCTTTGGGATGTTCTTCTTGTCGGACCAATATTTTTCCATTATTTCACTGACGGTTTTCTTTTCTCCGGCATTCCAGATGCGTATTGATTTTCCCTTTTCGTCTCTGAAATAACTTCCCATAAGTTCACCTTCTTATTAAAAATATCTCGGTCTGTGACGTCTCCCTCAGCAATGCCTGCAGACTTCAGGTCTTTCTCCACCTCCTTCATCCACGTGGTTGTTGTTTTTACTGTTTGTGTGTATTCTAAAATTTGTCTTGAGTTTCTTTCCTTCGGAAGTCTACTCAGATGGTCCATGAAATTTCAGCCTTCTTTTCTTCATGTCTGATATTTTCTCTGTAGTTTTTGTAGTTTGAAGTCTGTACTGTCCATCTTCATTCACTCTGGGTCCCAGGATTTTTCTCAAAATTTTTCTTTCTTCTTACTTGATTTGTTCTGTTGCTTTTTTGTGTTCATTGCTAATGTTTCACTTGCGTATGTAACTGCTGTCTTAATTACCGTGTTATAATGTCTTATCTTCGTGTTATCTGAAATACATTTTTTGTTGTAAATATTTTGTACTACCGTCATTCCTTTCTTCATCTTCTGAACTCTTGCTTCCTGTGCTTTCTCTTCTATTCCTGTTGGTTCTATGATTTCGCCTAGATAATTAAACTGTTTTACCCTGTCGATTTCACCATATTTTGTCCTTAGTTTTTGCGTTTATATATATATATATATATATATATATATTGCTTGGAGCTTTTTGGCTCATTGATACCGAGGTCATTAGGCCCTGGAGATAATTGGAGCAATTAATAGGCTATAAATTGCCATGTCTTTAAGAAGGAATCATCACGGCATTTATATAGGGAGATTTCGTAAAAAACATGGTAAACGAAAATCTGGTTAGTTGGCTAGGGAATCAACCGCTCACCAGCACGTCACGGTCAGACAAGTATATGTCAGATAAAGAGAAACTTGTACTTCAAGATGAAACACATAGTTCATGCTCAGTTACATTCTATATTAAACATCGACTCAGTTTGTAAACTGACTTGAGCATGCAAACTTTTAAAGTTAGGACAATGCACTGACATAATAATTTCTTTCATTAATTTGAAGGCAACGGTCCTTTATGCAAAACGGTTGCAATTATAGTTCTCACAACCTCACTAAGAAACGATCTGCACACAATAGGAACCGCAGAGAGCGAAGCCAAGACGTGTGGGAGACAATGTCGTCAGTTGTAATTTCAGAGCACTTAAACCGACAAGACGCTTCCTGTGGCAGCTGCGTGATCAACCTCGTCAAAGATACAATGCCGCAAAGCAAACAGTTCTAATACAATCTGTGACAGAGTTTCTGAACCCGTTTCGTATACACATAATTCATCATTTAACTATTTCTTCACGGCTGGTCGTGCTGAAGAAGCGATACGATTGCTGATAGGAAACTACATCGCCTTTGTCTTCACGAAGCAATCATTTCATCAGTCGGAAGCTACGTAAAATCAAACTCTGAAAGACCGAAAGACCGGATGAGAGATTTTTTTTTTTTTTTTTAAATTGTACTCCTGAACGTTAATCGCTCAGCCATTAGTTCCCGTCTAATAATTTTGAATTATGTTAATCAAATTTTTAAACTGCAGGTGGTTTGTATGCAGATCATCACGAATGAATGACATATGGTTAACATTTTACGATCTGTGAGATTAGTAAAAGTAAGATAAAATTAGATAGAATTGATGTTATACTCTTCTATTTCCTCTTCTACGTAATGCAAGAAATGTTACATATAAGAAAGTGGATTTACTATGTTCTGAATGCAGTGAATGAGGACTGGCACATCTGCGGTGAAAAACGCATTGGTTTCCATGTTTTCGAAATCTCCATAGAAACGCTAGAGTAGTTGTTGAAATTCAGAGTTTTTATGTGACGCGAAATTCGTGAATACAAGTAGCATAGCTAATAAACATGCTTCTTCTGATGTCATTAAAGACTAAGCAATCAGAAGATATGACAGTGCATGCAGAAATGTTCCGAGATGGTCACACGGACTATTTTATGCTACGAATTGTTGTTTCATTTTCAAATAATACACAAAGGTAATATATAACATGTCGAAACTAACAGTAAGATAAGAAGAATAACAGAGCATTCATCAAAGATAAATAGTTCGTAATTATGTTATTTGTGATTATTTTAATTCATGATATAATAAATAATTTGTGTTTTACGCCTAACGAGTAAGTAGATGTTGATGAAGGTTGGAAATATACAAATGAACTTAAAAATGAGAGTAGTTTTATGTCATAGAACATATCGATTAACTTTTTAAGTTCAGAAAATATTTCTATGACACATAATCAGGTATCAAAAGATTAATTTCAGAGACTTCTGGGGTTTACTTTGGAAGGTCAATGAGCAAATTAAGTATTTTGTTGAGCTTAAAAGGACAAACATACTTCAGCAAATAATATATTATCTCATTACTTCGTTTGCTTCTCTGTTCCGCCATTAAATTCCTAAAAAAATTTCTGTCGAGTGATCTTCATGGCCCAAATTCTTGTGAGTTGTGATTATATTTGGCAGCGAGGGAAGGCGTGGATCTTCACTATGCCTTATCTAGCATCCGTTCGACCGGTTGATATGAGATTCACAAGATAGGACGGATATGTGAGGTGGCAACAAAGCCATTTAAGTTATTGATTTAACCGTCGGCTTGCGTTCATGGTACACCCAGTTAGTAATAATGGGCATCTGGGAGGTTGCACTCATGGGGACAGTAGACATACAGTAGAAACACAAGGTGCCCTGATGGTTCCTTAAGGACTTTAGCTAACTTCTGGCGAAATGGAACAGAGAATGGTAATGATGACGCTGGGAGAAGGAGTCGAAGATACCGCACGCTTGCAGTCACGCGATGTGATCCTTCCAGGTCCCAAGGTCACTGCACACAGGACTGGTTCCGGGGAAAGGTTACTGTGTCAACGTTCGCTTCTTTCCTACGCTTGCAGAAATACGTAACGCGACGAGTGTCCACAGAGAACGGAAAGCCCTGTGGGAGGCAACGAGTCTGGGTCCGCTCGCCTCCACTGCAGACTGTTGAACAAACCAATAAATCAAACGGCCGATCGCGGTTAGCGTGCTTGAAGTCGTTGGTTCGAGTACGGTCTCGCATATGAGTTGTCTCTATTAGGACTGGTCTTCTACTTATATCATCTTCACTGGTGTAATTTCATTTGCTTTTGGAAAGAATTCTTGACTGTCGAATCGGTAGGCCCTAAAGTTAAATTCCTGAACAGCCATTTAAAATTCAGGCAGAATTGGCGATGATCAATAGAACTGAGATTCATCTTTCAACTGGTAGTTCCAGATTTCTGTGTTATTTGCATTTGTATCTGCATTGCCAGCAGCAATCCGCCAAAACCACGGCAAACTCCATGTCAACGAAAAGATCATTACCGGAATGCATAAGCGAAACTGAAGGGGATTAATGTAGTCAGTGACTGATACAAATAACTCTAGTGCATGGAACTGGAGTGCGGTTAACGCTCTGGCCTTGCATTCGGGAGGACGCCAGTTCGAATCCCCGTCCGGGTATCCAGATTTGTGGTTCAAAGGTTTCCCCAAATCACTCAAGGCTAATGCCAGGTTTCTTCCTTCAAAAAGGTCATGGCCAAATTCCTTCCCGTTCCTTGTCCCCAGTCCCATCCCGCCTCTAATGACCTCGGCGTCGACGAGGCGTAATGCCATAACTAAAAAAAGGAATTGGCGAAGGCGGTTAGCTTTAAAATAGATAGTAAATGTATCAACAATCAACCGGTCGTGGTGAAATTTGTTTTCAAAACATCATCTGGGTTGGCACACATGACTTAATACCAGCCTCGAACATGGGTTGACTTTATTAGAACTCATGTACTTTTCTAGTATCTTCGCTCTCACACCTAAAAATTACACTGATTTTCGAGCAATTACCCGATTACGAAGGAAACTGCTGGGTTGTATCCGCCAATGGCGATTAAATTCAGGTAGATCTGGAAAAGCTCATCAGAGTTGAGATGAGATCAGTCTCTTATAGATTACCAACAGATTTAGACGTTCCCTTTCGATAAGAATCACCGTTGCTAACAGAAATGCGTGATTATCTGATGTGAAACCAACTTCGTCCTACCATCAAATAACCAACTACTTACTATCTAAAGTCATAAGAGATTCTGACTACAGTCTGAAGAAAGGTAGCTTTCTACTTCTGCAATAAGCTAACTGAAATGATGTTGCAAATAAATTTCAGGCAAGGGAACACCACGTTGTTGACACCGCTTTCAGTTTCGAAACTTAATATCATCAAAGGATCTTGACACATATGTATCAGGCTGAAAATTACCATGCTTAATTTTTTTTCCGAAGCTAAAAACTTGTTTCAGAAATAAAACCCTCAATTCTTGTAACATTCTTCGAGCACGCTAAAGTCAAGAAGACAGGAGGAAGTGGAAGAGAGTGCCAGGGGTGTACAGGCTTTGGAAGGATATTGCTAGTAGAATCAAGAGTAGTGCATGGAAGGAAAAAGACGGTCATGACCACAAAGTGGCATCCGATTTCAAGTATAAGGGTGTAGAAACAATTTCTTTCGTAAGGCAATCAAGGATTTGAATAAATTACCATTGGAAGTGATGAATATTTACCAAAAAAGCTGAAAGAATTTAAAATTGAAATTCGTAAAAGGCAATAGTTGTCGCGTGGGAAAATCACGTTCGTAGAATTCAGTATATATGTGTAGGGAAATTGCCACCGTAAAATGCGCTCCACAACAATTAATTAATTAAAAATTAAGCACTGACATTCTGTCTGTCCTCCTCTTAATCGCAGTAGCTTCAATGAACGTACGGGATGTAGAATTGTTAGTGAGGGCAATGTTCTATATTCGCACTTTAATTTAAGGTTAACCAATCTGCATTTTTATTGGTTTGCGATCACTTAAATTCGTCATCGCCTGAGAAGGATATAAAGGATTCGGGATGTAATGGAAAGTTGGAAGCTGCATGGGCTGTCATACGGATGTAGGCAGTGATACCAACATCTGAAGTGTGTAGTCCTCCGTTTCCCGCTGTCCTCGCAGAGCGGGCAGCTTTGAAGTCCACACACACACACACACACACACACACACACACTCAGGTGTTACGCACGCACGGCTGCGTAACGTGTGCTCCTCCGCGTGTTGCAATTGCACGCAGCTGGTCGCTTTGTCACTAGCAGCAGCGTAATCAAATCACACACTGCGCAATACAGTCAACTCTGAAGCTATATACTCTACCATACCTACTCATACCATCACAGGAAAAGGTAAGATATCGTCTATAAGGAGTTGATCACTCTCTATCAAAGGACCAGTAAAGGTAAATGCTTGTGTAGTCGTAATTACCTGGTGACAGGGGTTTTATTTGCGGAGCAATCGACCTTTGCCGTAGCCGCGTTAGCCTAACCTGGTAGTCCTACCGGGTAAAGGGAACCTACAGTTTAACGTGGAATCTGAACCACGGAAGCGTTCTGGCGTACTTCACATTACACAGAAAGCTGTGCCAGAGGTGAAGGAGGTGTTAATGTCCTTTGAAAATCGATGCTGAGACCGGGCACCTTTTGATCTCCAGTCAGACGCCTAAACCACTGAGCCACCAGGCCCCGCCAATGAGGTTAAACAAATGAATGCAAAAAGAGCCATAAATAAATAATGCGGAAACTTTACTAAATTCTGTAAATGAAAATTTAGCTTTAAAACCTGATGGACATTGGGACCACGTTTTTCCTTTTATTTTTTACTATGGATTTTCATGTAGTTGAAGCTAATGTCACTGAGGATTCTGGACAAGGAACGTGAACCAATTTGACCATGACCGTTTGATAGAACCAGCCCGTCATTCAGCTGGTGTGATTTCGGAATGCCAAGGATAAACGAAATTTGGATATTTGGGCCGGGATTAGACCCTGAATGGCAAGAAATAAGTTCCATAAATGAAGAAATCCTCAATTTGTGTTCGATAATTTCATCCTAACACCAATCAACAAAGCACTAAAGACTTTTTTCTGTAAATCCTTTAAAGTTATCCTCAATTTCTTCATAAACTGAACCAATATCTTCATCCCAACATTCACATTAACTGTTTTATATAATATAATTTTTAGTTTTTTCCACTACATACCGTATACTTCGACTGTTCCCTCCAACACTAAATCGACCAAGCTCGCATGTCTTCAGAATGCGCTCTGCCATCCTGTTTCTGTAACTATCCTCCACATAATTCCTTTCTCAACCAACATTTCCAAGAATCATTTCATTTCATATTTTATCTGTTCACCTAATTTCCAACATCCAACCACAGCTTCACATTTCAACCGCTTCAGTTTTCCTTCTTTCACGTATTCCGAAGGGTTTTTTACCTTTACTTCCATGAAGTTCTGTGCTCCAAACTTAGAAGCTCAAAATAGAAAAAAAGTTGCACCCATGGTGTAGAGCAGCGGTTCCCAACCTTTATTGGTACACGACCCACTTTTAAGTAAAAAAAAATTTTTCGCGACCCACCTAATATGAGAGTCTACTTAATATCAAATTGGGAACTGTTGCATGACCGTTACGCTATCGACTATCCTATCCTACTAAAAGGCAGATTTCAGTGGTTGATTGGTAGGTGGATGCTGAAATTCCACGATTAGAAGTAACTCGACCAGCATATTAAAATGCAACTGGTCTGCCAAGTCGCTTTTTGGTGGAAACCACCTGCAGAACCGATTTTAGTGGTTGATTGGTAGGTTTATCATTGTGTTTTGCTGCACCCAATTGTATGAAAACATGGAAGACTGGGAGCAGGAAGACACAATGGTGAACTTACCAGTCAACCACTAAAATGGGATTTGTAGGTGTTTTCTCCCAAGATATGACTTGGCACATTAGTGGCATTTTAATTTGCAAATCTAGTTTTAACTCATCCTGGAATTTCAGCCGTCAACTCGATGAAGTGATGCTTTGTGCAGCCGCCTCCCGCTTTATTATAAACATAATGAAAAATACTTTTAATTATTATAAAAAACAACTTTACAATCAGTGATATTTCTGGCACTGGTGTTTACTAATGAGGGCATCGATATCAGAGTTAACACTGGCTAATTTTAACCATAAGTCACTTTCTATACATAGTTTTAAACTTTCTCACAAAGTTTTAATTTAAGCTAATAGCCCTTTCATGATTATTGCACTTGTAAAATATCGTGTTATATTTTTTAAATAGATGAAGTAAAATATATATTTTTGTGGCAAAAAAACTCGATTGTTCCGCGACCCACCAAAACACACGCCGCGACCCACCAAAACACACGCCGCGACCCACCAGTGGGTCGCGACCCACAGGTTGGGAACCGCTGGTGTAGAGCATAAAATAAAATATTTGGTATATCACTGCATACATAAATCGGCATATACACATAATGTGGCCGTATCCGTTGGTTTCATTTATACGTGCATCAAACAAAAATGGCAGAACTAATTTGAATAAGGTTCTTTTTACACTTTTGAAGCTTTAGGTCTACCTTAAAAATTGCGGAATGTCTTATGGATGCAGCGACAAATGATAACCTATTCGTGAACGAAACAGACAGGCACCTAAGATCACATTACATTAAACAGTACATTCCTTGGCTTAATATTGTTGTTGCTTATATAGTGACATGGGCCTCGTAAAGTCTCGCGAAATTGTATTATTCTCTTTTCGTCTGCGAAGCTGCCGGAAAATGCTAGTAAAAAGTGAATGATTAAGAATAAAGCTCAATGCAACGTTTCGAATAACGACAGGAGTAGAATAATTTTAAGTCAGCTTTGCTCACCATAAATGTTTTTGTTTATTGAATATCTGCAGCGAACTATACACACTAAACGCCATTTTGCATAGTGTATGGATATCTGTTGTATTCACGTTCTATTCGATCGATCCTGGAAGACTGTGATGAATCCCTACAACAGCTTCCCGAGACTACAATCGTGGAAACCAAATGACGTTCTTATTGCTGAATTTCGGTGCGCTGAGCGGAGTACAGAGAAAGTAAGCAGATACTAGCGTGCAGAGTGAAGGAAGGAATGTCTGGCGAGAGGCCACAACCGGTTTCGGTGGCGGGCCTTGACCTTCTCCAGACTCTAGCGAGACCGCTGCAGCAGCCACCAACCGTATCCAGTCAATGTTTACGTTTGGAGACTCTAGCAGAAGCAAGGGGACCTCCAGTATCACACGCTAACATTCACCAATCACGGCTACTCAGTGATACATATCAATACTACAAAGACAATACTATTTATAATTCGACGAAATGCAATCATAAGAAACTTGATAACCCAAAATGAAATCACATTAGAAGAGTAACAGTATTAATTAATCTAAACATATAGGGTAAGGAGGTACATGCATGTACCATCACGTAAAATCTACTGAATTGATTGGTATCGTATTTTCACAGATCGAAATATTATGGTCTAGCTTATCCCGCTGCGTTTCCGAGGAAGGGAACAAGAACTGATAGTAATTGATTTGTAGCCAGAGCAAAGAGGAATCACAGATCCACTGCATCTAAGACAAATATTTGTTTATTAACCTCAAAAAATACCCACCAAAGATCACACATCTCAAATAAACGCTACACTCTTTGATTTCTGTTAATGTTGTTTTTTACTATTTAACTTTGGTTATTAATTTCTTCAGTTTTCTGAATTTAGCAAGTCAGAATACAACGAAAACATAATTGAAACTGTTAAATCAAAGGTTAACACTCCAATGAATTATGAGATTTACTTTAAAGTAAAGATTATAAGAATAATACATTACAAACCTCACGTAGAATCCTAGACAAAGATTCTGCTTAGTATCGCTACTAAAACTTCATCGCATTTATGTAGAACATTTCCCCTTCAATTAAAACTCCTAAATTTACATAGCTTTATAAACATTTGGTTCGTTAATTTCATAATTTTTCTATATCACCTTACATTCTCCGCGGGTTAAGATAAATATTATGTAGAACATTTCTTCTTCCTATTAAAATGCCTAATTTTCATAAAGTTTTATGAACGTTTAATTAGTTAATTTCTTAATTTTTCAAAATTACGATATTTTAAAATATACAAAAAAATGAAAATCATTTTTTTCTCATAGTTGGAGGAACATAGCAAATAAGAAAATATCTAGAAAAAGTTTTTTCTTCTCTTGGATAATAACTGCCAAATGACAAAAAAAAAAATCGTTACACATGCAAAGCATATAGAAATAAAATTTAGCAAAAATACACACAGAAAGTAACCCCCCTCCCAACTGCTCCCCCCCCCCCAAAAAAATTGTACACATATAGATACCTGCAGTGTAGCGCGAGAAAGAATTTGAATTAAGCTGTTATTTTTGTGAATCTATAACTTGCCCTAAATTTAATTAATTTATATAAAGAGCTATAGATCGTCAGGTGTAATTTAACAGAAAATCTGTTTCATTCGGCTTTCTTGCAGAATACAGTAATTCCCAGCCAGCTTGTTTACTTAGCAGCTGACATAAAAGTAACTAAAATACGCGCACAAGCGAAAATATTTGACACTCATTGTGGCCAAAAACATTTTTTAGGTAGTCAAGAAACTTCCACCAGCAAGTTCAAAGAATAAGGTGTTTCTTCCCGTGATTTCGGGAAACCATGGAAAACCGAGGTCTGGATGGCCGGAATTCGAACCCAAATCCATTCGAACGCCAATCCTGATCGTCACAGTTCACCCACCAGGCTCGGTCAACTATTGATATTAACAGTAACTTCCTATCGACCCATTTTTTAAAGTGATGAAACTAATTGCTTCAACTGAAGAATGATTTTCACAGCAGAAACGCCTTGCGATAGAGAATGATGTAAGCATTCACGGCTGGAGGACTCTATAACTAATTCCTGTTTTAATTGCCTTCAACAACAGCTGTGTCTATCAACTCCTCAGTAAGGTTGTAGGAATCCGAATAGATCACGATTATCTCATGAGAAAAATAAATCGAATTAATGCTTCAACAATTCAAGAAGCTTTTGAGAAAAAATAGAGCAAGATGTCCAAATGAGTCTTTTATAGCATTAAGATTATAAACCGTTCTAGATATCAATCAATACATCCAGAGAGCGGTTCAATCTTATCTCTTCCCCATCAGTGATAGAGGTGACTGACTACATGTTGTGAAACCAGAGATAATATATTGCCGAACCGAATAAGCCATACCTGGCCTGCCCTAAGCCTAAGAGTACTTTAATACGTGAAATGAGACAATAATCCCGAAATTATCCAGTCGTCGAATTATATTGAACATTTGGCGATAGAAGGCAGGCTGATGACAGTAAAAAGAGTCGCTAGATACGAAATTGCATCCACACAGATACGAAAAACGAAACTTGACGCATTTAAGGAAAGTCAAGTGTTTTATGATAAAGGAGATGGAGTGGGATTCATTGGAAGACAGGAGTATCGTGAAGAGAGTGCTGAGATTGTACAAAGCTTATGTTGGTGCTGAGGCGTGGAAAGATATTGGTGGAGGAATTAAGAGTGATGCATGGAAGGATAAAGATGTACACAAGCTGGCACTGATTTCAGACATAGGGTTGTGGGAAAGTTTCCGTTGGTAAGGGGAGTCAGGAATTGAAATATATTACTAAGAGAATAATTTACCAAAAAGGCTGAAAGAATTTAAAATTAAAATTCGTAGAGGGAAAAAGTAGCCAGATTGAAAAAAATGGGGAAAAATGGATTTACAGGGAAATTGCCACCGAAGTGAGCAGTTATATTAGACTACAATGTATTACTAACTTATTAAAGAAACTTCACAATTATTGCCGTTCATATGTTTCTTAAGCTTTCTTGACGCAAAAAACTGTTCGAATAAAAAAGGGTGATAGTGAGCAACAAAGTTTTCATTCTGATAACTGTTATGGTAGCTTAAGAGGAGCGTTCTATTTTAAATTATATTTGAAATTTGTCACACAGTGAAAATATCAAATGTCGAAGTTGGTAGCATTGAATAACGTGCGGTGACAAGTTCAGCAACCAGCTTGCAGTGTTGTTTGTTTGGGAAGAATGAATGAAGCAGAAATAGAGGCAAGCATGGAGCAATGCATAATTATTAAATTCCTTACAGGAAGAAAACTACCGTAAGAAGCTTGTGAAGAACTGAAACTCAGTTTGAGGACGAAATAATGTCAGACATAGGAGTCTATAAATGATCACCTTGAAGATGTTGAGAATGAACTGTACTTAAGACGGCAAATCGAGTTTTCCTCGCGCAATACGCAAATTAGAGGTAAGTTTGCACCTCTGCACCGAAAAGCGGGGAAAGCATATTGAAAAACATTAGTATGTAAATTATTAGCATTAACTTATTTATCTCAATATACGACTGTAATAAAGGCATTAATAATACCGCCCTCATTTTATGACACACTGTATCCGCTGTGAAAGATTTCTGTGATTGTTATTATTTTGTTGTTAATTAATTACGATGGAGCATAACCCTGGTGATAATTTCCCTACAAATCAGTTTTCGCATTACACGAACTTTTGCTTTAAATCCTTTTACTGTTCGAGATAAAATCTGTGGTAACTTCCTCCATGATTCATTCCAATCTCTGATTCCTACGCTTTACACACCCCAACACTCTGACCCCAAATTCAGCTCCTTTGTCATGTCAGTGCGACGGTAATTTCCGAAAACAAATCTGGCAGCCATTTTCTTCAGCACCTCCAAATCCCTTACGTCTGTTTTTGTGATTTCAAGAAGTAATATCTAAAAATAGACCTGATGAAGACAACCGAGCCGGTTGTTGAAACATCATCATTCTAGGACTCTATCCGGCTGGACTCATGTGAAAAATTCACTGCAACAAAATATAATTCTTTTATAAACACTATTACTACTAAATCCTGACTCAATCCGAAAACTGTTTCTGTTGTGTCACAATCGTTTTGTGTTAGTTCGCGTATTCCTTATATTTTCTATGCACGTGTGTATGAGTGTGAATATACGTGTTTCTTGGGTATGTCTAAACTGTATCCACAATTTTAATACTTACTGAAAATCACGTGACTACGTCAGACGGTATATTTACGGAGGATTCGCCATTACTACACCAGTATTTTTAATTGCTTTCTTGTTTATTAGTTGCTTTTTTAAATTTATATTCGTTTAATTTTTTTCGAGAATAGCTTGGTCAAAGTTCCCATTTATTATACAAATGCAGTAAAGACAGTATCGTTCATCAGCTCTAGTGCGAAATAAATATTTAAAACATAATAAAATAGACACGAAAAATGCACAGAAAAATACATGGAAGTTTTTCTTCTTGCCCGTGTACATACTGATAATTGCACCAGTTTTTATTTAATCGTTGTTCTGTGTTGATATATGCGATGCCGTTAACAATCCTCTCTGGTTTTAATCCTATTATACAACATGGCGGACGCTAGGGTTCTGGCGCAGATAAAAATTCAGCTTTAATTGAAGCTGACGCTGACGCAGCACGTACTGCAGCTTGAGTCAGCAATAAAATGGCCGAAGCAATTACTGAGGTGGAGAACGCATTAATTTTTTGTTTTGTTTTTTGTTAGTGCTTTAGGGCGCGTCAACATCGGGGTTATTAGCGCCCTAACAAATACAAGACGTGACAATGTGACAAAATTGCCGTCTAAGTGGCCGACTGTAAAAAGGTCGGCCACAGAGACAGCATAATAAAATATTAAAATACTGTCTGGTATTCCGTCTGTATGACTGACTGTAGAGGGGTCAGCCCCACAGACGGAAAAAATAAAACATAATAATAATAATAATAATACGTTAGTACACAGGACACACAGACTAAAACTACATGCATTGACTGGTTGGCTGTAAAAGGGCCAACCGGGTAAACAAGGTCACAACTAAAAACAGTACTTGGATAGGTGGCTGTAAAAGGCCACCAATCCAATCTAAAACCTAGGCCGGTCTGCCCAAAATTTTTGGGACAAGACCGGCCATGCTAAAAAACTTTAAAACCTTCGCCACATTGTCACTATCATTGTTTAAAATAAGGGACAGATCGTTGGCTAAGCCAACGTCTGCCCTTAGGTCTAAAAATAAAATACAATCACTTAAAATGTGGCGTACCGTCAAAGGTACGCCACAAGCATCACATTCCGGTGGGTCCTCTCGGCGGAGAAGAAAGCTGTGCGTCAGAGGACAGTGCCCTATTCGGAGGCGAGTAAGGAGAACCTCATCCCTCCTCGCCCGCTGGAAGGAGCTGCTCCACGGCTGAACGGTCGGTTTGACCAGCCGGAGCTTATTATGCTCAACTTCCAGCCACTGCCTCTGCCAAACATCAAAAATAAATCTCTTCGCCGCCGAGGCAAGGTCTGACTTTGGGACCGGTTCAAAGTCGGTTCTCACCTTGTCGCAGGCTAACTTGGCAGCTTCATCAGCTGCCTCGTTCCCTCTGATTCCCACATGGCCCGGTACCCAGCAGAATAACACCTCCTTTCCACGAGATTGAAGGGAAAGGAGGGCGTCCTGGATGTCCTGGACTAGACGATCTGCTGGATACATATTTCCTATGGCCTGAATACAGCTGAGGGAATCACAGCATATGATAAACAACTTATCGCGCATTACTTTCATATGCTGGAGCGACTTCAACACGGCATAGCATTCGGCAGTGTAAACGCTGCACCTGCTGTCCAATTTGAATGTGTAAGTCGCTCGAGGGAACACTACGGAGCAACCAACTCCGTTAGCCAGCTTAGACCCATCCGTATACACCGGGGTAAACGTTTGATACTGGTTTAAAACATCTCTAAAAATACTGATAAAAACATTATCCGCGGTACACAGCTTGTTGTGCCGCGATAATTCTAAAATTGTTCTGGGCCTCTTTAAAAGCCAGGGAGGAGATTTACTCCAACCCTGGTGATAAAAAGAAGGAAGCTCGAATCCATATTGTTCTAAAATAGCCTTTGTACGGTAACTGAACGGTTTAGTGGCTCTATGCCGGTTGGTATAGAGCCGCTCGTAGTTGGGATGGAGCACTATGTCGTGCACGGGACTGCCAGGTGTTATGGCAACGTGCAGGTAGTGTCGCACCATGAGGAGTTGCCGGCGGATGGTAAGCGGCGGCTCGCCCGAGTCAGCACAAATGCTGACAATAGGGCTGGTGCGATATGCACCTGTGGCGAGTCGAATTCCAGCATGGTGGACACTATCCAATATACGCAGATAGCTGTCCCGTGCCGAACCATAGACAATACAGCCGTATTCCAACCGTGACCGTACAAAGGCTCTGTAAAATTGTAGCAGGCAGGAGCGGTCAGCGCCCCATGACCTGCCACACAGACATTTTAAAAGGTTAAGAGCTTTTAAGGCCCTGGCTCTCACATCTTTTAGATGCGCAAGCCAGTTAAGCCTTGTGTCAAAGATGAGGCCCAGAAATCTAACAGTATCACTAAAACTTAAAACGGTGTTCCTCAGGGTAAGGTGAGGCTCTGGTAAAAGGCTTCTGCTGCGAGTAAAAAGTACACACCGGGTTTTCTCAGCGGAGAAACGAAAACCGGTGTGCACTGACCATTCATCCAGCCTGTTCAGCGTGAGTTGCAACTGCCGCTCAGCGCTTCTCAGGCTGGACGCTACGATAAAAATTAAAAAGTCGTCCACATATAAGGAGTACCGTAGGGGACTCCTTATAATGGCTGCTATGCTATTAATAGCGATGGCAAAAAGTGTAACGCTTAAAACTGACCCCTTAGGGACACCGTTTTCCTGAATAAAAAGATCAGACACTTCACTACCGACTCGGTACCGGAAGCAACGACCAGATAAAAAAGTTTTTAAAAAACGGGGGAGGTTACCCCTAAAACCCCATTCATGTAGCTGTTTTAAAATAACATGCCGCCAGGTAGTATCGTAAGCCTTTTCAAGATCGAAAAAAACACCCACGAGGTGTTGGCTGCGGATGAACGCATCCTGTATTGCCGCCTCCAGGAGGATCAGGTTGTCCAAGGTGGAACGGAACTTCCTGAATCCACACTGAAAGCGGCTCAGGAGATTACGGGATTCGAGACACCAGACGAGGCGGCGATTCACCATCCTCTCCAGTGTCTTCCCCACGCAGCTAGTCAAGGCAATACTACGATAACTACCTGGCAACAATTTGTCCTTGCCAGGTTTCAAAATGGGAATTAATGTTGCTTCTTTCCACGAGTCGGGGAAGTGTCCTCCGGTCCAAATGTCGTTAAAAATATCTAGAAGGTACTTTTTAGCATCCTTACTGAGATGCCTCAGCATCTGGTACTGGATCAAATCAGGCCCTGGAGCAGTGTCGTTTGCGCTGTTCAACGCGCTCTCCAGCTCCCAAGATGTGAATGGGCAGTTGTAGGCCTCTGAATTCGACGAATCGAAGCACAGCGGGCGCCTCTCGGCAGCGACTCTACGTCGCTGAAACCGAGGGTCAAAGTTAGCGGACGAAGTGATGGCGGCGAAGTTCTCCGCCATCAGCTGCGCTATGCTTCGTTCGTCAGTAATTATCCGTCCGTGATCCAGTAACCCAGATACTGGTGGGCGGGAGTACCTTCCAGATATACGGCGAATGGACTCCCATACTTTCGACGATGGCGTGGAACGATTTATATTGCTCACAAAGTTCTGCCATGACCTCTTCTTGCTCTCCTTAATAACTCGACGCGCCTTAGCTCTGGCAATACGGAACGCTGCTAGGTTGTCAGATGTGGGGCACAACCTAAAGCGACGCAACGCCCGTCTGCGACCCTGGATGGCGGAACGACATTCATCGTTCCACCAGGGGACGGGCGTCCTTCGCAGCGTTCCGGAGCTTTTCGGCATGGAGACGTCAGCTGCACGGTGAATCACTTCTGTGAAGTGATTCACCTTCTCCTGTATACTACCACAGGGTTGCAGTATTACAGAACGACAGAAGAGCTGCCAATCTGCACCACTGACGTTCCATTTACGCCGGTTATTACCTCCTCCCCGCTCACACTCAACGTGCATCCAAACAGGGAAGTGGTCACTTCCATGTAGGTCGTGATCCACCTCCCAATGTACGGAGTCCGCGATGGAGGGGGAGCATAACGAAAGGTCAATGGCAGAAGACGTACCGGTAGCAGTGGTGAAATGAGTCATTTGCCCTGTATTCAGGATGCAAATTTCCTCCTGCTCTATCAATCTACCTACCACTCGGCCCCGGGGGCAATCGGTAGTGGAACCCCACAACGCACTGTGGGCGTTGAAATCTCCCAATAGGAGAAAGGGCCGAGTGAGTTGTCGTACAATGCCAACCAGGTCGTCGTAGTCGACGGACAAACTGGGTGGCAGATAGAGAGAGCATACGGTCAGTTGGATTGGACCGTGTATTTTCACCGCTACTGCTTGTAATGTGGAGGTGAGAGCAATGGGTTCGGAGTGTACTGTGTTTCGGACCAACACAGCCACTCCTCCCTTAGCTCGATCACCCTCGGTATCGTCCTTTCTATAAATGTCGTACCCTCTTAGCACAGGTTGGTGTTGTGGTCTAAAATGTGTCTCTTGGATACAGAGACACAATAGATTAGACCGTGCTAAGAGTTGGACTTCCTCTTTGTGAGCTTGAAAGCCGTTAACGTTCCACTGAAGTATGGGAGCCATCCTACCTATTTAAAACCACCCGCCCCGGGTCGGGTGGGTCCTGCGCATGGGACTGCTGAGGAACGGAACTATCTACGTCCACCAGCATTATGTCGTCTTCTGGGTCGGAAGACGGCTGTTGTTCTAAGGCCTCGGAGTCGTGCGGATTTTTCATCCGCCGAGGCCTATTCCCCTTCTTCTCCCTGCCAGTTGGGGAACTGGGAGGAGATGTAGAAGGGGACTTTAAGAACATGGTGGGGTCCGTATGTTTGAATTTCGGACCCCGAACTTTCTGCACAGTTTGCCATCCGCTACTGGCAGATGGCGTTGCCTTTGCTACATTTGCTGCAGGTAATGCATCTGCAATGGGTGCTCTTTCTGCTGGTGCAGAGGCACCCACGACAGTAGCTACTGTAACGGATGGCTGTGCCTTTGCTGGTGGACTTGCTGAACTTACTGTCGATATGGTCGAGTTCGTCAGAGTGTTGCTACCGACGTCCGAGGTCCTAGGTGTAATGACCTTGATGGGTGTGGCACCACATCTGCATTGACATGAGCACATTGGACTTGTGCCCATGTCCGCAACGGACGTCTGGGTAGCGACACTTTCTTTCCTGACGGGAGTTGACAACGTCTTCGCGAAGCTGGTAGCGAAGACTGGTGGAGCCAGAGCCTTAAACTGCTTCTTGGCTTCACCATACGAAATCCGCTCTCTAGTTTTCAACTCCTGTATCTTTTTTTCCTCCAGATACAATCGACACTCCCTGCTCCAGGCTGGATGTGCCCCGGAGCAGTTCACACACACCTGTGGGAGCGTGCAGCTCGTGCCTGGCTCATGAGCCGCCTTTCCGCACTTCCCACAGGTGGGGTTACCCTTGCAGGTCGCCGTCGTATGGCCGAACCGCTGGCACTTAAAGCAGCGCATTGGGTCCGGCACATACGGGCGGATATTCAAATTCAAATACCCTGCCTTGATGTTTTTGGGCAACGTCGGAGTGTCGAACGTCAGGACGAAGGTGGCTGTCTTCTCAAGACTGCCGTTAACCCTTCGTTTTATCTGGCGGACCTCGACCACATGATCTTTGGACCACTCCTTAAGGAGTTCCTCGGTCTCTAAATCCATAAGGTCCCTGCAGGTGATGACACCCTTACTAGAATTTAGAGTTTTGTGGAGTTCGCACTTTACTGCGAACTCCCCGAGCTTCTCGCACTTAAGGAGTTGGATAGCCTGCTTTTGGGTGGATGTTTCCAAAAGCAGAGTCCCGTTCCTCAGCTTTTTTACCGATTTGAGGGTACCCGCAATACCCTCTAAACCTTTGTTTACATAAAATGGAGAGATCTTCTCAAAAGATCCCTCCACCCGTGTCATGATGACGAAGGCATTGTCTATTAAACAACCCTTGCCGTTACTGTAGTTTTGTTCTGGGGGAGGGCTTTCAACCCTCGCCCGCTTTTTTGAACTGGGTGTATTTTTATTTGCCTGCGACACACCCGGGCCGCAGGGGTCTGTGGTTTTTTTTGGGAGGCTTCATTTTGGTCCCACGAGTTAAACCATTTTAAAAAGAAGCGCTAATACAACAGGGGTGCGCAGGTGCCCCTGAGGTTGTACGTTAGCGAGTGATCTGCCTCTCACCCATGCACCTCCTCGGCACGTATCCGACCTTGAGGTTGAGGGGTTTTTTATAGAGGTTTTTACCATCCTCGCGATCCGGGCGATGAAGCCAAGATCCCCGTTCTCCTAGGCACACAACGTTCCACCGCCACGCCCTACGGTGGTCGTTGAAGCATGGTAGGAGTTTACGGTGTGGGAAACTTGCGGCGCTCACAAGTTTCCAGCTCGGGCACCGCGGGTTCGCCAAACCCGTACCTGGCACTTGCGTACCAGGCCCCTGCGGGGAGAACGCATTAAGAACAGTATTCGTAAACAATTACCGCGCCATAACAACTCTCGACACAATTCGACTCGGAGCCTTGTGCAAGAACAAACCAGAATTAAAAACCACTGGATTTAACCTCATCGTTGGTAAGAGCTATACTTTGAGGAATTTCACCACAGTGAAATACTGCTTAGTAAGTTCACGTTGCGTCTCATTGCATCCAATTCGGAACCCGTAATATAGTCTAGACGGGTTTGCAGCCGATTTTTCTTGATAGCTGTTGTTAGTAATGTCGTAAATAGTTAAACATTATAGCCTAAAATCCTGCTGTATGATTTCTACGTTCAGGTGTTATTTGATTGAAGTACAATTTTTCTTATAATATGGTCGCAAGTATTTTTCATTAAAAAATTTCAAAATGTCAAGTTGGTATTTCGGCCAGATTAGATAGCGCATTCTTCATCTTTGACCCTAAAATCTTATTTTTGGAACACTTTTAGAATCTGTGCAATGCATTTTTCGTTCAATGTCAATGATGAAAATCAAGAAATTGATCAGATTATACCAAGCGGTCGTGAAGTGTGATCCAAAACTAATTTTTTTTTCCCTATAAGTGCTCCAACTTGATTGCTGGGAAGTGTTGAGAGGGTCTGCCAAGGGTGAGGTTCCGTTTATTCGACGCACAATCCTCCGCTTACACCAAAGAAATGGTGACCTCCATTTTCGAAAGGAATGCAAATATTTGCCATAACATTTAACAAATCCCAAGGGCAGACACTGATCAAAGTGAACATCTGCCTCCCTGGATCTTTCTGTCAACTGGGAACTACTCCAGAACTATGACCAACATGGTCACGAGTATACACCTAATCTTACATAAAAGCATCTCACTCGAATGAATGCAACAAATTATCACGCGTATTTGAAGACTGGACAACGCTCTAAGTATATTAATGTATGCGTTCGAGTGGCAAAAACCTGGGAGAAGCGAAATACGTACGTCGGAAACAGCGTTGGAACTAGTTTAACAAAGAGACTAGTTCGTTCACTTTGTTCCTAATATTTGAATCCTAGAGCCAAAATATTAGTTCGTATCTGAAACTTCGTACTGGGAAAAGGTGGCCATTTTCCCATCGCCGCGGCGCCCCGGGATATAAGACGTTCTACTTTCTTCCGCTTTCGCTAGTGCCTTGGGTAAGAACGTAATAACCTTTGAAGGTAGAGTTTGGCGAACATATTAATTCTTGAAAGTGATGAGAAGTTACATGGAACTTCATATTCATAACCAAATTACTAGAAATTCGAATTGCATCTTTGTAGTGTCTTTTCATCTAAGATGTTGGCTGCAATGTGAAATTACAGTAATGCCTATGACCCATTAAACTGCCGCTGAAGAAAGTGGTTTTATCCGGTACCGTAGCAGTCCCTGCTTACAATCATGTCATGTGCTGCTTTTATTCCGCTATGATGTATACGAA
>JARYHS010012519.1:204673212-204778845 GCA_031002005.1 Vandiemenella viatica | reverse complement strand
TGATAGTATCAATTCGAACTATTTTGTTTTCTCATAGACATTGTGGTTAGGTTGAAGTATGCCCTGGACCAGGATAAAATAATATCGGGAATGGCGTACTTGTTTAAACAAAAACAATCGATTCCCTCTATCGACGCAACACGCTGGTAATAGCTGAAAGTAAGTTTGTAAATTTCATGCTACTTTTTACGACAGAGAGACGCCGAACTGCTAAGAACACATTATATCGGAGGAATCAACCAACGTTTCAAGAGGGTTAAATTAAATGTGCTCATATTTCGGCAATTTTCAATTTAATTTGTCGCAACTTTCTGGAAGATGTGCGTGAAACGTGAAGAAGACATCCAACCAGACAATCCAAATTCCAAGAGGTTATTACCATTTTTGATAAACTGAAAAATCATGCAATCCCCGAAAAAATAACGAACCTCAAACAGATTCACACTTCGGGTGCCCGCTATTCTCTCTACATTTACAACTTAATCATATTGTCGGTTCTAATTCATTCTGCGATACTGTGATTGTATCCTTGCGCGATCAGAAATAAGTTTGTTTTTTTAGCAGCAAAAGTAGTGGGGTTTGTGATCATATTGAAATTCAGCCTGGACCAGGATAACAAATGATATAACTGGATGCGGTACATAAAACTGTACTAAAAACTGAGCATTTATTTTGATTTACGTTGCTTTCATCAACTTCATTATGTCATCGTGGTCTGCGATTTAGGGTCCAGAATGGTAACTAACTTTTCGGGTAAATCACAACCTATGATGATTTCAGTATTTACTGTCAATGTACGTTCATATCACGGCGCCATATTGTTAACGTCATTACATCAGCCGTATGTATTACACACCGTACTACTTTGTCATTACACAATAAAGTTTATTTTCTAACTGGGTGTTAAGTATGTCCGTTACTGTAAGCAATATTATCTATTACTTTTGTATATACATGTAATTTTAAATATTATAAACGTTAATTATTTTCAAAATTGGCTACTGGGACTGAGGCAGTTCTATCATTACCGTGGCGCCAAAATCTGATGATGAATTCTTCTAGAACTCGACGAAAAAAATCGAAAATAAAGAATAATTTTTTTTGATATCTCGTTTGGTTTTCGAGATATAGCAGGTTAAAAATAGCTTATAGGTATATTTACTTCTACTTTTGGCGTTTTTTCTTCTGGTCCAGGCCGTATTTCAAACTAGCAACAATCACTAGGAAGAAAATAAAATACCTACAGTGCATTTGCACCACGCAGATATAGTGGTTTTGGCCAAAAAAAAATTTCTGGTCCAGGCTGGATCTCACCCTAACCTCCTCATTTTTGAGATACAATATCTCGAGAACTAAGCGAGATATCAAAAAACTTTATTCTTTATTTTCCATTTGTCTCGTCGAGTTACATACGAATTCATCATCAAATTTGGCTATAGGGAAAAATTTCTTCTGGTCCATTCCGTATTTCAACCAAACTACGTCAATTTTGAGATACGATATCTCGAGAACTAAGCGAGATATCAAAAAAAATTATTCTTTACATTCAATTTGTCTCGTCGAGTTCTATAGGAATCAATCATCAGATTGTGGCGCCACGGTAATGATAGAATCCCCGGGACTGATGTTTTCCCCGATGCCAACTTCAATTTCCCCCAACAAATAAATAAAAATAATTTTCAGTCAACTTACTTACCAAACTTCTGCTGATCTTTGCAGCTGTTTCTTTTGTAGCTGAAACCAAGTTTCGGGAAACTGAAGGGTAAGTAGCTGTTGAGTAATTTCTTCTTATCCATAATAACCGCTGTGACGCAAAGCGCATTCATGAAATAAAGCGTCATTTCTATGCCCGTAAGAGTCTCTTGAATCGCTTGCACCAACCATTTTAGAAGATCAATGGTTTTAGAGTTATGGCCTCCTTCAAAAGTACAAATGAAAAATGTATGTCACCAACAAAGATATTATATATATGAACTCTTTTTTCATTAAATTATATAAATATTGATATGACGTAAAATTTAGACTAGTATCTAATACACAAATACTATTGTAACTTCAGCTGTCAAAAGCTGCAGTCGCATTTCAATTGTTAAAACTAAGATCATAAGCAAATGCTGCCTCGAGAAAGTTTTTGTTGCTGTTATTTAGTTTATTTTAAAACGTCCAGGAATACATGCATGGGGTATAGTTTTTTGTTCTTATATAAACCATATTACTATTTATAACGCCTGACTTCCAGACAATCCAGTTAGATTCCTCTTTACTTATGTTATATTACAATAGCACAATTAACATAATTATTGATTTTAACAAGAATTAAGAACATATTTGATACACATATGAGGAACTGGTTAAACTAGATTTAAAGGTTAGACGTTGTGAAACATTTTTCTTTTAAAATTAGGAGGTAATTCAGTGTTTTTCCCTCATGGGGATATATGTAAGATACATTAGGATTTCAAGAACAAAAATTATATACGAACGAAAATAGTAATAAAATAAAATTATAAAAGCACTTGTACAGAGAATGAGATCTCGTTCATGACAGTATTCAGGGAGGGTTATTTAAGGAATAAGATATAATATATCTTTTAGATTATATACAACACTCTTTATGTAGGAAACTTTATTTTACAATACCCAGATGCAGTTAATGTTTCACATAATAATATTAAGGTGCCAGTCGAATCTATTTCGTTAAAAAAAAAAAAAAAAAAAAAAAACTCATTAAAAAAAAAAAAAAAAAAAAAAAAAAAAACCAGATCGTTTTATTTACAGTATGGGTATTGCATTTTTAGGCAATTAGAACTAATATAAGAATATTAGTAGGCAAAATGTCGAATAAAACAATTAGGAATATTTATTTTGAGTATGAGCATTCATTATTAAGGTATAGTATTATATTCTCGGAAAACTCCCCACCAAGTATCAATATGCCGAAAAAAACTATCAGAATTATGAAAGGTACAAAGTAAAACCTGGTGTGAACTTGTATTCAGAAAGATGAACATTCTACTACAGCGCTGTGTATAGACTAGAAACTATATATATAAAATCCTAGGCGAATTTCAGAACACTTTCCTTACATTATATTTATAAACTGAATTTGTTCTACAGCAATATTTGTTCTAACAGCTAATACGCCACATTTGTTCAAGGATAATTTTTATTTCAAATACTTTTTAAGCTTTAAATAAAATTGTTTTAGTAATAAGATTTCATAAAAAATGCAAAAAAAAAAAGATAAAGGCAACTGTGAGGTAGATTTTAAAAGTATTCTTGGCACTTTTCTGAATAATACCTCTTCATATGCTGACGGTCCTTGCATTTGTTTACAAGGATTGGTATTGGTCCACGGTTTGCAAATGGAGGAAGATCAATCATGTGGCAGAGAGGGTTGTTTCCATTGTGTTGAAAGCATCATGCGATGATAATGACTTATGATTTTAAGCCCTTTCACTGGCCTGGTCTTAAGGGGACATTTTTTAACATGCACAGAGGAAAGGAAAACTGTTATTTCGATTTTCACGTGACTGTGCTTGCTCGGTTTTTACCAAAATATTCTGTTAGAGACAGAGGCTCGTATATAACACCAGAACGACTATTTGTCAATATCTTTCTCACAGGTTGACATTGTCTTGACCGCAACTGGGCTTTCATTCAGAAAAGTTGTTGCTCATAATAAATATAGGAGATTTCACGCAAATAAACTCATCATTGTGCTTTATCGTTTCACACAGAGCTTAGATACCAACATCAATTAAATTATCTTGATATTTTTATGCAACATCCAAAATTTCATGTTCGATTGAGAAACAAATACACTTTTTTATCACAAAATGAGCAATTAATTTTTGGTATCACAGTTTTGAGTTCCTTACATTATCGCAGTAGAGTCAAATAAACCCTCGTTACTAACTGCTTTAATTCTGAATATATATATATTTTTTTTCGCAACTTGCATTTAAAGATATTTTATGTAATTAGAGTTCAACAGTGGCATTGCGTTTAACGAGATATTTAATGTGGTTTTTCAGAGTTCTTTGAGGCGACCAGCAGTGAACATTTTAGTGAAACAAACTTTTTATCATTAATGATACCATCGTAACACTTACCTTATTTTAACATCATTAATTGTAAACGACAAAGTTATAAACAATTTTTTTTTTCTTTTCGCCAACTAAGCCATTTAGCCAGCTTAATGTGTTTGATATCTCTTCCAGTGAATTGCTTTCTCCAGTACGTTTTTAGTTCCTAAGTATAGACACCACAGGACGGGCAGGACATTCACACAGACACACAGACACACAACACTTAAACATCCATGCCCGCTGTCGCATTCGAACCGGCGACCTTCGGCACGGGGAGCCAGCACTCTAGCCCCTACGCTACCGAGGCTGGCAATTAGGAACAGTCAAAGTTGCGTGTAAGTGATAGTTCAGAGAGAATCCGCTAGGAGTGTTCGCATCCCGCTAGATAGCAGCACAATATATTAACAGCTATTCATAAACTGTGCGTAAATTAAATGTCGTTTTGTGTTGTAAATTACCATAATTTGTATGTTTAGTGTGCACGAAAGTGTTTCGTAAGATGTTGCAAGTGTACGTACCTGTTTCGATTGATAAATAAACAATTAGTACCTATGAGTCGGTCCTTCTTTCATCCCACTACAAACAAACAACGTCGCTATTCATCGTATATCATTATCGAAATTTTAACACGGGTAACCAAGCTAAATTTAATAATTCGAGTACAAATCGTCTGCAATTCTCTCCCAAATTAAGGTTTCTCTTGATATCGATAAGTTATAAGTTTAAACAAGTTTAAACAACTGACTGCAACAAAATACCAAGTTAGAAACATGATCTCTGGTGTTTCACCTTTACTATTCGGTGTGCTTTGGATAATGAAAGAAAATATATGAGATTTTCAGTTATAAAGTTTAAAAGAAAACCTCCACCTTAGAAACGTTGTGTTTAATATTTTTAAAACAATAGGGTTAGGTTAGTTATCATTGTCTAACAAGGTAGAGTTGCTGGCAAGGAGCGAAAAACGATTAGTCATGTCTGTCGAAGGTAGCTTCCAGCATTTATAAGAAGTAATTCCGGGAGAAAGCTGAAAGTTGAGAATTAGATGGTCAATTGGGAATCGATCCTTTGTTCTTCTGAGTGTGAAACCCTGCTTGGTAAGCATACTTACTTGCTGAATGATGGCATAAATATATAGTATGTGCATAACTCATCCGTAGATGTGTCCCTGAAACAGAACACTATTTAAGGATCTACTCAGAATCACAAGAAGAGTAGCGCAATATGGAACTCGTGTGAATCAATTTAATTTAATTTAATTGCAATGGAGCACACGCTCCGGTGGCAATTTCCTTACACACCCAACTTCTCCCTATCCTGCACCCACCTACATTTGCCGTCTACAAATGTTAACTTTAAATTCTTTTAACGTTTTCGGTAAGTTATTCATCATTCCCCTTGTTAACTCATTCCAATCCCTGACACCCTTACCTAAAAAAGAAAATCTTCCCACACCCTTGTGCCTGAAATCGAGTGCCAGCTTGTGGTCATGGTCATCTTTTCCCTTCCATGAACTACTTTTCGTACCTACTGCAATATCTTTCCACGCCTCATCGCCAGTATATGCCCTTTACACTCCCATGACCCTCCTCATCCTCCTCCTGTCTTACAATAAGTTTCATTCCAGCTCATTTATCATATCCGTCACTGATTGCATTCTGCGATAATTTCCAGAAACAAATCCAGCAACCCTTTTTTGCACCCTCTCCAACTCCTGTATTTGATACGTAAGATGAGTGTCCCATACTACACTACCATATTCGAGCAATGGTCTGACCAAAGTTTTGTAACCCAATTCCTTTACTTCTCTCGTGCATCCCCTCATCACTCTCTCCAACAAGTGCAGGATTTTGAAACCTTTTCCTACCACCTGTCCTCACATCTTTTAAGAAATAATGCTTCATCTATTCAAACCTACTATAAAGTATATAAAACAGTACTTTATTGGATGGTTACTGCTACTGAGATGCTAAAAGTAAGTATTAATCTTTTGCTTGTTGACGTAGTCATCTTTGGGAGATGATTTCGAGTATCGCGTCGTAGACGAGCTGCTTCGCTTTTAAGCCCCACATGAAGTCGTTGTGACTGAACTCCTCGTCTTCAACCCTGGACAGGCAAACAGGTTGTGGCAGCTTCGAGTGAAGCCTTAAGACATCCTGAAAAATAAATTCGAAACATCCTGACATTATTCTTAGAATTTTTGAAAGGAAAATAGACAGCTAAAACCAATGCGTACAGTATTCGGACAACTATCTGAAACTGCACTTAAACTTTACCCGTGTCACGTTCCATATTATTAGATATTTATGTGATTGGAATACTTTAAATGAGGTGTCTGAATGTCTTTCGAAGAATGACAGACAATTCTACCTCAAGAGCTGAAAGCAAACAAGGTAATGATGTTTGACCCTGGCATCTAGAGTGATATCTACGTTTTAACTCATCCTAAAGGTGTTTCATTAGGTTCAGGTCGGGACTTTGGGCAGGTGAGTCCATTTCGAGGAACGTCTTTGCCCACAAACCATGCACATGCAGTTTTGTGACAGGATGCATTGTCATGCTGATATCTCCAAAGAGATCCTCAACCGTACGCGGTATACAATGGTTTAAAATCTGTTCATCTCCTATCGGATTTCAAGTTTTCTTAGCGCAATGAGGGGACAATCCCTTAAACACGAGAAACATCTCCATACTGTAACACCTTCTCCATACTCTACTGTTGGAACTACACATGTTGGCAGGTAACGTTCTCCAGGTAATTACCGAATCCAAACCCTTTGATCGGATTGCCACACGGTATATCACTCCAAATCACTCGTTTCCAGACGTCTATTGTTTATTGGCGTCGCTTTTTAGACCACCTCAAACGTTGCTAAGAATTGTTGGCTTATGAGTAACAGCTCGACATTTATAGCTAATTCTTTGTTCCCGGCTCACAGTCATTGTGATGGCTGGACCGCTGGTACCACTTTGGACTCACGAGTGACTCCTCCCTGTGATTTCTTGTGATTTTTTGCAAGCACCCTCCACAATGATCGACGGTACCAGTCCGTAGTTAAATGAGGTCTGCCTGGTCTTGGTTTAGTTGTGGTTATTACATCGCGTTTCCACTTCACAATCACGTCATCGACAGTCGACTTGAACAGCTTTAAAAGGGTTGAAATGTCTCTGATAGGTGACATACAACGACTAGTGCACGTTTGAAGTCTCCCTACCCACCCATTCTGCTGTTTCTGTTTCTCTACTGACAACACACCGGGTGCTCTAATTCGCTGCCAACTCCTTGAAGCAGGTGGGCTGTATTTGGGAGAGGGATGCCTGTCGTTCTTTCTGCAACATCTGCCCTCCTTTTACTTTTGGCTTGATTGCACTATTACATTTATGGTATACATTTCTTACATGCTACATTTAGTTTACCTTTTGTTGATGAAATTTAATTTGTCTTATTATTAGGGAATACATTCATTAATATATCTTTAACTCATTACTTTAATTTTAAATTATATTTACATTATTTTTTAAATATATAAATACACACACACATACACATGTACACATATTTCTTCTTTTTATTACTTTTTTATTATTTTTTATTACAATTTTGTTTTTTGTATAGTTTTTTCACTTATTTTTTGTAAGAAACATTTTTCTTTGAAGTTTTACATTCCCGCCTCCTTTTATACAGGTGGGTCTGTCTGTCGTGACATCTAACGTTCTATTCCGCATGATATAGCGGTTACCGGATACTTTTGATCACATAGTGTAGTTCAAGATCTGTTGTCAAGATCATTCTCATTAAAAAAAAAGAAAAAGAAAAAAATGGTAATCGGCATTCACATTCCAAAATATATGACACAAGTTTTCATGCTATCCAACTGGCGCTAGTATTAAATATCCACGTTTCGGCGGACTCCTTCGGTATTTTTTTACGGCAGAACTCTCTACTGAGCGTAACTAACTCGGCGTCTGGGTCCTTTGGTGCTTTGGAAGGATTGATGGGTCCGTCCAATCAGGAGAGCGCAGCTGTCACGTGGTTGGGTGACTGGGTGGGGGTCGTGGCGTGAGCTCACAACTATCAGCTAAAAAAATCTTCTCTGTTTTTAAAAATACGGTATTTTTAAGAGAAATAGCGAAAAAAACTTTTCAAAAGTTTTGTCTCGAATCTTCCAAATTTTGCGGCCGTCTGTAGTAGATAAGTGTCACTCTTACTTACTTGTATCGTCCATGTATCATGGATCTTGTACGAACGTCACACAGTTCCATAATAGCTGGAGAATACCTTGATGGCTCTAAGCGAAAGGTGATTTCAGCATAAATGTCACTTGACCCATACAACCAACTGATTTTAACTAAAGATGGCCCGCAACTCACATGCACATCAAACTTAAGATTTTTTTTTTATTGCAGCGGTAAACATTTAGTAACTGACGTTGCATTACTGAATCCAGTGAAGTTGTTTAAATATTCGAAATGAGCGCAATAGACTAAGTTCGTGTTCTGCGATAGACTATCATTTGTTTACTACTGTATGTTCTTGAAACACAACGTGTACGCGAGGCAGTCATAATGCAACCTCTTGCGGAAATATCGAGAAAGCAAACAATTACTCAACGACAAGAAACGCTTAACAAATACTAATTCACCATGATCATTATCGTTAACAGTTCCCACGGTAGCAAGGAACCGAATCCCATCCATCGTCTACTGTTATAAAATCTTCTCGGGAGTCCTGCCAGATGGTGTTGTAGAAACACGGCGTTTCGACAGCTAGCTCTGTCTCAGTCGAGGCGGTGACAGTCAGCTTGCGACAGCTACAAGATACCTAACGAAGACAGCGGAGACAGCTGTCGAAACGTCGTATTTATACAAAACCATCCGGCGGGACTCCCGAGAGAATTTTATTGCATCAATATGCCGGGAAGGTCTCCACTGTTACTGTCTACTGTTATTCCGCAAGTACTCCTAGTCCACTCGGTTTTGCAGATGATGTGTACGTACTGTATAATAAGCTGTGCCCAAATCAACTTCGACCATATTAGTTTTTCAAGTCCAATTTTACAAAATAACAGAAGAAAGGTTAAGATTTATGGTTGATTAGCCTCAAATGTATTTCACTTGAAGCCTCGTATCCACTTGAGCAAGCTCAGGCGAATGAGCCGCTCATTCACTTGAGCGCGCTCGCTTGAGGAAAGGATATTTTGATCGAACGAGCGTGGTGTCAGTGCTCAGAGAACGCTCGGCTATTGACGTGTCGTCACGCGTAGCTGCGGCCTCTATTATTATTCATACGATGTCAAAATAGAGAAGAAAATTACTAAGTTGGTGGATTAAAGAAAGTCATCGTCAGCGGAGAAATTATCTTAATAATTTGATTCGTGTATTGACTTTTGAAGGAGATAATGAGCTATTTCAAAACTATACGAGATCGATTTCGAATATTTGCTGTCATTAGATGGACCTCGTATCAAAATGCACGATACGCCTATGTGTGAGGCGACCCCACCAGAAGATAAAATTAATAATAACCTTAAGATTCCTAGCCTCAGGAAGTCCCAACACAAGCCTGCAGTATATGTTCAAAGTATCTAAACAAAGCATCAGCCGTTTAGTACAGGTAGTCGGTGATAGCACTGTTCAGTCACTCCAAAATTATATAAAGGCTGGTACCTATTTTTTATTTGTGATTACAAATACGTATTTAAAGGTTATTTTTATATTTTTTATTGTGGCATTGATTACAAGTTTTTAATAAAAAATTAGGTAAAACAATTATATTGTTATAGATGAATTAGCCTGGCACAAAATCGATATGTTTTAGGCATTTAGGATCTGAATTACGTAACACCAAATTCCATTAAAATCCGTTCAGCTGTGAGAAACACTATTAAAAAGACTTACCACTTACCGTTATAGAAGTTCTCTTCTGGTTTGATCGTTCTCACCTGAGCGACCCAAGCTGGCTTGGTATTTTTTACTTTACATCATCAATACTAAAGTGTAATATCTCGCTGATTTCACGCCATGCTCCTTCTTTTTTTGTTCGATTATAATACTGAAGCTATCCCATGACAACCTCTTTGATTCATATGCATCAATTAGAGTTAAGCAAGTTTCATTGTTCCACGTGCTCGCGCTCATTGTAGAAACCGCCAAATACCGTCCACACTGAGCGCCGAACACACACTGACTCGCCTTTGAGCATTCTAAAATACCGACATACGATCGGCTCGCCCCGAGCGCGCTCGCTGTCGTATGTTGAGAGCGTGCTCAGGCGTCCACACTTGATCCGCTCGCTTTACTGAGCGGTTCATTCGCCTGACCTTGCTCAGGTGGATACGAGGCCAATGGGAGCGGTCTCGAAGAATAAATTTACCGCTCCTCAATTTACAATGCCATTTACGTAGAGTAGGTAAAGCGATCGACCTCTCGTAAGCGACTGAAAGGTTGGGTTCCACGATATCGAAGTCGAATAATGGACTTACCTGCTATAGCCTGTTCAGCTCAATGTCGGTCTGCTCTATCTCCACTCCACTGCCTTACCCCTACATGAGGAGGGGAAATTTGCCACTCGTCTACATGGACACAGCGTTTACCTCGGAAAGGTGGGAAGAGAGGGTGTGGTGGGGTGAGGAGCGGGAACCTGACCTTGAGCCGCCAGTCGTGAGTGAACAGTGGTGAGTACCTCAGGGGTGGCCAGCCAGTCCCGGTCACTGTAGAACAGCGCCACGGGGACCGTCGTCATCGACAGGTCGTAGTCCGGAGGGTCCGGCGAACCGTAGCGCTCCATGTTCCCTTGGCCGTAGTCGTACTGACAGAACCTACCTGTCATCACATAATACAACATGTTATGGTACTCTGCACACTCTTACACGAGGCGATCTCGCGCATGTAGCCTTGTACACAGTGAACTAGCACACAAGTTTCCATCTCTTCAGTCCTCCTCAGATGCGGAGGTAGCAAACACCTGTGCCTCCTGCATAACATTTTAAGTGCGGCGGCAGAAAGGGGAGGGGTCATCAATAACTGTGTGGCAGCCTCTGATTGGCCAGCGCGACAAACAGCTTCTGCCAATTCTTCGCTGGTTGGTTGAGTTGAAATTCAACTAATACAAACGGAAAGTGCCTCAACACCAACTGAAATGCTAACTATCGCCATCTGGTACGAATGTATTCCCGGAGTCACCAGACCCAGCAGTTGAAGAAGCGACAGCCAAAGAAGAGGGACCGGTGCCTCCAGTAGTGCCACTCTGCGGTAGAAATTGTAACAATTTATTCATCCAGTTACAGCTAACCACGCAGTTACCATTGTTTGGATGACCTGACACAGTTGGGCTTACAATTATCGCTACATCCCCCTCCGACCTGGCAGCGGTCCTCAGCAGGCTTCAAGAAGAAGACAACCCCTTCAAACATCTACTGCCAAGCTCCAACAAACAAAAGACATCGACTATGAACAAGAATAAATTTACGTTATAGGTGCAAAAATGTCAGACATTATGAGTACTAATACAATGTAAAAGACGTACTCAACCGGGGGGGGGGGGGGTTGGAGGGGACAGTGACCTGACTGCCCTCGACCAATGATAGTAGCAGTCTGTTGCAACTGTAATGGCTCTCACGCTGCCTGCTATAGGGGTTGTCCAGCACTGAAACGTCCATAAAAAGCAGAAGTAACTAGAACACGAGAGGTGGTCGCCCATCGTGGTTGACCAGGTAAGGATGATGTCGTTGTGCCTCCCAGCTCCCAACAACCAACAACCGATCACCCTGCTCGTCGATCACAGTAACACAATATCCACAGCAGCAAAAATAAGGGCGTTTTGTCTACAACTCCCCATCAAAACTGACGAACCCCATCAACCAGTAGATGGCACTCAATCGAGAATCGAAGGCGCAGCTGTCACTGGTGTCCACATGATAACCCAGAATATACACTAGCGCCACTGTTCTCACTACCAGACTGAGAAAACTCCAATAAGTGGCAATGTTGACCATTTATTGGCTAAGAATCCGAACAGACCAACCGATCGACCAAGCAGCTCAGCACCGAAACACAGCTCTGACAAAGCCTAACTGCAAGAACAAGATCTGGGCTCTGCAAGTCAAGCAAGGGCACGCCGGCATTATGAAAATCGCAGTTACCTCCACATACTCTGCGAATGTTTTTGCTAATAGACTATGCTCGACTAGCTGGCTGCTTACTGCCTTCGGCTGTCTGATCATTATTGCGATTAGAAGAAGTTAATAATAGTTCAATTAAAGGCCATGGGCTAAACTACTATTACTGGAACCGAGATGAACATCAATGGCTTTCTGGCAATTTCTTGTAGGACATATTACTCCAGTAGCTACAAACCTAATTTTATCCCCAGTTCAGCAGCAGTTGATTTCACTTGGTACTTATACCCGAAACATTTCTTGTGCAAAGAACTTCACTCTCCCACAATGTACTGTACACTGGCCACTCTACGAAATTGGCGCTAGTCTCTGTGTACACTGCTAGAGGCACGAGGTTAAAGACAAAATAAACAACAAATAATTAGTTGACTAATAAAAATACGAATATATTTATAAACTTAAAATGTATATGCATGTATGGAACAATTCAATAGTTACGATATAAGTATACGGCAAACTGATGTGATATTCTCAAATGTAATCGACCAACTAAAAGAAATAAATCCTTAATATGTTTCAGTACTGGACTGTGAAATAAACAGTTCTGCATTAGAAAAATATGAATAGAGCATCTCGACAGAGAACGCTGAACGAGTGGTAGCATTATCCCGAAGCTTTTCACGGAAAGTCATGAAAATACATGTCGGAGGCAGATGGGTTAGCAGATTTCAGCGCTACTTGGGTGAGAGACCGGGAATCACGGTCAGGTTGCATAAGGTAACGAGAGTTGAATGGTATAAAAGAAACCAGAATTTCTTACAGCACTGACACTTATTACGAGATAGAATCTAAAAAAAGTGTTTTCATTATTTCTTTATATAAAAAAACAACATATCATAAGTGGAGTGCATTGAGATAATACTGGTTCTTTTCGAGACTAAAGCGATGAACCAAAACAAACAACACTATAGAAAAAAGTGAAAAGACGGAAAAAACTAAATCACTAAAGTGAACGACAATAATAATTTTTGCTATTAATTCGTTTTAGATACATTAGATAACAATGAAAGGAAAAAAATGCCGCGAGGAATATTTATTTCCATGGAAAAGAAAGGAAAAAAAAACACTCAACACTCAACACTCACCAAAGTTGAAGGGAGGAGGGAAGCACAACACAAAACAACGCAAAAAGAAAAAAAATACAATATTTCGGGTGAAAACCCCTTTTTCAAGTTAGAGGTAGGTGGCTGGGATTGCGCAAGACTTGCGTTCAATGCAGAACGTAATAGACCGTCGGTAGTGGTGGGGGGGAGCAACGATAATATAACCGCGAGTATAAGAAAGATGTTATAAAAAATATAAATAAATAAATAAAAAATGTAATTGATACATTAGAATATTTCGTTTTTTTATTCAATAAGGCACTGTTCATTTCATTTCTATGGTAATATTTCTTAATTACCAAAATTTTAAACGAAAATCTTACATATTATATAATATTGTACAACACAAAATGCTGCATGGTACACCAGTAGTACGAGCAATAGTGGTTAAAGCAGTTGTGTTGTAACTATACTGAAAGATTTGTTCGTGGCCACCTCGAATATCATAGAATATTAAAATTGTAAGGACTCAATATTTTAAGTTACGTTGAATTGGAAAAGAAACAATACAACCCGTCGTTTTCCCAAGAATCTGGCTGTAAAACTACATAAAGCATCACCCAACCAAAATGTTCTTAAGATAACTGCATCTAAAAAATGGAACTGGGAAATACTGGATTTAAAATGTCGGACATTGTGCCTAGAATCTGTTGGGTTACGACATTAACACGGTCATCCGCGTTAGACACAAAAATCTACAAGTATGCAGCGTAGTGATATGATCATACGTCGTTAGTTTTGACTCACCCGACTTTAACTGTTGCAAGTAGTGCAGCATCTGCTTACAGGACGAGGCGGTCGGTCTGTACCTCAGGAACAATTGCAGCGAGCTCTGTAACACATTACGTTACGAGTAAATATGTGTAACAACTGTAAGATGTAGCAAAACATAACAGAAACAACACAATTAGAAATGATGATAGTAAAAAATTTGATATTCATCCTGAGGAAATCATGAAGGAAATAAGAAAGCTGGAAAAACATAAAGGGGCTGGTGAAGATAATATTACTACAGATATCTTAAAGATAGCCGGATGTGACATTGTACCTTATCTTGAAATATTATTTAAATTGAGTCTGGATACTTGCCGCTTACCACAGAACTGGAAAAGTGCAATAGTAGTACCGGTAAATAAAGGAGGGGTGAGAAATAGAGTTGAGAATTACAGACCAATCAGTTTGACATCAGTGGTAAGTAAATTAATGGAAGGATTGATATGCAACCACATCAGAAATATATGTGAGGAACGTAAGTGGTTTTCAAGCAGGCAACATGGTTTCAGGCAAGGATATTCATGCGAATCTCAGTTGGTGGGATATATGCAAGATATTTCAGATGAAATGGACAAGGGAGGCCAAATTGATAGTGTAGCACTAGATCTGTCAAAGGTGTTTGACAGAGTAAGCCATTAAATGGTAGTAAATAAGGTAAAAACGATTGGCGTAGATGAGAAAGTGATTTGCTGAGTAGAATAATTTTTAAAATGTAGAAAACAGAAAGTTAGGGCAGGAAATATAGTATCAAAAGAGGTAGAAGTAAAAATGGGTGTGCCACAGGGTAGCGTATTGGGACCATTGCTATTCATTATTCTAATGAATAATTGTGTTGATTGTTTACTATCTGAAATTAGATTGTTTGCATATGACATAATGCTGTATAAAAGAATCAAAACTATAGAGGATTTTAAACAGTTGCAGGGTGATCTGGACAGGATATCTAATTGGGTTGGTAAACATGGAATGAAGATAAATGCAAAGAAGGGTCAGCTTATTAGATACACAAATAAAAAACAAAAGGTTAATTATGAATATAAGGTGGGGAAAGAATTGCTTGCTGCAGACTTGAAATGTAAATATCTTGGCATTACTTTTGATAACAAGCTTAACTGGGCTGAACACATTGGACAGGTGGTAGGAAAAGTTTTCAAAGTTCTGTACTTGTTGGAGAGAGTGATGAGGGGATGTATGGGAGAAGTAAAGGAATTGGGTTACAAAACTTTGGTCAGACCATTGCTCGAATATGGTAGTGTAGTATGGGACCCTCATTTTACGTATCAAATACAGGAGTTGGAGAGGGTGCAAAGAAGGGCTGCTAGATTTGTTTCTGGAAATTATCGCAGAATGCAATCAGTGACGGATATGATAAAGGAGCTCAAATGGGATTCATTGCAAGACAGGAGGAGGATGAAGAGGGTCATGGGAGTGTACAGGGCGTATACTGGCGATGAGGCATGGAAAGATATTGCAATAGGTATGAAAAGTAGTTCATGGAAGGGAAATGATGAACATGACCACAAGCTGGCACTCGATTTCAAGCACAAGGGTGTGGGAAGATTCTCTTTTTTAGGTAAGGGTGTCAGGGATTGGAATGAGTTACCAAGAGAAATGATGAATAATTTACCGAAAACTTTGAAGGAATTTAAAGATAAAATTTGTAGAGGGCAAATGTAGGTGGATGCAGGATAGGGGGAAGATGGGTGTGTAGGGAAATTGCCACCGGAGCCTGTGCTCCATTGCAATTAAATTAAATTAAATTAAATATATTGTGATTGAACACTGTATCACTGAGAAAGGCAGCCTTGAGTCCTTGGAAGCTTTTTCAGTACGAAGCGCGCCACAAAATTACACTTGGAGCTCTGACTTCTGGCCTTGAAAATTGTAGGTAAAACATTTATTATCTACATTTTTCCATGATTTACACAAGTAGGCATCAACTGGCGTTGTCTAGCTCGATTTAATGGCATAAATACAATAAAAGTCCGGTAATCCGAGATCCGATTATCCGAGCCGCCGGGTTAACCGAAGCAAATTTTTGAAATATGATCGGGAGCTTTTATGAAGATATGGAATATTTTCCCAACTAGAGTGTGTACGATATTAAGCGTGGCACTGTAGCGCTTGCGTGTATCGCCTGTTGCTGTATCGAGTATGAGTCATGTTACGTCACCGATACAACCCCTTGATCAGGGTGTTATAGAAACATTCAAAAGGAATTACAAAAACATTCTGCTACAAGTTTTATTGGGCACTTAGAGAGAGGTAGCACTGTGACAGATTCACTAAAGAAAATAGTATCAGTGAAAGATGCATTTTATTGGTCAGCCATGGCGTGTGATGAAGTAAAACAGGAAACGCTTCAACGATCATGGAGGAAACTTTTTGGTATGGAAAAGTCTAAAAACGACGATCTAGCTCAACAAGATGTCAATGAACTGACACAGTTATCCAACAAACTTCCAGTCGTAAGAGAAATTGACAATGAAGATATACAAGAGTGGTTGTTGGATGACGATCAAAATCAGCTTAACGATGATGAAATTGTTAATATCGTTGTCAGCGGACAAGGAGAAGAAGAGGAAGAAGATAAAAATGAAACTGTTCCAAAAATTTCATATGCTTAAAGTTTAAAAAGAATAGGAGCAGCACTTGAGTATATTGAGCAACAGGAAGAAAGCACAGCAGCCGACATAATGATGCTACAGCGTTCGCGCTATGCTTCCGCTACGAAGAGAAACAAAATTATTACACAGAAGACAGTGAAAGACATTTTGTCGTGATTCTAATTAATGTACAAAAAAACAACTTTATTGCTTCACAAAATTAGTTTTACACTATAAATAAATTGTATTATTTCAATTTCAATACGTTTTTTGATTCATTGTAACAGAAGGGAGCAAATCGGGAAACATATGCTTCCTTGCCTATCTTCCTGCAAAATTATCTGTTCCGAGGAACACCAAATGCACTCCATGTTGCGAAGTACTGGGCGAAATGAGTTTATATCGGTTAATTTGTACAATTTTTAGCTGTGTGTTTGATGTTTGTGACTCAAGAATTATATTAAATGAAAACACTTGTAACAGCCCTCAAACCTAAAATTAAATGTAATTGTATTTCATGAAGCACTTATAGGAAGCTAGAGTTTGGTTGAATATGATCTGGTAGGTTTGTTTTGCAATTTCCTGTAAATCAAAGTATATACACTTTGTTTTATGAAAATAAATTATTTAGAGGCCATTTAATATGTTTAAGAACAGAATTGAGCAAGAGAATTGCTGAAACACAAGGGAACAAAGATTTGCAAATATCTTAATAAGGGAAGGAGGATTTACACAAGTGGTTGAGCAGAACACTAGGGGACAAAATATTTTGGATATATTTCTAATTAAGCCCGATGAAAACCTTTTGAGGTATCAAGTAACTGAAGGAATAAGTGATCATGAAGCAGTTCTGATGGATATTAGAGGATTCAGTAAACCAGCAGCCAAAATTGAAGGGGGAAATAGGTACAATTATAAAAAGGCACAGGTTTCAAATTTGAGGAGATATTTCAGAGAACAATTCAGCAAATGGAAGGAAGGCTCAGGTACAGTAGAGTCAAGGTGGAAAGAGTTCAAGGAGATAATAAGAAAGGGGGAAGAAAAATTTATTCCAAAGCAAAAAATAAAGAGAAGTAGAGATCCTATGTACTATAATAGGGAAGTGAGGAGGTTAAAGAGGTTGGTAAGAAAAGAACATAACAGAGTTAAGAGACAGCAGGGTAGTAGGGAATATTTAAAACAACTAAACAAGGACTTAATAACAGCAAAGAAAATGGCCAAAGATGGGTTTATGAAGAGTATTGTCAGTGCAGGGGGACCATTGACTGATGCATCTAGAAATTTCTATGGCTATATCAGGAAACTGAGGGGAAGGGAGGATGTAGAGACACTTATAGATAAGGATGGAGAAGAAGTTACTGACGATTTGAAAAAGGCAGAGATTTTAAGTAACTGGTTCAGAGAAAGCATTAGGGAAAATGAATCAGAAACAGGAGGGTCTAATTCGGAGAACGAGCTTAACAACACAATTAGAAATGACGATAGTAAAAAATTTGATATCCATCCTGAGGAAATCATGAAGGAAATAAGAAAGCTGAAAAAACATAAAGGGGCTGGTGAAGATAATATTACTACAGATATCTTAAAGATAGCCGGATGTGACATTGTACCTTATCTTGAAATATTATTTAAATTGAGTCTAGACACTTGCTGCTTACCACAGGACTGGAAAAGTGCAATAGTAGTACCGGTACATAAGGGAGGGGTGAGAAATAGAGTTGAGAATTACAGGCCAATCAGTTTGACATCAGTGGTAGGTAAATTAATGGAAAGATTGATATGCAACCACATCAGAAATATATGTGAGGAACGTAATTGGTTTTCAAGCAGGCAACATGGTTTCAGGCAAGGATATTCATGCGAATCTCAGTTGGTGGGATATATGCAAGATATTTCAGATGAAATGGACAAGGGAGGCCAAATTGATAGTGTAGCACTAGATCTGTCTAAGGCGTTTGACAGAGTAAGCCATAAAATGGTAGTAAATAAGGTAAAAACCATTGGAGTGGATAAGAAAGTCATTTGCTGGGTAGAAGAATTTTTAAAAGGTAGAAAACAGAAAGTTAGGGTAGGAAATGTAGTATCAAAAGAAGTGGAAGTAAAAATGGGTGTGCCACAGGGTAGCGTATTGGGACCATTGCTATACATTATTCTAATGAATAATTGTGTTGCCTGTTTACTATCTGAAATTAGATTGTTTGCAGATGACATAATGCTGTATAAAAGAATCAAAACGATAGAGGATTGTAAACAGTTGCAGGGTGATCTGGACAGGATATCTAATTGGGTTAGTAAACATGGAATGAAGATAAATGCAAAGAAGAGTCAGCTTATTAGATACACAAATAAAAAACAAAAGGTTAATTATGAATATAAGGTGGGGAAAGAATTACTTGCTGAAGACTTGAAATGCAAATATCTTGGAATTACTTTTGATAACAAACTTAACTGGGCAGGACACATAGGACAGGTGGTAGGAAAAGGTTTCAGAGTTCTGCACTTGTTGGAGAGAGTTATGAGGGGATGTACGAGAGAAGTCAAGGAATTGGGTTACAAAACTTTGGTCAGACGATTGCTCGAATATGGTAGTGTAGTATGGGACCCTCATTTTACGTATCAAATACAGGAGTTGGAGAGGGTGCAAAGAAGGGCTGCTAGATTTGTTTCTGGAAATTATCGCAGAATGCAATCAGTGACGGATATGATAAAGGAGCTGGAATGGGATTCATTGCAAGACAGGAGGAGGATGAGGAGGGTCATGGGAGTGTACAGGGCATATACTGGTGATGAGGCATGGAAAGATATTGCAGTAGGTATGAAAAGTAGTGCATGGAAGGGAAAAGATGACCATGACCACAAGCTGGCACTCGATTTCAGGCACAAGGGTGTAGGAAGATTCTCTTTTTTAGGTAAGGGTGTCAGGGATTGGAATGAGTTACCAAGAGAAACGATGAATAATTTACCGAAAACTTTGAAGGAATTTAAAGAAAAAATTTGTAGAGGGCAAATGTAGGTGGGTGCAGGATAGGGGGAAGATAGCTGTGTAGGGAAATTGCCACCGGAGCCTGTGCTCCATTGCAATTAAATTAAATTAAATTAAATTAAATGTTGGTCATTCCAAGTATTAATGCAAGTTACGATGTCTAAAGGACAATTTGCTACAGATTAAAATGATTTCTGTAAATAATTTTGTGTTTAAGTATCTTCAATTTCCATTTCTGACCATTTTGTATTGATTGTCAATGATTATGTATTGATTCTGATTGTTTTTAATATGTTTCAATTGTTTAAGTATTGTTAATGTTCGAGAATTATCTGGCGGAAGCTTTTGAAGTGTACTAGAAATTTTGGCAGAGTTTATATAAAGCGATCATCCAAGACAGAGGAGTTAGTTAGTTAGTTTTTCGGCAGAGTTTTTCACCGACTGTAATATCTGTGGAAGGAGTGTTGTATGCAATCTGTGGATTGTATTTATGCATGTAAACACTATCGTTCACGTCGAGTTTCTTTGAGAATAAAAACAAGTCTAAACTGAAATACATTGTGGACTACTTAATTATGGTATTAATTAAACCACGAACAATCTTATACACTGCTAGTTCTAATATCAGAAAAATATTGAAAGCCATAGTTTGAGCTATCATTTCTTGACCAGCGTTCTATATATACTCGCACCTGTAATGTAAGGAGTGCAGTTAAGAAGAATTAACCTGGTAGACATCTAAGGATCCTTGGCCGGCGATGAGGGAGAATATGTTCCTGAAGAAGTCCCTGGTGTAGATCAGTTCTCTGCAGAGGATGGAAAGCACTGTTTCTCGGGGTTCCGTATCTGACAGAAGCTCGTGTACGCCCAGCAGTTTGAGAGCAGACTGAAAGCACAATCATTTCGAAGTGTCAAGTAATGGCGACAACATACAGCCAGGAAACTACAAACTATTTTCTTTATATTTTAAGTACATTCATTTCATAGACGCTGACTCAGTGAAATATTGTGGAATAATCATTACCAAATTTGTTGCATCTTTATACTTACTGAATGGAGATTTCACAATGGTCAAAAAATAGTTTCTGCGTTTAGAATTCAGTTCTGTGCATGATTATCACATTAATTGGTTATTCCATGCTCCCCTCCCCGGGTATGGTCGTATAAACTCATTTGAGGTGAGTTTGTTTTGTTTAAAATGTTCTCGGGCATCCCACCGGTAGGGCTCGCTAATTTGAAGCGACGTTTCGAAATCACTCTCCAATTTCATCTTCTGGCAGTGTGTCAAGCCCCCGGAGAATCCGTCCTTGTATGTATTGCGAAGGGAAACGGTTGCCAGTGACGTCACGATCACGTGCACCGAACGCCTGTCGGTGCGGTTCTTAAATGACTATTAACAGAGTTTCATCCCTAACTGAGTTGATACCTCCCCGCTTCCTCTCCCCTCCAACTCTGTGTTTACGATTTCTTCCCCGAGACGAATCTCCTCAGCATCCTTAATCATGCTTTCCCATTATCCGTTTGCGTAGTCTAGTATTTTTGCCTTCTAGAAATTAAAGCCGTTTCTTTCTTTTATCTGTGCAAAGCTACCGCCGAATTCGTTACATGTATCGTACGTTCTATACAGCGCTGAAACACGGAGCGTACGTTCTGCAGAATGTAGGGCCACCCACATTCGCAAGGGATGTAATATAAACCAAACTGTCTTTTTTTTTTATTATTATTCAATTAGTTATGGAAGGCGAACGTTAAGTCGTTAGCAAGATACATTACAAAAAGTTTAGCAGAGAACTTCGCATATTCCGATATGTAAGATTAATTTAATTTAATTTAAATGCAATGGAGCACAGGCTCCGGTGGCAATTTCCCTACACACCCATCTTCCCCCTATCCTGCATCCACCTACATTTGCCCTCTACAAATTTTATCTTTAAATTCCTTCAAAGTTTTCGGTAAATTATTCATCATTTCTCTTGGTAACTCATTCCAATCCCTGACACCCTTACCTAAAAAAGAGAATCTACCCACACCCTTGTGCCTGAAATCGAGTGCCAGCTTGAGGTCATGGTCATCTTTTCCCTTCCATGCACTACTTTTCATACCTATTGCAATATCTTTCCATGCCTCATCGGCAGTATATGCCCTGTACACTCCCATGACCCTCCTCATCCTCCTCCTGTCTTGCAATGAATCCCATTCCAGCTCCTTTATCATATCCGTCACTGATTGCATTCTGCGATAATTTCCAGAAACAAATCTAGCAGCCCTTCTTTGCACCCTCTCCAACTCCTGTATTTGATATGTAAAATGAGGGTCCCATACTACACTACCATCTTCGAGCAATGGTCTGACCAAAGTTTTGTAACCCAATTCCTTGACTTCTCTCGTACATCCCCTCATCACTCTCTCCAACAAGTGCAGAATTTTGAAACCTTTTCCTACCACCAGTCCTATGTGTCCTGCCCAGTTAAGTTTGTTATCAAAAGTAATTCCAAGATATTTACATTTCAAGTCTTCAGCAAGCAATTCTTTCCCCACCTTATATTCATAATTAACCTTTTGTTTTTTATTTGTGTATCTAATAAGCTGACTCTTCTTTGCATTTATCTTCATTCCATGTTTACCAACCCAATTAGATATCCTGTCCAGATCACCCTGCAACTGTTTACAATTCTCTATCGTTTTGATTCTTTTATACAGCATTATGTCATATGCAAACAATCTAATTTCAGATAGTAAACAAACAACACAATTATTCATTAGAATAATGAATAGCAATGGTCACAATACGCTACCCTGTGGCACACCCATTTTTACTTCTACTTCTTTTGATACTATATTTCCTACCCTAACTTTCTGTTTTCTACATTTTAAAAACTCTTCTACTCAGCAAATCACTTTCTCATCTACGCCAATCGTTTTTACCTTATTTACTACCATTTAATGGCTTACTCTGTCAAACGCCTTTGACAGATCTAGTGCTACACTATCAATTTGGCCTCCCTTGTCCATTTCATCTGAAATATCTTGCATATATCCCACCAACTGAGATTTGCATGAATATTCTTGCCTGAAACCATGTTGCCTGCTTGAAAACCACTTACGTTCCTCACATATATTTCTGATGTGGTTGCATATCAATCTTTCCATTAATTTACCTACCACTGATGTCAAACTGATTGGTCTGTAATTCTCAACCCTATTTCTCACCCCTCCCTTATGTACCGGTACTACTATTGCACTTTTCCAGTCCTGTGGTAAGCAGCAAGTGTCTAGATTCAATTTAAATAATATTTCAAGATAAGGTACAATGTCACATCCGGCTATCTTTAAGATATCTGTAGTAATATTATCTTCACCAGCCCCATTATTTTTTTTTTCATCTTTCTTATTTCCTTCACGATTTCCTCAGGATGGATATCAAATTTTTTACTATCGTCATTTCTAATTGTGTTGTTAAGCTCGTTCTCCGAATTAGACCCTCCTGTTTCTGATTCATTGCCCCTAATGCTTTCACTGAACCAGTTACTTAAAATCTCTGCCTTCTTCAAATCGTCAGTAACTTTTTCTCCATCCTTATCTATAAGTGTCTCTACACCCTCCCTTCCCCTCAGTTGCCTGATATAGCCATAGAAATTTCTAGATGCATCAGTCAATGGTCCTCCTGCACTGACAATACTCTTCATAAACCCATCTTTAGCCATTTTCTTTGCTATTATTAAGTCCTTGTTTAGTTGTTTTAAATATTCCCTACTACCCTGCTGTCTCTTAACTATGTTATGTTCTTTTCTTACCAACCTCTTTAACCTCCTCATTTCCCTATTATAGTACATAGGTTCTCTACTTCTCTTTATTTTCTGCTTTGGAATAAATTTTTCTTCCCCCTTTCATATTATCTCCTTGAACTCTTCCCACCTTGACTCTACTGTACCTGAGCCTTCCTTCCATTTGCTGAATTGTTCTCTGAAATATCTCTTTAAAGATGTCTGCAAACTCTAAGAGTACCTAGTTCGCTGGTGTTGGTGATTAGATTTTGTTATAATTCTGAGTAAACAATTTTAATCAGTGAAAGAAACTGTTCATTATTACTTAAATGATGTAACGAACTATTTAATGTGATTACTGAGGTGGCGGTGTAAACTTACCTGGTTTGTTCACCACCCAAAATACGAGACCAGCGAAAATAACAGCACGACACTTGAAATGTAAATAGTTGATAGTATCTGGCTGGTGATACACATTAAACATTCTTTCGAAAGCTCCAGTTTTCAGTCGAGTCACCACTTACGTCGAGATGTCCGTCTATGCAAGACATCATCCTGAAGACTGGATTGGTAACGTGGCTGAGGAAGGCGATGGGCGCAAGACACACCACGAGGCGAACTTTGCGGCGGTAGTCGGGCTTCAGCGCCATCATCACGAAGCAGGTGGTGGTGCCCTGGGAGTGAGCCACCAGGTACACCTGGGATGCGCCCGTCACCGTCAACACGTGGTCGATCATCGTCGGCAGGTCGATCTCGCCCATCTCGTGCCAGCTGCCGACAGACCACAACAAACCATCACTACGTCATCACGAGGCAGGTGGTGGTGACCTGGGAGTGCGACACCAAGTACACCTGTGAGGCACCCGTCACCGTCAACACGTGGTCGATCATCGTCGGCAGGTCGATCTCGCCCATCTCGTGCCAGCTGCCGACAGACAACAACAAACCATCACTACGTCATCACGAAGCAAGTGGTGGTGCCCTGGGAGTGCGCCACCAGGTACACCTGGGAGGCACCCGTCACCGTCAACACGTGGTCGATCATCGTCGGCAGGTCGATCTCGCCCATCTCGTGCCAGCTGCCGACAGACCACAACAAACCATCACTACGTCATCACGAGGCAGGTGGTGGTGCCCTGGGAGTGCGCCACCAGGTACACCTGGGAGGCACCCGTCACCGTCAACACGTGGTCGATCATCGTCGGCAGGTCGATCTCGCCCATCTCGTGCCAGCTGCCGACAGACCACAACAAACCATCACTACGTCATCACGAGGCAGGTGGTGGTGCCCTGGGAGTGCGCCACCAGGTACACCTGGGAGGCACCCGTCACCGTCAACACGTGGTCGATCATCGTCGGCAGGTCGATCTCGCCCATCTCGTGCCAGCTGCCGACAGACAACAAAAAACCATCACTACGTCATCACGAAGCAGGTGGTGGTGCTCTGGGAGTGCGACACCAAGTACACCTGGGAGGCACTCGTCACCGTCAACACGTGGTCGATCATCGTCGGCAGGTCGATCTCGCCCATCTCGTGCCAGCTGCCGACAGACCACAACAAACCATCACTACGTCATCACGAGGCAGGTGGTGGTGCCCTGGGAGTGCGCCACCAGGTACACCTGGGAGGCACCCGTCACCGTCAACACGTGGTCGATCATCGTCGGCAGGTCGATCTCGCCCATCTCGTGCCAGCTGCCGACAGACAACAAAAAACCATCACTACGTCATCACGAGGCAGGTGGTGGTGCCCTGGGAGTGCGCCACCAGGTACACCTGGGAGGCACCCGTCACCGTCAACACGTGGTCGATCATCGTTGGCAGGTCGATCTCGCCCATCTCGTGCCAGCTGCCGACAGACAACAAAAAACCATCACTACGTCATCACGAGGCAGGTGGTGGTGCCCTGGGAGTGCGCCACCAGGTACACCTGGGAGGCACCCGTCACCGTCAACACGTGGTCGATCATCGTTGGCAGGTCGATCTCACCCATCTCGTGCCAGCTGCCGACAGACCACAACAAACCATCACTACGTCAATTCGAGGGTCACCATGAAATCTACGTCGTGGATGTGTCTGTATTTACCTTGAACATCACGTTGCTAATGATCAGATACTTTTATTTTGTCACGATTCTGGCCTCGGATGAGACCAGCCAAATCAACGATGTGTTTGGATGAAGACCACTCCACTGTATTTTAACAGATACAACGTTTAAAATACTAGACAGGAGAATTAATGACAGACACGTATTTTAGAAACGATGTTAACACTTATGCAAGTGGACAAGAGACTCATTATGGTGTAAGTTAATGAAATATTTAATGGAACGCTATGTGAATATTTCAAACACAGTTGCAGTTTAGTACAGTGGCTAACGTCATGTTGAGTTGGCATCTGCCTCCCTAAAGAATATTTGTTTCAAATGACTGCGGTGACGCAGGAAGTAAGGTTTTAAAAAGGGATTTTTTTATTATTATTATTATAGCGACAAGGAGTTTTCAGTTTTCGATATTTTACTGCATCATATCGATATTATCGTATCGACCATTTAAAAATATCGATATAAATATATATTTTTTTTGAACCAATATTATCGATATTATAGGTTGACCGATACATCGTTGCAACCCTAGTAGTAGCTCGTCATTTTCAATCAGCCTACATTTGCAGGCTGTCTCTACATCGATATAGCCAAACTTAATAGTGATGCATTTGTATCTCAATTCTCCAGTTCGGAGTCGCCTGAGCAATATCCAGGCGGCGGCGTATGGAAGTTGTGATCTAGGTGTCAGTTCTTCTCTGAGCTCCAGTAGTGGTTGTAGTGCTTGCTCCAACAAAAGTTGACGCCTTGGTGCCTATGGGCTTACATTCAAAAATTTGGTCTGATAGACTGCAATTAATACCCAGACAGAGGATAACATGGATGTATTGACGGTTCGTACGCTCAATTTCTGCTTAAACTAGCTGAAATTGAGGAGGACCATATCATCTGTGACGAGGTACTAATTACGCAAATGTAACCAACATGGAAGTTTTAAAATGGGTAACTACTTCCTACTGTACATTTATGGCGTTCTAGAAGCCGCATTGACTCTGGAACTCTGATGGTAGTACGCTGTTGAAACAGAGTAGTGTGGTCATTAGTGAACAGTGGGGTTACCCAGAAACCTCTGCTACCTTGGTGTGATTCTCTGGAAGTTCTAAATCTCACGTTTAATGAGAGACGATGGAGCCCAGGTCTTCAATCTTGGAACTTAACTTCGTTAGTGCCTCGTTCGTGCGAAAAGGAAAGAATTCATTTACATACAACATTGAGACATCAAACTAAAATTCCACTGACCTGAAGTCCCAGAACATTTGTTTGTCTCGGTCTGGATCCAGCGAGACGTGTCTTCTGGACCACCTGTTGCCTCGGTAGTTGCCCAGCCATACATCATAGCCGGCATTAGCTAGGACGAACCCTACAGCAAACATATTGCTTATGAATTGAATGAGTTTATGCTAGGATGTACAACACACAATTTATCTCTCGTACGTCTGTTTATTATCAGAAACAAAACAATTGAAGATTAGTCTTATTTGACGCAGAAGTTAGGTCATTTCTCCACGGCTGTTATTTAATATTTTTAGTTTGTGGGTTGTAATTGATACGATAATAACCTCGTGCGCTCTCCAGATTAAATGTTATTTAATTATTGCTGTCTAGAGCAAGTGTCACAAAAAAAAAAAAAAAAAAAAAAAATTACTGTAGATCAAAATAAGAGTTGAAAACACGGAGATGTCCGTGCAAAGATTACATCAAAGATAAAGAATTCTTAGTTGTAACCGATGAGGTAATTAACGTAGTAACAAACAGTAGAGTATATTTGACCTCCAACGTGAACACTACAGTATGAATTCTAGAAGCTAGCCTCCTTACGGGGAAACGATGTCATCATCTCCTATGAGATTACGAGAAACAGTAACCAGTACGGCCTGGGCTGGGATGTGGGCTGTATAGACTTGTTTAGGTTGTATAGCATGTTGGCACTTTAATACGTCCTGCTTGTGGTTTCCTCACCTAGTGACCGCTGTGGCCCGTCGATGAGCCAGTCCCCTGAGCAGGAGAACATGCCGTGGAGCAGGATGACGGGCTCGGCTGCGGGACTCCTGGGCAGGATGCGGTGCATCGTCAACAGGTAGCCGTCCTCAGTGGCCACCTCGTGGCTCTCAGACTGATATCCACTTCTCTCGATCATCTCCATCTGCGCACACAAAACAACTAACACACCGAAATTGCTCACGTCAAGCACAGGCTCCGGAAAAATTTAATTTTTTTCCAGTACCCAATATTAAATATGTAATTTCCTCGTACTGAATAACAAAAATTGGGTGGGGTAGGATATTCTCCACCAGCGAAAAACTGCACCTGACCTGTTGAAATTTGGATTAACTGCTTCCTTATAATGCCCTCTTCACGTTTTGCACTATCCTTTTCCGGAAAAGTCGCCAGGAATTAAAATAAAAATTCGGAAATATTTCATTGCACCGCAGCTTGTAGACGCCTCCGGCGCTGCGAAATCAATGATAATCTCTTGAAATGTTGGCTTAATTCTTTGTTGTAATGTTTTCCTGCCTTTTTTGCTTCACTCCGTTGTAAAACGTCGCATGGAATTAATAGATACAAAATATTTATCCGAAATGCAGTACAACAACGCTCGCCATCTTCCAGTCGATATAAGCAGTCAGAGATAATCTATAGCTTCCGTTGTAAACAAATGTGCAGTTTCCTTCATGGCTGCCGCAGAACGAATCTCTTGTAATTTTTTTACTTTTGGTCCAGGCCGAATTTCAACCTAACCACGATCACCATGACAAAACTAACCTGTTTAGGTTGATATGATCCCTGTACCGATAATTTTTGTGTAATTTTTGCAGTGCTGCTAACATTTTGCCGTTAAGGAGCGTCCCACATTTCGGAATTTTTAGTTTAATTGGTGGCGGCTTTTTCGGAAAAGGAGAGTGCAAAACGTGAAGAGGACGTTATAAGGAAGCAGTTAATCCAAACTTCAACAGGTCAGTAACAGTTTTTTCGCTGGTGGAGAATGTGCTACCCCACCCAAAAAAATTATAATAGTTACTTTGTCAAAGTTTAATTTGTAAGATGCTTTTATAGTTTTCTTTTTTTTGCAAAGAACTCTCATAAATTTTAATTACAATAACATATATACCATTATAGAGCGATATTTGTTTGTTCCAATATTTTGCAAACCTTGATGGAGTTTTATAATTTTATAGTTTAGGGTCCGTTGGATACAGAATATGTTTGTAAGGACAGTAATGACTGGTTTAATGTCGAAATTTTTTCAACATGTCCTTCGTAATTTATTCAACCCTTGACCCCCTCGCCTAAAAAAGAAATTTTCTCAACACCCATAAACCTGAATCCAAGTACTACTTAGTCATCTTGATCATCACTTCACTTTCACATACAACTTCTAAATCTTCTGCTGATATCCTCTCAGGCCTCAGAACTCTCTTCACTCTGCCCTCTTTTCTAACAACCAAGCAGTTTTGTTTTCTGCAGATTACTCACGAGTACAAAATAAACAATTCAGCTGTTGACACGGTTGATTCCCTGAAGTATCTGGGGGTGATAGTACAAAGCAACATGAAATGGGACTTCCATCGTAGGCAAGGCTAATTCTAAATTGCGATTCATAGGTCTATTTTGAGGAACTGGAATGTTCATACAAAGGACATAGCGTATAAAACTCTAGTGCGTACGCATATGGATTACTGTTGTGGAATTTGGGATCCGTATCGCCAGGGCCTGATCGACTCAGTGGAGAGGGTGCAGAGGAGAGCCACTCGATTCGTGACTGGTTGCTACAGCTCTTATGAAAGCGTCACAGAAATGATACATAGATTGGGCTGGGATAGTTTGGAAGACAGATGACGTATCTTGCGTTCGAATTTATTGGAGAATATGAGAAAAAATTTAAATTTCGAGTGCAATGAAATACTTCTTCCACCAACCTATTTAGGTCGCAATGACCGGAGGGATAAGATTAGAGAAATAAGATGCCGTACTGATGCTTTTATGTATTCCTTCTTTCCTCGTGCTATTCGGGATTGGAATGCACGGGTTTAGGATTGGTGCTTAGCACCCTCTGCCACCCTCAATGTTTGTGATTTGTAGAGTATGGCTGTAGATGTGGAATTTAAACAAACAAACTGGTAACTTTTCTTTGCAGCTTCTGGATTTAATACCGATGAGTGGGACCCATACAGCCCAACGATACTTGAACAATGGTCTTACCAAGGCTTTGCACCCCAGTTGCCACACATCCCTGGAATATTCCTTCAAAACCCGTTACGGTAAATGTCTTACGAATCATTTCCATACCACCTGCCCAAAACCATTATTTTACTTCCTTTGAGTCTCAAACGATCTGAGTCTTTTGGCATTTATCTTCATCCGATGATTACCTACTCAGATACCAGAGACCCATGTAATTGTTCACAATCCACTCAATTGTCAATCCTATGTTGTGCATTATATCACGATTACTATTCCTGCAGCAGTTCAAAGAAAACTTAGTATATCTGAAACCATTCCACTGCACACAGAAAACACAAAATCATCGAGCAATTGTGAATATCAGAGAAACTTAACTGTATCAAATTGTTTTTTAAGAAAAGGGTTGTTTTAAAAATGCTTATATGGTTGCGATGAATGATCGTCCACATGGACTTACCGGGGTCGGAAACCTGCTGCAGGATTCACCGCTGTTGTTGTCCGTGGTATCTCCGTCACTCCGTCTCATGTTGAGAATGTTCAATAAACCAGAGTACATACTCCACGCGTCGAATTCGCTCTACCTTAAAAAGAAAAAAAAAGGCATTTTATACATCTTCATCTCGTGTCCATTGCACCACTCATTGAGTTAAGTTTTATTACATGAAATTTCACGCACATTACATGTACAGTTCAGCACTGTGAAGCCACATGTACACAAACGACGCTGCTTTCATCTACGGAGGTCGGGCAATAGTTTCTAATTTTATTAAAACACATCCTACCAGAACCAGCATCATTTTCGATGCGGTTTTGCGAATTCAAGTTCTTATTCATGAAGGCACGCAAATAACTGATATTTTTATTAGTGTAGCAACTGAATTACGTTATGGATGAGTGCCAGACAATCGCTACAAGGCATTTACCTTCACCAGATACTCACATACGAAATAATCTGTATTTGTGGGAAAACATTGATTTTTGTGAAATATTTCACTCTATCACGAACAGTGTCATGGGGGCATCCATAAATTACGTGGCTCGGTATAAAAGGGGGGAGGGTTGGTTGGGAAGCTACGCTGGGCTACATGGGGGGGGGGGGTAGAGGCAAACGCCACCTCGGGCTACGTGGAGCGGAGGGGGGGGGGGGGGTTCACAGGAGGCCAAAATGGAGCTACGTGGATTATGGACGCTCCCTTGTGGGGAATAAGGTTGGCAAACCTGCGAAAGGTATATGTATTATCTATGAAATCTCGCTAGAAGATGGCGACATGGCTTGCAGAGGCTAAGCAGTTCCAGGAAAAATTCATGTTTCAATGAAAAGTCTGGATGAGGCAACGTGCAAGAAATATGAATGCATTCATCAGAATTGACTACTAACGTTGAGAGCATGGCAGTCATGACATCAAAGTAAATTTAATATTCATACTTAAATCAATATGCTATTGCACGAAATGTCAGTTGCTATTCATGTCTCTTGTTTACATCGCGATATTGTTGGATCTATTTACATGCGGCTGATTTAACGGCGTCGGTAATTAGTTGCCACTGAAATCAAATTAAATTAAAAACAAATATAGGACTCCTAACACCGCATGCCATGTGGCCAAATATTACTTTTAATCCACCAGACCGCACTGAGTGCATTAAATGGTGAACTACTTATAACCACTCTTGAAAGCAGCTAAAATTAACAGTGAAAACTAAATTCCTTGTGATTTATGCTGTAATAATGAGAGCTAGTTTTTATTCGGGCCCAGGCTGCATTTCAACCTAACCTGCTAATATTTCCGCTCGAATATCAGTGCCTACAACACGCGCATTAATACATTAACTGTTGGTTCTATGTGATGCTGCGTTCTGTTTATGGATAAATTTGAATTTCTGTCACCTACAAAGGTAAGTTTTAATTTACCACACTAAAGCACATTAACTTACCTCAAACACTGTTACGCCCCACAGTAGTTACTTTTGTTACTGCAGTCAGTTTTTTTGTAAGATTGAACGTTAAGTAACTGTTAACTATTTTTTTCCATCCATAATAACGTTTTAAACTTCAAATACATGCAGGAAATGAAGTGACATTCGCGTGGCCGCAAGAACCTACTCCGTCCCTTCTATAAATCATTTTATATTATTACTACTAGAGTAATAAGTGTTTCAAAACCACAGATGAAAAATGTTAACGACAACTCATTATGTTACGTTTATGTGCTTCTCGTTCTTTTAACCCATACCAATAGTCATGTGACTTAAAATTTAGAGTAGGTTCCACCCACAATTCTTCAGCTGTCAGAACTGAAATTGATTGTTCGTTGTTAATATCTGAGATGTTAATCAACTAACGCTGCGAGATGTATGTTATCTGAGGAATGTGTTAAATCGATTATAACACTTTTATCATTTATAGAATATCGTATGCTGTAGCAATTTTATTTACAGAATATTTCCGCTGGCTGTATGGTACATACCAAATACCACTAAAAATAAATAAATAAATACATCCAAATATTTAGTATGCTGATTATTGTCTGGTGTCATGAAATTTCAATTTAATCAAATCCAAATTAAGGGAAAAGCATGAAAAGGCTGCAGTCTTGTTCCAGTGAAAACTGTGATAAAGTATAAACACAATAAAACACATTGTTAGCTAATTCAGCAAATAATACGAACTTTCGATGTGATTTACGCAGAGCTAAAATCGAATTTCCATAGATGTGTTTACTAACAAAGCAGATAATTAATTTTTTAAAGATTTTTTCGATTATTCTCTCCCGTTCCAGTCTTTGAATTGTTCGAACGTTACTTAGTCACTGTTAGTTTCCACTGTGACTTGATGTCTCAATTTCTGGATTAATTGTCCCGGAAGAATAACAGCAGAATTGCAAACTACATAGATTTAAGGGAGGAGGAAAAAAGTGTGAAAAGTCATTTTAAACTTAGTACGCACTCGAACACAAAATTTTAAATTTTGCAGTTCTGTAGTTGATCTTCCGGGACAACGATATGTAACAATAGAGACAGGAAATGAATACAAAAGAACCATTGACATCTCGGAGAAGAGAGGATCGATGCACAATCACGGCGGCTGCGGAGCAATCGCTATCTGGTGTTGGTTTGCTGAACTCTTCACAGCATTGCCCTCGATATATAGTATAAAGTATCCACACTAATCATTAATCAGGTGATAGTTGGTTTTCTTTACTTCCTAAGCCGTAAACACTTCGACTGTGACAACCATCTTATGTTTACGTTAAATATGATCACCAGAACCGGTAACTGCCATGGAGGGAGCTGCTTCTTTAGTTATTTTTTAGTAGATCTATTGCCTCACATTCGGGAGAACGCGGGTTCAAACAGTTCGAATCCCCGTTCTGTCATCCAGATTTAGGTTTCCATAATTTTTCCCAAATCATTCCAGGCGAATACCGTGATGGTTGAATTAAACGCCGTGGCCGAATTACTTCTCGTTTGCTGCCTCCTGTCCTCTCCCGCCTCTAATGATCTCGACGTCGACGCTAGAAGCAAAATAAATAAATAAATAAAACTATAGTATTTTAAGTCGCCCAATGAGAGTATTGTGTAACAAACTGCAACAACTTTTTCTCGTCGTTCAGACGTAACGTAGAAACAAACATTCATTCATGGTTGATTTTTATACATATGGTAGCAAAGTGCCCGTACAGCAATTTTGATGGCACAGTTTGAAACAGGTGTATCAAATTTTACCCGATATTTCCAGAAAAATAGCAATACTTTTTAGAAAGTTCGACAGACATCCCAACCATCCTGGAAAAAGGGGGAGGGGGGGTTAGTTGTCATTCTGAGGGTTAGATTAGAAAATACAATTTTTAATTCTCATTTTTTCATTATCAGAATTCTTCAGTGACGAAGACCATTAGGACGAGAAACGTAAAGTGTCCGACTATTTCCATGAACGCATTGAACAAGTCTCATTGTGATCTTACAGAAATGAGAGAAAGATGGCGTTAAAACATGAAATTACATACGCATTTTCACATCCTGCTCCTGCGGCATCATAAGACACACGACAGATTCTAACTTAAATTTTAAGCTTTCACATTTCCAAAGTGAGAATTTAAGGTTTGTTACTGCGACTATCCCGTCAAAATCGACTCAATAGTTTCTAATGTTTGCCAGATTATTTGTAAAATAATGTTGATGTTTATAAAAGATTTCAATTTTCTGCACCTGTGACTCGAATTTCATTACAATGGCTCCATTTGTAGTATCTATTTGAACTCTCGGTATAGCCCAAAGGAGATGGGTTGGAGTTGATTTATTCCTACAATATTTTTAGTCGTCTAATTAGAAATATGTGTACCAAGCTTCATCAAAACAATCTCAGCCATTCGTACAGGAAATGTATAAAAGACAGAATCATTAAACAGTAAATTATAAAAATATAAATGGATTACTGAATGACATAATTAATTGTAAAATGAATAAACACAATATTATAACAGAAACAGGCAAGTTTATTTTTTAGGAACACCGTGAGGCCCGAGGATCCCTCAGTTTAACTAAGAAGACTCGTCGGTAAACTAGATCTTTGTTCTGGAAGTGATGGCGCGAATAAATCGAAATTTACAGCTCCAAATACTTCACCCGTTTCCTTTCGGAATGCATATACTAAAAATGCGAATTTAGACTCTTCTGATACCGATATTAAGCCGCTAAGGATAATTATCCTTAATTGTCGGAGTATTAGAGGGAAAGTAGCCGATTTCCACGCTACAGTTGCGACTAACGATGTCGATATAATATTAGGAACCGAGAGCTGGTTGAAGCCAGAGGTAGAATCTAGCGAAGTATTTGGTCCCTAATTCAATGTTTTTCGGAAAGACAGAACTACCTCAATGGGCGGAGGAGTGTTCGTGGCCTTTAATAAAACCGTCAATTGCTCCGTAGTAAATGAAACGGAAAATTGTTGCGAGTTAATATGGATGAAGGTAAAAATTGGCAGAAGTTTAAAATTCATAATAGGATCATTTTACCGACCTCCGGATGCTGGACTAGATAACGCGGAGTATTTTAGACAGTCACTTAATAGTATTTCTCACAAATTTCATGGACATACATTGATCATTGGAGGTGATTTTAATTTACCCTCAGTTAACTGGGACACATTTACGTTCAAGTCATGCGGAAGAGATAGGTTAATAACCGAAACGTTCCTAGAATCATTCGCGGAAAATTCTCTTGAACAGATGGTCGAAGAGCCAACGCGGAGCGTCAAAGATTCCTTGTCCATTTTGGATCTTTTTCTTACAAACAATCCGGATATTGTAGATAAAGTTTGTATAGAAGACGGTATAAGTGATCACAACTTTAAAATCTAGGCTGAATTTGAAGCATGATAAAGACAAACTCGTATATTGTTTCGATAAGGCGGACGATGCATTTATGGTCGATCATTTGGTGAAAATTTTTGAAACGTACACGCTAAATACAAATGTTGAGGAACTTTGGTTTGATTTGAAAAAAATAATATGGACCGGCTTAAAACAATTTGTTCCCACGAAGTTTATTAAGGTTAGTAAGAACTTCCCGTGGTTCAATAGGGAAGTGAAACGGTTGCTCAGGAAGCAAAGGCGTTTACATGCCACGGTAAAGAAGTCGGGGGACTCGTCTCATCCAGTTGCGAGCAGAAGTGCGTAAGGAATTATTTGTTCGAAGATCTGATTACTAATCCAAAAAAGTTCTGGTCATATGTCAAATTAATAAGAGGCTCTCGTAAGGTCATGCCGTCGTTGATTAATGAAAATGGGGAATTATCAGAAATTAGCGTCGAGAAAGCAGAAATTTTGAATAATGTACTTTCACGACAGAAAACTCGGAGGAGATTCCGATATTTAACAATCGTACCAACAAAATTATGAATGAAATCGTTCTCGATGTCGAGGGAATAACTAAACTGCTTATGAATGTAAATCCCATTAAGGCTCCCGGACCAGACGGTATTCCTACAAGATTCTACTCTAGGTACGCAAAGGAAATTGCGCCGTATTTGATGAAATTATATACCGCCTCCTTGGATCATGGAAAAATACCAGCCGAACGGAAGACCGCCATCGTAAGTCCAGCGTTTAAAAATGGAAATGTTAATGATCCTCAAAATTATAGGCCGATCTCGTTAACCTCAATATTTTGCAGGATTTTAGAACACATCATCTATTCAAATGTCATGCGGTTTTTGGATGAAGGTGAGCTTTTAAACCCAAATCAACATGGATTCAGAAAAGGCCGATGCTGTGAAACACAACTTGCTCTTTTAATTCACGACTTGAGCCGTATTATAGATGAGCAATCCCAGGTTGATTTAGTTCTATTAGACTTTTAAAAAAGCTTTCGACACTGTGCCTCACACTAGGTTACTTAGGAAACTTCGTGGCTACGGCATATCTAGACAAATATGCGACTGGGTTGCAGACTTTCTGGAGGGCAGAACACAGTGTGTAGTTCTCGACGGTGAGCGTACATCACTTACTGAAGTGAGGTCCGGGGTTCCTCAGGGAAGCGTGATAGGGCCTCTGTTGTTTCTCATATACATTAATGATTTGTGCGACATAATAAGGGGGATGAAAAGATTATTTGCCGATGATGCTATTATTTATCGGGAAATCACAACCCAGGACGACTGCGCTTTGTTACAAGACGATATTATGAAAATAATTGCGTGGTGTAAAGATTGGCAGTTGGAGTTAAATCCTAAAATGTGTCAAGTAATGCATGTAAGTAAAAAGGTGACACCATTTAGCTTTGAATATACTATTAATGGCACTGTCCTTAGAACGGTAGATTCCGCTAAATACCTAGGGGTAACAATTCGTAATAATTTGTCGTGGAATGAGCATATCGAGAATGTAATTGGGAAAGCAAATCGTATGCTTCGATTTCTAGGTCGTAATTTAAAACAATGCACTCCGGACGTTAAATCGATTGCATACAAGTCACTAGTGCGGCCTCACTTAGATATTGTTGCTCTGTATGGGGTCCCCATCAAAAGGGATTAATGGAGGTATTAGAGATGGTCCAAAGAAGAGCCGCCCGATTCGTGACAGGTATATATATAGTTGGAGGGAAAGGGTAAGTGCGATGTTGAAGGAGTTAGGTTGGGAAGACCTGGAGCACCGAAGGCGTTGCTCTCGACAGAAGCTAATTGAAAAATTCTCGACTGACGTATTTCGGAATGACAGTAAATAAATATTGCTACCAGCAACATTCATATCCCTGAATGACCGCGAAAATAAGATAAATTAGGGCCAGAACGGATTCATTTCTGTACTCATTTTTTCCACGAGCGATTAGCGAGTGGAATAGAAAGGATTTACCGGGCGATTAAACATAAAATCCGACAGGAGTAGCTTTCGATAAAGTACTCCGGCCATCCTGATCTGAGTTTTCAATGGTTTCCCTAGATCGCTCCAGGCGAATGCTGGGATGGTTCCTCACAATAGCCCATGGGCGCCTCCTGTCATATCCTGTATATCCCTTCCAAACCATTACCTTCCCGGATAGGTGCAAGGCACCCTCCGCCACATACTTTTAGTGAATCGCGGAGTAATAGTAATGGTAATAGTTTATAATGCAGAATGTGTTGCGAAAGAAACAACTACCAAGAAAAGCTTCAGTTGAATAACAAGTATCCAAAATTATTTTACAAAACTGTTTTAGTGCCAAAAGTAAAGGGTTTAAACAGTTCAAGTTCATTTCAAAACCCAGAAACTGAGTAAGGGGTTTGTCGCCTGACTCGAAGTACCAAACCGTTACTCACAAATTCATTTCGTTATTCACATTTGTCTTATAGATAGGAACACGTTCCAGCTCCCGCAGGTAACTAATTTTACAAACGTAAAGAGTAATTTTGTACATTTTATTTTGTTTAACATTAATATTTACAGTGCATAATGTGTAAATAGAAAATTTGTATGAATAATTTGAGGTAGTTACTGTTTTTTCATTAATAGTTCATTAGTGAGGTTTATTGATTTAAAAAATTTGTGTAATTTGTTTATTTTAAGAATTGATACCTTCTATTTTATTTTATAGTGTAATTTACAATATAAAAGAGTTGTCTAATAGTTTTTGATATACATCTCTGCACTTGTTATGTTCTAATAATATTTAATAAAATTGCAATGGAGCACACGCTCCGGTGGCAATTTCCCTACACACTCATCTTCCCCCCTTTCCTGCATCCACCTACATATGCCCTCTACAAATTTTAACTTTAAATTCTTTCAACTTTTTTGGTAAATTATTCATAATTTCTCTTGATAACTTATTCCAATCCCTTAAACCATTACCTAGAAAGAGAATCTTCCTAAATCCTTCTGCCTGAAATCGAGTGCAAGATTGTGGTCATGGTCATCTTTTCCCTTCCTAGCATTACTTTTAATTCTTACACCAATATCTTTCCGTGCCTCACCATCAATTTACGCCTTCTATACTTCCATGACACTCTTCACCCTCTTCCTGTCTGTCTTCCAATGAATCCCATTCCAGCTCTTTTATCTGTTACTGTTTGCGCTCTGCGATAATTTCCAGAAACAAATTTAGCAATCCTTATTTTGCATAAACAAAGAACAAGTTACAATGACTTTATTCCTTTAGCCTGGTGTTAGTTATTACATTATTACGGCAGGATCCATTTGATCAATCATCAATGCGGTTCTGGCTTTGATGTTGAATGTTTGTCGAAACCGCGATGCAACAACAATTAATCTAATCGCATGCTTGTCTTTACCTTTGTTATTGATTTAAAAGTTTTGAATATTAATATTTTTAAAATGAAACAATTAACGTGGGAGTCAATAGTATTTTTCCTGCTGGCCGATTTGATGGAATTTCCACATTTTTTTAACAAACGTATCACAAAAAGATGAGTTTACAATAATAAATGAAAACCGTAGAGGAAGACAGTGGTGAAACCTCCTATTTAAAACTAAATACATTAATGACATTATAAAATTTGTTAAATACATGTCCCATTATCACATTAGGCTTTTATGCAGGGTTTGTAGCAGGCTACTTTAAAAAATAACCGTCATTAGTTATTGTCACTACGTATGTCACTGTCAGGAGACACATCAAATCTCTCTCTCTCTCTCTCTTTTTTTTTTTTTTTTTTTTTTTTTTTTTTTAAAATGCAAACTGATGTTTGTTTGGAAATTAGATTATTCTTTCGTATATAATATTCATTACAGTAAATCAAGTGTACATTTAGAGGTTTTCCGTAATATCCATGTGCTAATTACTTTTAGTTTTATCCAAATGTACAACTTACCTAAACTTATTTTATTAAATAAACAATTTACTTAAACTTTACCAAGTACGAATGAAGTCGTCCCGTATGCGATGCGATGCGACGCAATGCTTCATGGTGGCAATTTTCCCTACACACCCAACTTTCCCCTATCCTGCACCCACCTACATTTATTTGCCTCTACAAATTTTAACTTTAAATTCTTTTAGCGTTTTCGGTAAGTTATTCATCATTCCCCTTGGTAACTCATTCCAATCCCTGACACCCTTACCTAAAAAAGAAAATCTTCCGACACCCTTGTGTCTGAAATCGGGTGCCAGCTTGTGGTCATGGTCATCTTTTCCCTTCCATGCACTACTTTTCATACCTACTGCAATATCTTTCCAAGCCTCATCGCCAGTATACGCCCTATACACTCGCAGAATACATACGGGTACAGAGTTTCTCGTTACTTTTACAGCTCTATTCTGTATAATAAGTGTATTTTTAGTTTGTGAAATGTGTAGTTTATGGGGCGGAGATTGGGGACCGCCCTGGTATTCTCCTAGATGATGGGGCGAAACTGCCTAAAAACACCAATCAGGACGAGCCTTATGCGGGAGGCTTGGGGTCGTTCCCTCCTCGGTACTGTGTCCGTCGCCTCAGCGCATTAAGCCACACTAGCGGGTCCGTATTTTAATTATTAAGTTCGATTACGTTTATCTATTCTGTTGTGGATTTGCTTTAACAAACTTCAAAAAAGTTCATTTATTGATTTATCTAAACGGCAAGTATTATCTCTCATGTGTATATATTAATGTGCGTACATATTACACCAACTGACAGCCAAAATGTACATGAAAATTAATTCTTAGAAATCGCAATCAGTGTCGAGAAAATTATTCATTACCATTTTCTTAACACCGAGGTCTTTAGAGACGGGAAAGGATGGGGGGCAAGGAATAGGAAGGAATTCAGCCATGGCGTTTTGAAGGAAGCATCCCGGCATTTGCCTTGAGCGATTTGGGACATTACCATTGTTATTATGTTTCAGAAACAAAATAATACAACATCTAGAAGGTTTTAGTTGTGATTTGCTTTTATTTCAGTAATTTTATTTTTATTTCACAAAGTCGACTTGGGGTTAGTACTGGGCCATGAGACCCATGACCTTGTCGTAGACCAGAGTGTTGGCGTGTATGGCCCACACGAAGTCCAGGTGGTTGAACGTGTCTTCCGACACCTGGAACATCCCTATTGGATTCGGCAACTCCTGGTACAGGTGTTGAACGTCCTGAAAAGCAACGAGAAATATTACAAGATACGTTAAGACCAAAATCTCCAGACATTCAGTAGCGCTAATTCAATTTTGGATTTCGGGGACGTAAATTGCATTTCCGTTTATTGTGATAAGATTTTTTGTAATTTTTGTGTCCTAGAATCTCCATATCGTGTAGTCGACATGTAGTGCATCAATTAAATACGGCCATAATATCAGCAAATGACGAATCAACTAGGTAATTACACGCGTTTTTCAGGCTATCAAAAAATATCAAACACACTTCAAAACAGAACAGCACGCCGGAAGTTTCACAAACATAAAAACTGCTTATAAATGCAATGCTCAAAGCTTGGAGCAGAAGTTAGAAGTTTTCAGAAAAACGCTTGTGATAATTAATGTAATATAATATGTAAAAGATATTCGACGAAAGAATGTAATCCGCATTACATTCTAAATTTGACAGTTAAACATTTTACTGAGTATTTTAAGAATCTTCCTTTTGTTTACATTCCCTTCCACGCGCTTTACTCTTATAATTAGTACAGTACCATGTCATAATGTGCTTAAAATTATTTATAATGAAGGTAATGTCAGAACTAAGAAACTGGGCAGAAGATGTAGAGGGGAAAATAATCACAAAACTGTGGAATGCGATCAACAAAATAAAACAATAACTCAGAATATCAGGGAATAAAGAAGAAAGTTAAAAATAACTAACGTCGTGTAGAAAGTTGGCGTTTCTTACCTAGTTTGACCTTCACCAACTGTAGACGATGATCTGGAGCAACTCTTGTTTATTTTATGAATTTAAGAGAATTAAATGGAAACCCATGTTGAACGGCGTAAGATCCTATTTCTTTTTCTTTTTTTTTTAAATATATCATTAAGTAAACATGGTGTCATAGAACAAAAAGGTAGAGGATTATTAAAAAAAAAAAAAAACAGTTTGAGTGTTGTTTTTTGTCTACGGACAAAAGAAAAGTAAAACGCAAGACAGGAGGAAGGTGAGGAGGGTCATGGGAGTGTACAGGGCGTATACTGGTGATGAGGCATGGAAAGATATTGCAGTAGGTATGAACAGGGCCGGATTCAAACTTTTGTTTAGTGTAGACTGTTCATTTTGTGCTGCCCTTTTCTCCTTCATATTTATACTAATCACTAATTTGTACTACCTTTATTAGGAAGCAAACGATTCTATGTATATGTGAATGGATATAGAATAAGAGTGACTTCATTACTTGAAAGTATTCAGATTTAGTCATAAAATAGAAGCAAGAAAAATGAATTTTTATTGTGAAACAAGAATAAAAACAAGAAAATAAAAAATGTAATACATAATTATAGTTTTCTACGGGATTTTTGATTGGCGAAATCATCTATAAGATCATCATAGTTTATGGTGTTCATTATCTCTCCTTCTATATATAGAGGAGCCAAAGAGTTTAGTTTTTCTTGAGATAATGAAGACCTCTGGTAATTCTTCACTCGTTTTAAGCAGGAAAAGTTCCTTTCTCCAGAAACATTTGTGGCCGGAGTGCAAAGTGCTATGTGGAGAGCTATAGCCAAGTTCGGGTAAATGTTACACAGAGATTGCTTCCTCAAAAATCTGGAGATATCAAGTAACGAATTTGACTGAGGTTTCTCTGCAATCTTATTAGATGAAACGTGACTGCGAAAATGTATGCATTCCTGAACCAAATCGTCTTCCAAATTATTAGAATAATGTTGCTTTTCTTGTGATATTTTGTGTTGAAAATTCACCCATTCTAGTCAAAAACGAAAAATTTTCTTGGAAGTTGAGATAAGCATTATGCCTTCTCTCTAGTTCAGCTCTCAGTTATCTACAATGATCAAAAAGGTGTTAATTCTAAAAAAAAAATCTCTTTAGGTTGTTTCAATTTCGTCACATGATAATTCGTAAATTTCATCTGCAATTTTTTTCCATTTGGATTGTCTGTTAATTTCACCCTGATATTGCTTTATTGTACTCATTTCAATTGCAGTTTTTCGAAATAGTCAAAGTTTTCGCACTCTGTTATCATAAAGTCGACTAGAGATCCATAAAGATCGGATACTGTTAATAGATCTACAGATGAACTTTGAATTTCAGTACTCATAGTTCAATGCATGTTCTTAAAAAATTTCAAAGAATTTAATTCATTATTAGTTTAGAAATGACGAGTTAAGTTTCAAAAATCATTGACTTTTCAATGAATTTTTCAATAAAATTAGGACTTTCGAGCGCTCGTCTTTAAACATCTAGATACTCAATTAATGAAATCTTAGATCAAACTTAAATATTTTTACTATAGAAATCATGAAATGTAAGTCTGTCAGCAGAAACTTACCTCTAGAGTCTTCCTTCAGAAATATACGACGGGATACAGACTGCGTTGAACAAGATAGAAAGTCAGGAAACTACTGTAGAATTAAATTAATAATTTAGCTAATTGTTCGCTGTCACCACTTACCTAAATGAAAATTGATAGTAAACGTATTTTTCTTTTCTATTAATTGTTCCGAGTTTGTCACTTTACTACTAGATGTCGCCACTTAAATGAAAATTTATAGTAGACGTTTTTCTATTATGTTTATAATCACACACGAATTTGACGGCTACTTAAGATGGCAACCTAGGAAATTTGCCACCCCTAAAACTCTGTCGCCCCTATGCTGGAGCCTATACAGCCTAATGGGAAATCCAGCACTGGGTATGAAGAGAATGGAGGGGAAAAGCTGACCCAAGGGTGTGGGAAGATTCTCTTTTTTAGATAAGGGTATCAGGGATTGGAATAAGTTACCAAGGGAAATGATGAATAATTTACCATAAGCGTTGAAAGAATTTAAAGTTAAAATTTGCAGAGGGCAAATGTAGGTGGGTGCATGAAAAGGGGAAGATGGGTGTTTAGTGAAATTGCCATCGGAGCGTGTGCTCCACTACAATTAAATTAAATTTTAATTAAAAATGGAATTTTCCCAATATTTACAGTTTGAAGCCAAATATTAGTCGCAAGCCCGGATTTCCTAACTTCTACCTCTGCATACTAATCGTCGGGTGAGGTTTGATTTCTCCGAAATTCTTGAGCTTAAGATTTTCTCATCTGCACAGCTTGCAGTCAGTTGTTAGTCCAATAATTCGATTTGTTCTTCTGCCCTATATGATTCCCATCCCGCCAATTAGTCGTTAAATGAATGTACGAATTTTTTTCTTACTTCTTCAACTGGTAACATATAGTTGGTTAATTATTCCTAACATCTGCGAATACTTCCTCACCTCTACAGCAGCCAGCCAGTCGTTGACAGAGTAGTGCAGAGCCACCGGGGCAGTGATCAGTGACAGGTCGTAGTCTGGAGGAGTCAGGCTGCCGTAGTTGATCAGATTCAGCACGCCGTGGTCGTACTGACGGAAGTACCCTGCGAAAAACAAAAGTAATTGATGGCACTGCGCAGTTTAGTTCACTGATCAAAGAGACTTTATTCATTTAACGGTGCAACCGAATTGTACGGATCAGCACGCACCCCAGGCTACCCTCGCCACCTCACCACCGCGTTGCCTAGTTTCAGGTACTCGGGCGTTTGATGTTTACCAATTAGGTGACAGATAGAGGCACGCCATCCCTGCCAACAGAGGCGGGTCCCTTCCCAAGGCCCACTGTTCATAGCTGGACCGGTGCGGCCGGTATACGCAGGCGACACTACAACCACCGGCTGTAGTTTAATCGTAAGATTTACTGTTATTATTTTGGACTGGACTTAACGTATCAGTCCTTGTACCTCCTGCCTAACAAATTTGCGAAAGCAAAATTAATGAAGCGATACTTGAAAAATTACTATCATGAATTTCTGTCAGAGATTATTGTAAGAACTGAGCGTTATTGTTTGATTATTATTGTTATTGACCAGATGGGAACGGCTTGTAACACTACTGTTAGTAATTGTTTAGTTACCGCTGTTGATTTCCTGTGCGTAGTGGAAGACCTCCATAACAGAAGCGCCTGCCGGAGCATGGGCCAGGTACACAGGCAGCATAGTCTGCAACAGAGTGAGGAAAAATAAGGATATGCATTCATATAAAAACATTATATATAACACTCAATGTGACATAGAGTCTCATCAAAAGTAGTGATTATAGATAAATAGTTAATCAGGAAGAAAAGGAAATCTACCAATCATTTTTCGTATTATTCTGTTACTGCATTCGCCTTGCTGTTTTCCGGATGCTGAAGTACTCAATATTCTTACGTACACTTGCTTTCTTACAATGATCGAAAACACAACGGCCACTTGCTCAATAGCGTGTTGGTCCACTTTTGAAACGTAGTCCAGCAGCGATTCGGTGGATGATGTGTTCGACGAGTCCTTGGTAGGTTTCCGGAGGTATCTGGCACTAGGTGTCAACGCACAGGTCACGCAATTCCCTTAAATTACGGGACGATGGTTTATGAGCGCGGAGTTAGCCCCAGATAGCGAATCATTTGTGTTCTGTTGGGTTCATATCAGGTGAAACTGGTGGTCAAGACATTAGCGTCAGTTCATTATCATATTCTTCAAACCATTGTAGCATGCTCCTGACTTTGTAAAACGGACAATTATGCTACTGGAAGATGCCATCGCTATCGTGGTGGAAGACGTGAAAAAACGAAGCGATGCAGGTGATCTGCAATTATTTTCACGTAGTGTCACGGTGCCTTCGATCACCACCATAGGCCCCACGCAAGCCCACATGAAAGTCCCCTACAGCTAGTACTGCCCCCACCAGTTCGCTGGGAGTACGGCGTATCCAGACACGACCATCGACTGGTGTTGCAAGAAATGTGGTTCATCCGAACAGTCCAATTTCGATGATCTTACGCCCACTGCAATCGTAACTGACGATGTTGTTGGGCCAACATTTTTTTTTTTTTTTTTTGTCGTCAGTCTTTCGACTGGTTTGATGCAATCCTCCATCCCTTCCTATCCTGTGCTAACCTCTTCATTTCTACATACCCCTTACAACCCACGTCCTCAATTATCTGCTTCATATATTCTAATCTCTGTGTTCCTCTACAGTTCTTACCTTCGACTGTTCCCTCCACTAACAAATTAACTAATCCAGCATGTCTCAAAATATGACCTACCAGCCTGTGTCTTCTTCCTGTAAGCTTCTTCCATAAGCTTCAACATGTAAAGTCCGTCTGCTGTAGTGCCCCAATTTCAACAATTTGCACTGAACGGTGAGTTCCGAAACACTTGTGCCTGCACCAGCATTGTACTCTGTCGTCTCATCTGACACAGATCATAAGGAAAGTGGAGCAGTTTAAGAGCAGTCAATTTTTTTTTTTTTTTTTTTTTTTTTTTTTTTTAACTGCTTTACGTCTTTTTTTAACATCGAGGTGTTTGGAGACGGGAACGGATGGGGGGCAAGGAATGGGAAGGAATTCGGCCATGGCCTTTTTGAAGGAAGCATCCCGGCATTTGCCTGGAGTGATTTGGGGAAACCATGGAAAACCCAAATCTGGATGCCCGGACGGGGATTCGAACCGCCGTCCTCCCGAATGCGAGGCGAGAACGCTAACCGCTCGGTAAGAGCAGTCAAAAACAAAATTCTTTTGATGTGATGGAATTTCCATGCAAGAAATAGTAGGGAAAGAAATGTAGTAAATATCTATAACCCAAAATGAATAACTGACAGGAACTTCAAGGGAACATTCAATCCATATTGGTGTTTAGTACACTAAGAATAATTCAATGAAACCGGGCGTGAAAACAATTAAGGAAACAGTTTGTGACGAGAGGTTAGGTTGCCTCACCTCATTGAGCTCGACCGGGTTGTAGCCACCGATCAGGAACAGGACGTTGGAGCAGATATCCTGAGTCAAGGATCCGTCTTCGCACATCAGCTCGGATATAGACTGGAGCAGCTCGTTGCTTGGCGCCAACTCGTCGATACCGAGAAGCTCTGCCAAAGTCTACAGACAGGCAATCACAATCACATTTAACACATTGTTAAAAACACACTAGAAAAAATTCAACAATCCATCTTCGAGCCTCATTACACTTTGTAACATAATGTGCGTTTACGGTGAGAGTTGCACTTAGAGCCTAAAATGTCTTATAATATACAGAGTGTAAATGAAAGTGCTTCAAGTCTGGCACAAGAATGGCGGTACAGCAAATGAAACAGGTACGTGTGACACAATTCGTTCGCAGGTTATATGTTATTGGCTTTCATCAGGCACCATGGTGCTAGGGAGATATGTTTATAGCCAGGGAAATATGTTTATTGCCCCTCATGAATAGTTTGAAAGCCCGCCTTTAATTTCGGCACGTTTCATGGAACATTATAGGAATTTGAGGAGGTTACCGACTCGGCATTAGCCGCTACTTTGCAGAGATCAAGTGGCAAAGTCGTTACGGCGCTTTCCTTGTAAAATGACGTATGCGACAAGTGTCAGAGGTAGTACGGCGAATTACAGCTTAGGCCAGCAGTGCTATTAAATATTATCTGGAATCTATCAACACGTGGGCGGAAAGATTTTTCGACGTCCTAGCAAGAAGTGCAAGTATTTGGAAAAAAGGACTTTTCGCGGAGGCACCTTCAAGTGATCTTATGCCAACACCGGGCGACCACATGCGGAGCTATTTTGCCTCGCGAAGGTAGTTTGACCTCGCTATCCACTGTTGCTGGGAGAAAACGGTAAAAATTCATTCATGACGAGCAACTTTTGCAATCAGTTCAACCAGTTCATATTTCTAAATTAATCATTGGTCTTACAAAATCCAGAATAATGTCAAGCGACTGGATTATGAGTAACAATTAAGATTAGTGCATTGTTGATTAAATAAGATGTGTGCATTACATGCAGAGTGTGTTCCAGTAGAAAGAAGAATGATGTCAAATAGAGTATCACAGGAATTCTTGTCAGAAATTGTTGGTAAATATATGCGCTTTAGTAAACTGAATGGTGAGGTGGTGTTTTAATTTATGAAGTAACAATAATCGAACACAAGGGGAATTAAAAAAAAAGACCATATATCAAAGAAGCAGAATGGCCTTTGTGTACCAAATATGCTCTTAGAATGTTGTTGCATCGTAATGATTGCTAGTGGCTTGCAAATCAGACACACTATATTATTAACCATTATCAATACTAATAAAAAAAACTTGGTCATTGTGTCATGTTGCCTATTTACGTTCATGTAATGGTTCAGTATGTTTTAAATTGCAAACCAACCATAAAGAAAAGATGACGTTTCGTTTAAACCCACATATTAATTATTAGTTGCTATTTATTTGTTTTAGAGCTGTTACACGCAACTTTGTCCTCGAGGACTTAGAATTTTATTGCTAGAATTGGATGGACATAGAAGGCTGTAAGTTACGTAAAAAGTGTCCCACAAAGTGACTGCGAGAGAAACAAAGGCTGAGCGACCGATATAACAATACAGAGACTACACTCGCTATACATCTGTCTTTCACAGTTAGTTTTGAAAATTTCATGACAAAATATGTTATTCATCCCGAAAATAGTATCCTTTGTCCTTTCTAATCTACATAGTAGTTCCTTGTCAATTTTCACCAATTTCGGCTCAGCCATTTAGCCGTGAAAATGTGACAAACAGGCAGAGAGACAGAGCTACTTTCACATTTATAACGTTCTCTTTATATGGATACTGCTGCCGTAGTATGCTAAGTAATATGCACATCACATCATTTTAAAGGCTACGGACGCTATTTAATGACAATTCTATTTAGTTAAGCAACTCGAACAAATGAATCATCAGAACATTTTGAAGAGCTTAGAAGCTGTTCTTTTGATAGTGACCATACGAAATAAGTCACTACCTATCAGTATTTTTTATTCGGACAGGACTTTACAGCCAAATTAATACTTTTCCACTGTGCCTAATGTCCTCTTAGTAAATTATGTTCTTGAAGACAGTCAAAAGGACACTGACTGTTGTTGCCTGTCTGCGATTCGTATGAGTTCGGTGTTAATATGTGTTATGTCATTCCGTCTCAGGTAGAAACTGAAAACAATGTGAATATTCGCCAATACATTTACGGAAAACCATCCGAAAAGTGTAATCTCGATGGTCGAAAGTCGGTGGAGTTATTTTAACTACTCACCGAGATAATCGCTAAGTCAAGTATGGCGGCGCCTTGAGGACCTCAATAAAAGTGTTGAGTAGTTAAGTTATGTAAATAGAAATATACGCTACTCACCTCAATAGGCCCGTCGAACTTCGAGAGGAACTGGAAGAAGGGGCTGAACATGTGGTTCATGTAGGCGATGGGTGCTAGACTGAACATGGCGCGGATCTTGTCGTTGTAGTCCGGCTTCTGGGTGGCCATGACGTAGAAGGCGGTGGTGCCCATGGAGTGGCCGACGTAGAACAGCTGCGACTGCCCTGTGTTGTCCAGGATGTAGTCGATCACGGAGGGAAGGTCATGCTCCCCCAGCTCGTGCCAACTGTCAACAGTGGCAGAAGTCAGTTGGTCTGTCAAAGAGCTTTCTCATTGACGTAGGATTCAGTGTTTTTATTATAGGTCTAAGCAGTGTTAGTCTGTCATAAACACCAGCTGCCTACATTGTTTTCATACAAGGCAACTTTACAAACTTCACGTTCACGAAACAGAGTCTCCTGTACGAGGCTGCCACCGACTTCACTACGACGTAGGGCGTTTACTTTCATCTCAACGCTCAATCTCCATTTCGGAGACATTCATAAACAGTTTTTGACCTTCCCCCCTTCTTGATATGCAATGTCACACTTTTTGGACCCATCATCTCCTATTTCCCGGTGTGATATCACACATTTTACAGTTTTAATTTTTTGAACTTGATTAAACTAATACTTTCAACGTGACGTCATGAAGTTACGACCCTCCCCTAATCACAAGTTGTTGAACCCCCTCCCCCGTTAAATAGGGGTGGCCCCCTGGCATGGAAAGGTAAGAACAGATTTTTTTTTTTTTTTTTTAAATGGTCGTGGAACTAACTAGGTTTTCCATTAATTACATTTTTTCTGCCATCAGTCTCTTGTACGTTTGATACAATCCTCCTATCTTGAGCTAACCTCTTCATCTCAAAATATCCCCTGTAACCTAATCCCACATGTCTTATCTCACCATCCGATCTCTTGTTTCTGCGAGACGCCTCCACAAACATATTTCCTCAACCATTACTTATAAAACACGCTAATTTCATATTATATCTGTTCCCTTAATTATAAACATCCTTCCATAGTACCGCATTTCAGGTTTACTTCTTTCTGATATTCCTTAAGTCAATGTCTCACTACAATAAACTGCTGTGGCCCACATATACAATTCTAGAAAGATTTTTTCTCAAACTCAGATCAATATTTGAAAGTAATTAATTTGTCATTTTAAAGAAGGATCTTTTCGCTAATGCTGCTGTGCTCTTAACATAGTTATTTCTTCGTTTATCAGTCGTTATTTCATTTCCTAAATAATAGAATTCACGTACCTTTCATTATGCATCTAAACCTAGTTTTATATTTAACCTAACATTATAATTATTTATATTTATAAACGTTTCTCGGGAAACAAACCGAGTGATGTTGTTATTAATGCACAATATTTCGGCGACTTTATACTCCGTCGCCATCTTCAGGTGCAGTTGCAAGTCTTGAAGTCTGCCTTGAAGTCAGCCTTGAGCGTGTTGTTTGTAAACTGGCATGGCAACGACAGATGTTGTTATGTTGCCTAGCATGTCATTATTATAATTATTATTTCTGCTACATTTCAACATTTTTTTTGCTTTGGTTTTTTATTTACTCCAAATTTCTCTCTCAGTATTTTGTTCATGCCATTCAGTAATTTCTCAATATTCTCACCGTGTTCCACTGTCATGACATTGTCATCAGCAAATTTTAGAACACTGATCGTTTCTCCTTGAACACTTATGCCACGTTCAAATGTTTCCCATGCTTTCTTTATTGCTTCCTCCAGACAAAACTTGAATGTTAATGGATATGCACTACAAGGTTGTCTCACATCACTTTTAACTGTCGCTTGCATCTTATGATTTTCTTCCTTTATTATAGCCATTTGATTCTTATAGAAATTATATTTTCGACCCGACTATTTTAAAATTGTCAATATGTTGTTCAATCTAGCATTTTAAAAAACTTTTCTATGTCCACGAATGCCATAAATTGTTCTTCGTGCATTGCAATTCAAGTATTAATCTTAAGGCTTCTCTTGTAGCCCCGTTCTTCGCAAACCCGAACTGAGCTTCGCTCAATGTATTTTGCACTGTCATTTATATTTTTTTTTTTTGTAAATTATCGTAGCCATTAACGTTGAAGCATGTGAAATTATACTTACAGTGCGATAATTCTCACATTTCTCAGCTTGTTGGGTCAATTCTTCAATTTCATAATATATTTTCTCTATGTCGTTATCATCTTCCTGTGACGTTGGCATATACGATCGTATTAACGTGGTTGTAATAAATGAGTTTCCATCCTCATCAAAATTATCCTGTCACTAAACTTTTAATAATAAATCACCCATTTCCCTAATTTCTTGTTCATTACAGATTATGTACGAATAACTCGACTGACAGGTAGTGTGTTAATTATTCCATACTACCAACACCAGAAATCCTGCGATCCTTACATTTAACTTCACTAATATCAATTACATCTAACTCAAGCTGCCCCAGCTTCCTTATTAGATTCTCGAATCTGTCTTTCACATTTAGACTTATAACATTCCGCGTTCAGATTCACAGAATGTCGGCACATGAGAAAAATACAAAAATACAAGGAATTTCAATGTTTATCCCTTCTGTGTGTTGTTGCGTCCTACCTTTATCTGTCATTTATATCCCTAACATAATTCTTATTTTGTTATCCAGCATCTTCAATATCCTTTTAGAACCGTTTACTATTATTACTGTTTATGTTTCGATTTTGCAAAAATATTTTTATATATCTATTGTAATAGTTCTATTTATAAAACCTCTATTTTTGTAGCGTAACACCAATCAAAATTTATACCGCACTAATTTCTAGGCAGACTATCAAATTAGGATTGCGGGATGAAGAATACGTTTTAACTTTATGCTCATGCTGGTAACTCTTTAAATGAGACTTCTTATCTGCAAATTCGGAGTACCACTTGGAAATGTTTTATCTGAGAGTAGTCATCAGGTCCAAGGATATGACGTCAGTGGTTTTATTTGGTCTCCTGATCATTGTAATCAAAACGAATCTGCCTGGACTGGAAAGGAAATTTCAAAAGTCCAATGTTCAAGAATAACTCGCCTTCGGTAGCATATGAATCGAAGGAGTATATTTACCACTTATTTTGTTCGTGACACTAATTTCAACTGTTCTATTAATTTGACAATTAGGCAGTTACTTGACTTATAAAATTTTGATTCTGTTAAAATATTATATAATTATTTCAAATGGGAGGATTTTACGGCATTATATGTTAATAAAATAGTCTGGGATTTCCGGCAGTGACGGAAATTCCACGTTTCTCTATTAGAGAACAGACAAGAAACATTAAGGCAGCTCCCATGCGTATCTCGTTATGGTTAGGCGTCAACTGTTTGGCAACCCATTTTCCACAAAGTTTTTTTTTGTAATGGAGGTGTTCCGTTACCATTTCGTACATTGAGACACAATTTAAATCTGTTCGTGAAATTTAGAAACTGTGAATCTCTTGACACCCAGAAGCTTTGCAATCACTTCCCTGAGCAAACCACTTGCCACTAAAGACTGGCGTGCACTTCATTCCTTATTGTGCACGTCGTTCTTACCTTCATGAAATAACGGACAGCATTTGCTCATTCCTGACATTTTCAAAGTAAATTTCAACAATTTGTGTTGAACATTTTTTGTGCACAAAAAATCTTGACATCAACCGCACTTCGCGGCAGGCAGAATTTTCGGTTTTAAGGTCCATTTTAAACTGGTGTCACAATGCAACAGATGATATAATAAAAATATAGCAACTACGAGAAACTTAGAGTATTTATAGGTATGTAGTAACACTTAGCAATACTTAAAAAATAATATTTCAATGTGAGAATTCAGTTTTAGTTATAGAAGCCAGGATTCGCTCGCGCAGTCACATTTTAGCTTCGTTATGACAACTTACCTGACGAAGGCAGTGGAGGTTGCTGCCGAAACGTTGTGCATTAAAGAAATTAAGTTTAATAAACATATTATCCGGCAGATAACCCGTGAAGATTTTGTTTCAAATTTTTTTTTTTTTTTTTTCAGCAATCAGTTTTCTCTTTGTGGACGCGCTTCGTATTTGACGATGAAGCAGCACTTACAGTACAGTTGTGAGTGCTCACCTGAACTGCCAGAACTCTGATTCGTCAGGGTCCAGCGTGGTGTGGTTCCTGGAGTAGACGTTGCCTCGACCATTGCCCATCCACACATCGTACCCGGCGTCAGCCAGCAGGTAAGCTGCAACCAACACCAGAATGAGACAACTCGCCTCGGAGTACTAGACACGGCAGAGAACTTCAGCAGCTACTCTATGCATTTGTTAGTAAAACGACTGACTACGAACTACACGATATAAATTAAGATCCCTGCCAAGCGGCAGTTTTCTCTCGAAACTGGACGTATGATACACATCCATCACATACCAGGAATGAGAGTTAGAGGAATTTCTACTTGGATATTTAATTTAATTTAATTTAATTTAATTTAATAGCAATGGAGCACACGCTCTAGGGGCGATTTCCCTAAACACCAATCTTCCCCTTTTCCTGCACCCACCTACATTTGCCCTCTGCAAATTTTAACTTTAAATTCTTTGAACGTTTTTGGTAAATTATTCATCATTTCCCTTGGTAACTTATTCCATTCCCTGACACCCTTACCTAAAAAAGAGAATCTTCCCACACCCTATTGCCTGAAATCCAGTTCCAGCTTTGGTCATGGTCATCTTTTCCCTTCATACCTTCACCAATATCTTTCCATGCCTCATCACCAGTATACGCGTTGTACACTCCCATGACGCTCTTCACCCTCCTCCTGCCTTGCAATGAATCACATTCCAGCTCTTTTATCATATCTGTTACTGATTGCATTCTGAGATAATTTCCAGAAACAAATCTAGCAGCCCTTTTTTGCACCCTCTCCAAATCCTGTATTTGATACGTAAAATGAGGGTCCCATACTACACTACTATATTCGAGCAATGGTCTGACCAAAGTTTTGTAACCCAATTCCTTTACTTCTCTCGTACATGCCTTCATCACTCTCTCCAACAAGTGCAGGATTTTTAAACCTTTCCCCATCACCTGTCCAAGTTAAGCTTGTTATCAAATGTAATGCCAAGATATTTACATTGCAGGTCTTCAGCAAGCAATTCGTTCCCCACCTTATCAACTGTTTGTGTCTGTATTAGTAAGTACGCAACACTCGCTGGTGCGTATTGTCATCTGTTTGGAGACACCTTAAGAAAAAACAATGCCTAATTAAAACCACCCTTACAACATAAGGAAAATTGAGCCTATGCTCCCTTGATATATCATAAGTAAGTTGTATAATACAATACCACTCGCATAACCGATGTGATTGCATGACGAATTATCGAGCGCGGTGACCTCGCATTCGGGAGAATGCGGGTTCGAATCCCCATCCGGCCATCCAAATTTGGATTTTCCATGGTTTTCCCAAATCACTCTAGGTTAATGCCGGGATGGTTCCTACAAAAGGCATGGCCGCATTAATTTCAGTTCCTTGCCTCCCCCCCCCCCCCGGTCCCTTTAAGCGTCTAATGACCTCAACGTAGACAAGAACGTAGAGCCAGCAGAAAAGAAAAAATGTGCTTGACGAATCGCTAAGATCCCTACAAGGTGTTACTTCATTCATTAATGTCCACCCAGTGAGATGTTTTGTTGCCCATTCTACTATAGTAGACAAAGGCCAGTGTTGAAGGTCACATCACAGATCTAAAACGGAATAGTTGTCTTAGGACTGTGCCAATCACATCAACGGCAGCTGTAACAACGCCTCTGTCACCACCACAATATATCAGAATAAAATATACATTATGGACCAGTTGCTACACAGTGATGAAATATTATTTTTCAGGAGTACTTTCATCAAATGTATGCATCGATGATAACCAGAGATAACAGGATAATTATAGATGTTATATCACACTGGAAAGTTCCACGGGTGCAGTCGAGTAAACTTTCCTGAACAAAACAATTTGGCAGACCAACTTTTTTTAATCATTCATTTATTTACTTGCTCTAATGAGTGTAAACAGAGGTAAAGTTAGAAGCTGAAAAGAAAATCTCGAGCTTTCAGTCGCGTTAGTGTTGTAAAATTAGGACGAACTCTTGTATAACCTGTTCATCTTCAACTGGCGACTCGAGGTCATGTTTCCTTGTCCCCACTCCTCCCCCGCCACCCCCTCCCTTCCTGCCTTGCCGAGATGACCGCCGTGTCCATGCAGGCTTTGATAAATTCCCCCTTTCATATAGGTGTGAGGGCAGCGGAGTGGGGAAAGAGCAGTCAATTGAACGGACTACAGTTATAAATGAGCGCGAAGAACTTTTACGTGGCTGGAAGCTCGGAAATTTTTCATAAATATACATCGTCGTGAAATCCTTCTGTCATGCGAAGTTAGTAGCTGTATCAATACAGGCTTCTGAGGTCTTTAGTGTCGGAATAGATGAAGCTTCGTGTTACCTTTAAAGTCTTAAACATAGGAGAGAAAGTTTATGGGGACTATCGCTCTTTAGCAACTTCATCCAACGGTTTCCTTCCTGGCGTTCATTTGACAGCAACCTAAGTGAAACTCTGGAGCTATTTATGAAGAAAATCTTTTGGGTATGGCGAATGCACAACTACTAAAACTTAAGTGAATTAAATCAAGATTTTTAGAGGTATGAACCAGGTTTAAATAGCATCGAGTACTACTCGAAACAAAATAATTACCAGTAAGCATTTAATTATCTAATTAGATCCTTTAAAACGCTGTGAATTATTCAAGTTAAGGGGAGAAATGTGTGTGTAGGGAAATTGCTACCGGTGCGTACGCTCTATCGCAATTAAATAAATTAAGTTGACGAGAAAAGATGTGGAAAAAGTTGAGATCTATATAGATGAGATAGAAAATGAAGAGTGTTTCAAATTAACATTGATAAATTCAAGAGGTTCCAGGAATAATGTACAGTACAAAGTCCAAGAAAGAAGGAGAAACTTGAGAGAAATAATAAAACAAAATCTGGAAGGAGAAGAAAAAGCGAACCAATAAACCAGTTACTTCCCATAGGGCAAAGTAGAACAAAACTGAAAAAAGAAGAAGTTAGATAGACGTATATAATTGGGGTCAAGATAGACAAGGTATGAAAACGCGTTTGAGCAATACGTCTCAAGAAAGTAAATTCAGATGCCTCGGAGAAATTATTGAACCTGCAGAACTGAATCGCGAAGTAAACATTGAGAGAATATTTATATTACAAAAAGCCTATAGAATTATATGGAGCAGGTATGATAAAAAGTAAATACCCCGAAATACGAAGTTAAGATACCATTATACAGTAATGGAGGTATTATATGCATTGGAAACATTTATTATTGGGCGAAAATCACTGATTAAAGATTTTGGAAAACAAGAAAGAAATTTTTTAAGGGAAACCTTTTGCCAGTTTGTAAAACAGGAATTTGGATGAAAAGGAACTCTCTCAGCATTGTGAGAAAATTTCAAATTTATTCATGAAAAGATAAATTAAATTATATTGCCACAATATCAGAATGATTAACAACACTCTAACCAAAAGAATTCTCGACCTGGACATTTCAGAGAAATTGAAGAACAATCGAAACACCACCAGGAAATTGGAATCACAGATGATAGAGGCAGATTCAATAGTCTGGTCAACAACAATAAATTTATTGACAAACCATATACTGGAAGAAACAACAAACTGGATGGAGGAACGTAGGAAGGAGTTCAGCGATAAAATTAAGACATTTTGGGAAAAGAAGAGAAACAGATCTGCTAAATAAGTTCATCCGCGCTCCATAGTTGGGCATAACGATGGAAGAAGAAGAAAAATTGGAGCTGACATGTTATAATAAATAAATATCATTGCAAACTGCCCTGAGAGTTGATTCGGATTTGGCAGATCATCAGCGCGAGTGTAAGCTTATTCCAAGACAGCAGCTGCTACTTTGTATGATTGGTCTCACCGAAGGCTTTTCCCGGCCCGTTGACCACCCAGTCTGCGGAGCTGGAGGTGAGTCCATGGTGCAGCAGGACAGGTGGCTTCACTGTGCCCTCCTCCAGAGGCGACTCGGGGCTGTAAGGCACCCTGAACACACCCAGGATGTAGCCGTCATCAGTGGTGACGTAGTGCTTCTCCACCGGGTACCCGTACTTCGTCAACAGCCCAGCCTGCAACGAAGGACGAGAAAATTCAAACCTAGCCGGCGGCATAGATATCCAGCGGATATAGCACTGTTTATGAGTTGAATCTGTTTAACGAAGATATACTATGTATTTGAAATATAGTTGGTAATATATTTAATGTAATGTGAGTAATAATAATTATTAATATAGATAAATATTTGAGACGAATACTACTCTATGGAATACCGACAGAAATGTAGATCGACTCCAAACAATAAAGAGTGAGGTCAAGACAAGACAAGATGGGTGATCAGTTTTCATGTGGTGAGAGACTGAAATAAATAAGAAAGAAACAATAAGATACCACAGATAATGAGTTGTCTATAGCAACAATGTTCATACGGCAGAAGAATAAATACACTTTTAATGTCAAATGGAGACTAAATCAATTTTGCGATAAAGGAGGTAAAATACCAAGTCTTGAAAGGATAATTATTCTATTTCAGGCTATACAAAGACGAATTTTGATTAAAACCTGTAACCTATGATATGGAGGCAAAGATGATACTCCTCAGGCTCAGGAAATGTTACTTCTAAACTAAAATCATCAGTTATAGTTTCTTTTTGAGATTTGGGCATCTCGTAATGTCCAAAACCCCTTAAAACTTGAGACTCATTAAATGCATCATATATGAGTATGAGTTATCAAACTTTTGTGCTCCTTAGAATTCTCACTGAAACAATTAAGTGTTCCTCATTGGCGCGTGTTGGTTGGTGTCAGAATTCGGAATCGACTCAACAGTGAAAACTATTACGAAAATTTTATATTACATGCGTTGGTCCATTTGCGTTTGAAATTACAAGCAGCAATTGAGGTATTATAACAAATGTGTTCTAGATCCTTTCTATTGCTGTAGCGAGGTGTCTCGTATGATATGCTTCAATTTTTAAATCGTCTGTTTGAATCCAGTCTTTAACACTGTATGTAATGATGATATTTTAAAGAAATCAGTCGGGAACCAATATTTTGCTATAGGTCATAATTTCCTGTTGAGTGCAGCTAATTATCGCCATGTTTAAGATAAATTTTGTGACGCTAATATTATATAGAGAATTAGTTGGTTTTAGATAAGATATTTTATATCGCAACCCATATATCTCGCATTCCCCTTCGAAGATTGTATTTCAAGCCACGTAAATTTCAAGGACACTTCAGGGCAGATATGTCACGTTGTCAAACGAAATACCTAAGCTAAAAAATCATGTTTGAGTAAGGGGGGATAATTTCCAACTTCGTGGAGGTCAGCCCATCACAAGTAGGTTCTGAAAGGATAAGTTGAAGCATAGACTTCGTGGCGTACATGTTGCCGTCCACTTCCGCCTAACAAGTATAGTGCGGCTTGGCTACAATATAAATTAGCCATATTAGACCGCGGAGAGAACAATGGAAGCATAGTAAGGCAAAGAACAAATTACTGTAACAGTACTATAGTGATGAGGGGATGCACGGGAGAAGTAAAGGAATTGGGTTACAAAACTTTGGTCAGACCATTGCTCGAATATGGTAGTGTAGTATAGGACCCTCATTTTACGTATCAGATACAGGAGTTGGAGAGGGTGTAAAGAAGGGCTGCTAGATTTGTTTCTGGAAATTATCGCAGAATGCAATCAGTGACGGATATGATAAAGGAGCTGAAATGGGATTCATTGCAAAACAGGAGGAGGATAAGGAGGGTCATGGGAGTGTACAGGGCATATACTGGCGATGATGCATGGAAAGATATTGCATTATGTATAAAAAGTAGTGCATGGAAGGGAAAAGATGATTATGACCACAAGCTGGCACTCAATTTTACGCACAAGGGTGTGGGAAGATTCTGTTTTTTAGCTAAGGGTGTCAGGGATTGGAATGAGTTACCAAGAGAAATGATGAATAATTTACCGACAACTTTGAAAGAATTTAAAGATAAAATTTGTAGAGGGCAAATGTAGGTGGGTGCAGGATAGGGGGAAGATGGGTGTGTAGGGAAATTGCCACCGGAGCCTGTGCTCCATTGCAATTAAATTAAATTAAAAACAAAAAATAGCTATTGGTGCCTGTCCTGAAGAATATTCTTCGTTATACGCTGATAAATAAATCCAAAAAGGTATAATTTACATAGTGAGGTTGCAAATTATGCAACCAAGAATGTTGGTACAAGCCGGCATTTAGACATAGTTTATCACTTCTACCACTTGGAGGATTTCTCCTAATAGGGTCGGTGAAGTAACGTCAGTAATAAGCAAAATCTACCACTTGTAAAATTGCCAATACTTGATATTATGGCTATCGTTTTTTTTTTGTTGTTCATAGTTATTTGTTGATAGTCTGTCATTTCCGAAGCAATCATCGGAGATTTTGTGATTGTTGAGTGTAAATTGTTGGAATGAATGGTTGACGGAGTTTATGAATACTTTCGTGATTGTGGGTCACAGCACTAGATTTTGGGAGTGGCACCATAGTCTGAAAACCAATAGTGAATGAAAGTACTGTAACCGAACGTGGTTGTGGTTAAGGCCTCACAATCAACATTCTTTTTAGCTTTCAGTAAGGCCACAAACATGATAAACGAAGTTAATTTTCAAAACTTAAAGATAACTACCAAAATTTGCGACCCACCCAACGAACTAACCACCTTCAACAGGGTGGTACACCCTTTCTCCTTAAGTACTGCGGAGTGGTTTGAAGTTTAATCAGAAATTGTGCAATCATCTGTCTTATTCCACTGGCCCACTGCCGAAAAATTAAAAATTACTGAATAATGGGGTTGCAATCTGCTAATACCGTATTAGCAACCTGACACTTGGCAGAGTCTTAATGAACTGCACCACGAGACGATCTAGTGTAAAAACGGTTCTGAAACATATTTAGGCTTGTTCTTAAAATTTATGTCGTACAACGATACCTTGGGATTTCGATCGATTTGTTGTTAAATGTCACAACGATTGTCAATGTCACCTGCTGATATCTAATCTAAGTAGTACGTAAAAAGAGCGAAAAGATTCTAAAGCTATTAGTTTTGTAATTGCGCTTTTAATCAGTAGATCGATATCAGAAAAATGAGCGCAAACTTTTAACCGACTGGAGTACTTTGTGTACGAAGTGGGTATCAGTCAGAGTAGGAATTTGCGATAAATAATATGCTTCTCATGCACAGCCACAATCTGGCATTCCTCAAGAACTAGCTAAGTGTTTTCCACACTTGAATTTTACTGCGAAGTCAACAAACAAGACCTTTATAATAGCAATAAAACAACATATTTAAGACCCATATAAATTTGTGCAATATCAATCACTCACAATGTTTACACATTATGGATTCTGTTTGTTTCGTAAAAGTTAATTGTTTGGAGTGAACCAATTTACTCTTTCATTCATACTGCTAAAAAGGGATTTTAAACAGGATGGATAAAATTTAACGGTAAAAAATGGCCGAAAGTTTTAATACATTTTAGAAAAATTTATAAGAGATTATATTGGGATTTAACACCCGTATTTTAGAGTACAAGAATTTCACGATATCTGTGATAACAGAGGTGGCATTAAAGATTTGAGACGAAAATTCCTTTGCATTTTTTTTGTCCATTCCAGTTGATTACGTTATAAGGGTAATGTCTTGGGGCCCCTAAGGTCCAATCCACTAATCGCCGGATTCGCAGGGTTGAGCTGTATTCCCTTTACAACCTTCATGTTCAGCACAAATGTGCCAGCCGTTCTTTATCTTCCAGAAGAAGAAACTCACCTGTACTCATTGCACAGCAAGTTTAATTGGCCTGGGGAGCCGTTTCTGGTGAAAATCCTTGACCTCGTTGGGAGTCGAACTACGATCATCCAGGCTGTAGTCATGCCTTCTACCGCATGAAATATGTCGTATCAACTGCTTCTAGCAAACTGCCCCTAAATTCGTTACAATTAACGCGGGGTAAAGCAATGTCAACAGGTGTTAGATAACGATTGTTGTAAGTTTTTTTTTTTGCTTATTGCTTTACGCCTCGTTGACGTCGAGGTCATTAGAGGCGGGATTGGACTGGGGACAAGGAACGGGAAGGAATTCGGCCATGGCCTTTTGAATGAAGCATACCGGTATTAGCCTGGAGTAATTTAGGGAAACAATGGGAAACCCAAATCTGGATGTCCGCACGGAGATTCGAACCGGTGTCCTCGCGAATGAGAAGCCAGAGCGTTAACCGCTCAGCTACCACGCTCGGTTGTTGTCCTTTTTGATACATATGTAGTGTTTCTGTCTTACAAAAATTAACATTATCTTATCATATGAGTAATTAAATAGACGTTCGAGAACTCTGGGTTCGTTATTAATATTTTAAACTTAACTGAAAAGCAAGATAGCTGTATGGATAGGTTTCAAAAAATCTGCGAGGTTCCACTCAGATGACGTATATATATATATTAGTGAATTATTGTATTCACAATGAAAAAACTAGACCATTTAAGAGTGACCAAACTTTTTCTACTGTTCATCGATTAATATTTTTCGAAGTAAGTAAATGAACCATGGGCTTACTAACCTGGTTTGTAGACGCATAGGAATGCCCATTCCCGATTAGGTTGAATTCAGCTGACGAAAGTACACACTAGGTTTATAATACTAGGCAAGAAGTAGATTTCGCCCTAGGACAGAAGGGATGTAGGCGATCGAGAAATGCGCTACCATCCCAGCTTACATCAGCAGGTATCGCATGGCAAGAGTTAGTTGGAAGACTTCAATCATACAGGACAAGGTAGTTTGAAACATGGGCTACCTTCAAACGAGGCTCACATTGTGTTGTCTTCCTGAAACTGAGAAATAAATTTCTCGTAAACACTTGTATGCAAAGATTTTTTTAATGCACTCGGAAAAAAACATTGGGTGCCACATGAATTTGCACTTTGCCGCACACTCAAAAACGATTTGCCCGCCCTGAAGTTGCTGCCCTCTTCCCCCCCCCCCCCCCGCCCCAACCCCCCGAGATCTGGAACTGTCTTGGGTGTGTCGGAAAGTACCTACACACATTAAACATTGCTAAAAAAAATTAACTACTGATTAGTGTTAGCTAGTGTCACCTGCAGAACATAACGTCTCTTTTTAGCAGCTGGTCACGACATGAAACCCCAAAAGCTTCATAATATTACACAAAAACCCACTGTTAACTAGAAACACGAAAGTACGAAACATCCAACGTTAGTTTCTACATTTAAGTACAATTTATAACGAAACCTGTTAACTGGTACATTTGTATTTTTTTTAAAGTAATAGAATCAATTCTAGATGGGTGACTGCGAATATCTTTGCCAATTTTCTTTAACTATCGTAAACCAAATATCATTCTCTCTGTCGTATAATAAGTATCATATTTCTAAAAAAAAATTTATACACGGAATAAAATTTGCTTTTATGCAAAAACATTTTTAATCTGCATTTTAGGTCTCTCTGATCAAAATTTTATTTCTTGTGAAAGGACACTGAATAAGGAAGCTTCAGAGAATGTTATCCCTATTTGTACAAATGGAGATATTTTGTAATCATTACAGAAGTTATAACTGCAGAGAGAATACAGAGTTCGGCGTTTCCTACTAAAAAAAAGGCAAGAAATATGTTTACTGTGCCGGAACCTCTATTACTAAACAGATTTCTGCTCGATGTCCGCGGATTTATTACGCAAATAGTTCTTAAAGCATGTTTTGTGACCCTCTATGCACGTTATGTATTTCCTCAGAAGTAGATGCCGTAAGTGAGTAAGGAGTGAAAACATGTCAAATGTAAGACTATTATACGATTTATTGAGCTGTTATTGCTATTGTATTGAACGAAAGGGCTACAAAACAAGGTTTTTATGGCGTTCCTTTAACTTTTGGTTCCAGTTTAAGTTGTTATATTTGTGTATTGACCCTGTCAGCCGAGTGTGAAAGCTTCTACTGGAGCCGTGGACAAGGGCCGAGCACAGAAGTCGTCACGGTTCTGAGGTGAATATTCATCACAGGTCCCCGCTGTAACATCTGACAGGTTTTAAGGCTCAGTACATTCAGATATTTATAATGGAATTACTCAAAATGCTAGGATAAATTACAGTAAATGGTAATTACATATTTACAATTTTATTTACATTAGCAGTGACCTGATGGTATACATAAATATATACATGTTTGGTTGGCTTTATAACAAAGTGGTCATGCGTTTAGCTGGCACGTTCAGGTGCGTACACACTAAGGAAATCACGGACAAGGAATGGCAAACAACCGTTCCGTTTGGCCGGCGTTAGGGGGGGGGGGTTATCGGGTCATATGTATCCGGGCCCGCCCTCCTGATGGGGGGCCCGAATCACCGGCTGTAGGGGTCACCCGCCGCCCGCTAGACAATTTGTAGAGCTAAAAAAAAAAAAAAAGCCGTCACCCATTTGGTGTGAGGGAGGGCCCCTAACCGATGAATTGGCCAAGGGCCCCCAACTGGCAACTGGTGCTTACCCCGGGCCTCAGAATCCTAGCGCCGGCCCTGTATGGGAGGCAAATCGCAGCCAAAGAAGCGGTTGGCCTTGGTTGATGTTCAGACTACTGGCGATAACATCAAAGGGTTGGTGTTGGGTTGGCCTTGGGACACTCTCCTGTTGGTTCATTATTTTGCAATATGCCTGGTCGACCGGATGTGTGTTCGCGAATTTCTTATTATTCTGTATGAAAACACTGGAGAGGAATAATGATACTGTATTAAAAGTGGTCGATTGTTATCGTGAACGGAAATGTTTATGGGACCTTACGAGCTGTGTATATAAAAACAAATTGAAGAAATTAGACGCTTGGAGGGAAATAAGTGAGCTTTTAGAAGTTAATGTACGAGACGTGAAAAAGAAAATGGAATTTTTGTTGAAATCTGGTGTACAAATCCCCAGTAGCTAAATATCTCAAAGTGACCATTATTCTTTCTGTCGAAGATACAGACCTTCCAAAAGAATTATCATCTTTAATAGTTTTGGGATCGACATAATTAAATAAAAAATCGAAATCTGCATCTTTCATTTGGAATAAAATTATGAAAGATTCCGCATTACAATTCAGCTTTAAGATAAGACATTAATTTTTTGCCTCCGCACCCCTTCCTACTTTTGAGGAGAGAGGTCATCCACCAGCGTCATGTTTTCTCCTTTTTCTGATCAGGCCCTTACGGTAAAATGAATGCTGTACATCTGACAACTGAGAAATCCGCTTTTTCCCTCATAATATCAGCCAGTTTTTTTTAAAAAACTGTAATAAAAACGTCGCTTATTACTTTATAATATAAAATGCTGACAGTTGTGGCGGTTTGCGAGGGTGGGGAGGTAAGGGTGAAAACCTTTTACTTCTTTTTATAATTAAAAGAAACCTTAGGCCGCTAATTTATTTGGTACTCAAATGGCGTACAGGCGAGGCTTATTTATCGTTAACATTGACACATTGAAGTATGATAAAAAGAACTATGCAAAGCCTCTTCTTACAATTGCCAACACATATTAACAAATAAACAAAAGCACCAAAATACAACCACCTTTATTAATCTTGAAACAAACTCCCAATGTCAATTGGCAAGCAAGAAAGCTACACACTTGATTTGTTTAAATGAAAGCTCCCTTCACAATGATAGGGGAACCATAAATCAAACACAGTATTGGCATCAACTGTATTCAATCTCAAATGCCGGGCGCCAGGATAATTTATATTATCCACCAAGTGTGGCTTTAAGAAAGTCTGCCCCAGCTAGCTCAATATTTGGGGGTGCGAGAACTCCTAATCATTCAGTGGCCGTTACAGGGCTGTACTCAATGACCGAATAAAAGTACCACACTGCACTTGTAGGATGATTACCGTGACGGCGATGTATTTCCCGCGACGGCGGAAGTACTATAGCCCCTTGGCTATAGCGGACAAAGCACCACGTCCGTGCAAACGTAATGGATGCGTGCACAGTGACCTCACTGTACAACACGCTTATTAACCCTCAGGTTCGAAGCCAAGAGCGATCTCCAGCTTCGGCAGATCCGCTCCTTCTCCTCTGAAGGCTCGGAACCAAGTCCTCTCTCCAGCGTCCGCCGGAAAAAGCCTCCTCTTATACTCGTGGTGTACATGAAAAAAAATACACCATCGTTACAAAATGCAAAGGAACGTCTCTGTCGATTGGTTCTGCCATTTTTAAGCTCCTCCCTTCGGCTGTCACGATAGGCGAACCTTGTCTTCCTCGACTCGGGTGAACTCGGGATAGCCTCGGACATTTCCGTCACCTGTGACCTCCGAAATTCCCCGTTCGTAAAACTTGGGCTCGGGTAGTTTGTTCACCTTGGTTTACCGTTTCCCCGGAGCTAAGGGATTATACGCCTGACCGACTGCGTGAGAAGGGTAGCTGGTGTCCATTGTCCCTGGCCGCCGCCAGGCTGCCGCGACCTTCTGGCGCGTCTGGCTCACGTGCCACACACACACTGACAACTCTTTCCGATAATTTCTCTCTATTCTTTTTATATATATAAATATGCAAAAATATATATATAAAAATGTACGGAATGACCCATTTTTGGTCATTCTGCTACACAGTTACCAGAGTCAACTGCGATTCTTGGCGCCAAGTGCTTGGTTTTATGTGGACGAGAGACCGAACACCACAGTCGCGACCAATGTTCGTCCCAAGACATTAGCTGACGTTCTTTGGGCTAGTGTACTGTAAACGCACCTTTAGAGCTAGGGCCAAGACCATGGCGAACATGTTAACTTTGGGTCCCTCGCAGCCCAAACTAAATGGAATGTTGATAGTATCTCTATAAGATTGTGCTCACATGGTTGACCATCTGACTGTCCACATCCCTCTGTCACAGTAGAGCCCACCTGGGAGTCAGACATCCGGCATCTTCTTGTCTGCGTCGATGTGGTGCTTTGGAAGACTATAGGAGAGAGACAGCCAGACAGACCCCGCTGTTGCTGCTTGCAGGGTTTAAATAGATTCTTCCCCTTCCTATCACCACTGTGTGAAGAGGGCAATACTCCTCGCTATCCTGCTGTGTTAAGTCATTTTGCCCGCTTGCAGTAATCACTGGCGCCTGGCAACTGAAGACTTGCTGCTGGGCGTGCTACTTCTCCATGTTGTAGCACTCCACCATTGCTTAACTGCTTCATGCTCGCCCGCCCTCGATACTGACTTGACAAGTACAAGTTTTCACGTCATAGCTGCACTTTTTTTATGAGCGTCTTTTCTGTTTAGTATTGAATTATTTTCACTGAATCGCCTGTTTATATTATCATTTTTTGTGTATTCTAGATTTAGAAATAATGGGCAAATTAAAAATTCGCTAGGGTGATCTTCAAAAAGGACCCTATTTTCACTATCGTTTAATGTGAATGGGAGATCTTTTACGCGATGAAAAAGACGAAAGAAATATCTCTGAGAAACCATAATGAGTATCCATCAAGCATTTTTCAAGGCAGTAATTTTTGTAGACTGGAATAGCTGAAATATTTCCTTACTACAATCTTCATTTTTTATTTATCATCAAGGACGCTGTCATTAAGGTATGGAGAAGTTTTCTTGCAAGGAACGGAAACAAAATCGTCGGTCATGACGTTTATTGATAGTCCATCGTGACATTGATCTGTAGCAATTTAGAAAAACTGAAATGAGCCTCTCCAGTTGAAGAATCGAACCTGGGTCCAGTCGGTATCGCTCGCTCACCAGTACCGTCGAAATGGCTTAACCGAATACGGTGGGTGAATTATAATGCTCGGGCCTCAAATTCTGGAGGATACAGAACCAAATCACTGTCCGGGCATCCAGGATTCGGTTTTCTATGTTTTCCCGAGATGACTCCAGGCGAATGCCGGTAGGGTTCCTACAAAGGCCATGGCCAAAATCCTCCCAGTTCCTTGACCTCGACGTTGATGAGGCGTTAACCTCCCCCCCCCCCCCAAAAATGTAAAAAACTGGTGTGTAAAGTGAAGCTTTTCTGTGTATTTTTCATGTGTATTTTTTCTTTGTATTTTTTTATGTTTTTCATATTTCTCTCGCACTGGAGTGGACTAAAAATACTAGCTTTATTGCATTTATACAGTAAATAGGAACTTGGTATAATTTATTCCTGTAACCAAATGAAACGAATATAAATAAACAAAAAACAAGTTATAAACAAAAATAAAAAACAACAAAAAACCCTATATATTGATGCGTGTATCAGCGTGTAATAAGGACGAATCCTCGGGATGTAAATACACCGTCTGAAGTCGTCACGTGATTTTCAGTGAGTATTAAAGCAATTTAAGCGTTAACATGTTTGATACAATTTAGGTTTGTTGGTCTCCTATGTACTACCATGCTCATAAGTACCCGAACGAACTGAATCATTGGTAGCAACATTTCCTCCTGCTACTTATTCAATTCGTTATACATATATACGCAGAGGTTACTATACGCTGTAGGTGGTATAGTTGGCTGACTATCCAAAATGGAGACTGAAACAGCCAAAAATCATAGAAAACATAACACGTAATTCAAAACGATGTAGCGAATACTCACCGTTTAACATGAACTTAAGTTACAGTGGACTATATCGTTGCTGCTTACTTCAAAGTATCGTTAAGTGCGCATGTATTCAATGCGTGCCGCTAGTCATTTTTTCCCTTCCTTACCCAAAGAGTCTTGACTTCGAAAACGAACTACTTTGAGAGCATCTGTGAGTCATTACGACAGCTGTGTGTATCTGTTACTTCTGAATCCGGGAGTAACTTACCGTGTCCAGTTCAGTGTCCTCTAGTACGTCATCCCTGGTCTCTGGTCGTAGCGGCACTGCAGAACAGACAGCAGCGGCCCACGCCAGCACCAGAAGGAGACGAAGAGAGTGCATCGCGACTGAATGCAAATCTGGACTACGACTCCGTAAAATCTCCTTCTTAAGTAGTTCTTACCGACAATCACGTTGTGGTGATAAGCATATGAGATAACTTGTTTAGCCTAAGTGCGGTTACACAGCGCTACTTTAGAACTTTACAGTTATCGTCTCCTGTGGGAATGATGGAGATTTCTGCTGCACGGGGTTGTTGTGTGTCTTTTTACTCAGAGTAATCAAAGTGAATTCTTTATTGTTCGTATTATTGTGAATAATAGGAGGGGAGCCAAAACGGATCTTCGAGGTAAGCCGTCATTTTGTTTAAACATTCAGCTACTGTCGTTATTAGAGTATACCTGCAAGTATCTATGAATAATTAGCTACTATGATGATTATTCCCTACAAACCTTAAATTGTTTAGGGCACTTCCCTTGATAACTATCTCCAATTATACCTTGCATTCACCGCCCTCATATATCATAATGACTTCAAACACATCTCCATTAAACCGTCATTTCCTCAAATAAATCTAGCTGGTTTCCTATGTACATCCTCCATCTCGCGTGTGTAATAATATTTGCCGTTGCTGTTAGATATATTAAATAAGAATCTTCCATGGTAAAAAACAATTTGTACTTCTGCCATAAACAGACTACACATATATAACAAAGAAACAAAATTTGCGTTTAAAATATGTAACAAACCTTAACTCTGTTTTAGACGATCTTACATGCTTTACAGTTTTCTGTGGTGTGGCAATATCCATTCAAATGAATATATAGTGTGAATATACACTGTGATCTTAAAGTTAGACAAACTTTATTTGGTGCATAATTAATTTTTTTATCATAAAGTCACTGGCCTTTTGTTTACAAGTACATTATTGTAGTTATTGCAATTCTCCTGTCCTCTTTTTCATCCTAGCTGACTTTTGGTCACCTATGCTACAACGTATTTTAGTGACTTTGTTGTTCTAACCAACTTTTCGTAAAATACACACACAACAGCGTTTGCTTTTTGGCTTTGGGTATTTTACCTACTGTATAGTGTACTTCCTAAATACTTCAAAGTCCCTTGCAGTTCAAAAGAGCCGTTAGAGTCAAATTACGTATTCGTATTTCAACCTGATCAGTTCATCGTAACTTGTGACTCCAGAAACGTATAGTGTTCACTGTAAATAAGGTTTGTTTGGAAGGTCTTCAAAGCTATAGATTACTCGTGGATAGTATGATGTGTGTCTTTACAGGATGAAAGCTACTTGGTGGAGATTTCTTTTAATTAACATAAATTTTCCATTATTACTATTTGTTTTTATGTAAATTTGTTATTAATGTCTTAACAACATTAGCCAGGCACTTGTATCTTAGTTGTTTTAGTTTCAATTTCGTCTATTCATTACTATTTCGTCTATATATTACTACTCTGAAAACATTATCATTTTTTACATTATTAATCTGGTACCAGACCATTTTTCCGCAGTTGTTGATCAATAATTTTGTAAATAACTATTATTATTTCCTTTACGGACTATTTCCACATTAGTGGGTTAGTCATGACAGTTTCCTGAGGCTTGTGCTTATTTTAAAAGCATATTTATCAAACTACCGACTTTCTAGGCGCGTCGCAGTCTTATGGGGAAACGGATGTTTTCTCCATCTGTCTGGGAAACGCGTAACTATGTTTCGTGTGTGATAAGTGTATTTTTGTTTGTCTAATGTATATTTTATGGAGAGGACCAGGAGTCGAACCTAGTCCCGTTTTATCTCCCCGGCCCAGAGTGGCGGTGCTTTAACACACGCAACCGCTCATGTCACTATTATGTGTGATAGAGGAGAATCGGGTAATATGGAATAGTCGGGCAATATGCCGAATGCTGCTGTTTAGTGGAAGTATCATTAACTGCTGCTCAAAACTCCTATGAAGCATTGTTATGAAGCTCGGTCATTTGGGAGCTGAACTGTGTTTGCTGTCCAACAAAGTTTGTTTTTCCACTTTCCAGAATTTTTGCAGATAAGTTTTCTAAAATATATATAAAATATTAGATTTATTTTGTTGATCGCTAGTCTTTGTGTAATGTTTACTAAAAGAGTGATGGTTTGTTGTACAGTTCTCTTTTCTGGCTGGCATATTTTTTAATAATATTTTCAATTCTATTTTGTCTAAGCTGGTGATTTGGGTAAAATGAGATACTTAGTATTCCATGAAACCCGACATAAAATTGTGATATTTAATAAAACCCGAAAAATAATTACTGAGTTGAAATACACTTTTAATAAAGTATAAACGTGGGTAATACATTTTTTGTTAATATTGATTGAAAATAATATAATAACTATTGAGAAAGTAAATATTTCTGGATTGATTCATTAATTATCTCTTGTTTTAAGAATAGCCGAAAAACAAAGAAGCGAAAGCTATTGAATCCGATAAAGATGATGATGGCGGTGAATAAAAAGTATCATTACATCTGTTTTTCTCAATTACAGATAGTTTACGCTATTTGAAACCTTCTCTTCCATATTACCCTCCAAACGATTTTTTTTAAACTAAATTTTACTAATTAAAAAAATTATTTTGACAGCTTTTTATGAGATATGTATATATTATTACAAGAAGTTGAAGATTGTATTGGTTTTAGTTTCAGGTGTTAAATTATTTTCAGTACTGTTTTGTACAACAAAACTGAAATGGTATTCCATATTACCCGATTCTCCTCTACTAATTCGTGACCTATGAACTATTCCAGACTCAAAACATGGTCACAGGCTTATATCTATTTTAAACGAAATCTCCACGGGGTTACACGCTAGTGAGCTGTTTATAAAATGGGATCTTTTTTGGGGCGTGCGGTGATCCGTAAGCTGCTATTGTTCTCAGCGATCAGACTGATCTGGTGTTTCGCAACCCAAGTAAACAAGGAGTCGTACAGTGATTCGCAACCCGGAGATGGTAAACACGGGATCATAGCTCTGTTCGCCTGAAACATTTTGAATGCTGGTAAATGAGACACCTGCCAACGTCCCTGAGTGTGTGGAATTCGCCAACTACTTATTACAATGGTAAATATTCATGTGCCCCTTTCCTCCTGATATGTAGGCTTCATGTGAACTGCAATCTCCCCGCACAACCAATGTTCCTGAATCGCTCCATACACATTATAATTCGCAACGTCCACCCGAATATTTGGCTAGTGCTAGGTGTTCTGCGAGACATCCAGGAGGAAACAAGGTTAAAAACTAATCGGACTGCTCAGTTACATTGTCGCCCAAGCATGTCAGTAAACCAACTAAAATTGCGAATTAGGGTTTTTTTTTTTTTTTTTTACATTTGGCTTTTCGCCTTGTCGACGGCTAAGGTCATTAGAGGCGGGATGGGACTGGGGACAAGGAACGGGAAGGAAATCGGCCATGGCCTTTTTGAAGGAAGCATCCAGGCATTTGCCTGGAGTGATTTGGGGAAACCATGGAAAACGCAAATCTGGATGCCCGGACGGGGATTCGAACCACCGAATTAACTGAAAAATTCAAGTACGGCATGATTGAAAACCTCACGTTCGTAAAGAAATGGGTATTTCGACCCGAGTTAGGGTCAACCTGAGTTAATATAAAATCTGTATTTTATATGACGATGTTTTATATGATGACTAGGCAACTCGTGCGAAAATTTCGCGAATAAAATGCGATGAATAGTGAGGTTGAATATGATGTCACGAAACCTTAGTCATTACTCTTGATACTCCTACTTCATTTATCAATTTTGGTTAGAAAGCCAGGGATATAACTGGCTCGAAACACAAAAAACTTATTTCAGAAATATTGACATTTTTGCCCTTTAAGGGTCGAATTATGAAAAATTCCTTTCTTAGAATATGATGTTACCACGGCTGAGACCTTAGTCATTAATATGATATGTCATTTATCTATATCGGTTAGATATCAAGGGAGGTAAATAGCTCGTGAAACAAAAATGCGTTGTAGAACCATTTATACTTTTTCCCTTTAAGAGTTGAATTCCAAAAACTTCTTTCTTTGATGTCACCAAAGCTGAGACATTATTCCTCATAATCTTACTTCACTTATCGATTTTGGGTAGATATTCAGGGAGATAAATGGCTCGAGATACAAAAAACGCATTTTAGAAAAATTAACATTTTTGCCCTTTAAGGGTCAAACTACGAAAAATTCCTTTCTTAATATATAATGTTACCACGGCGGAGACCTTATTCTTTAATATGATACCTCATTTATCTATATCGGTTAGATATGAAGGGAAATAAATCGCTCGTGACACAAATACGAATTGCAAAAATATTGATACTTTTGCCCTTTAAGGGTCGAATTCCGAAAAATTTCTGTCTTAATATATGACGTCACTAAAGAGGAGATCTTAATCTTTAAAATTATACTTCATTAAACGATTTGAGATAGGTATCCAGGGAAATAAATTACTCGTAAAACAGAAAACAGCATTTTAGAAATATTGACATTTTTGCCCTTTAATGGTCGAATTCCGAAAATTTCATTTCTTAAAATATCATGTGACCAAAGTGAAGACCATAAGCTTTAAAATGACACCTCATTCATTGATTTCGGTTAAATATGAAGGAAGATACAGGCTTGTGACAAAAAAATACCTTATAGAAATAATATATATGATGTTTTACTAACTGTTCGTGTGGTACTAGAAAACTGAATACATTTTTCAGGAAATCATAAAAATTTTGTTATATTTTACCTGTTTCACAGGTTATGAAACAGCGATATAGACTTTTAGGACGTAATCAGCGGTAATGGCCCTGCGTTGCGAATCACCGAACGCCCCTTAAGCGTTTAATATTTTACAAATTGCTAGAAAGTTTGTGTCAGATTTGGTGTCAGTGTAGCGCCATGAGCCTTATGACCCGGTCGTAGACGAGCTCTTTGGCGTGGATGCCTCCGATGTAGTCCAGGTGGCCAAACGTGTCTTCCAGCACCCGGAAGATGCCGATACGGTTAGGCAAGTGCGCGTACAGACGTCGGACATCCTGAACAGAAACCAAAAAAACTCAAGCTGTGTCTCAAATAGCACAGCTGAAATCACCAATCAATTTATATTGTAAGTTCAATAATTTCTTCGCCAGTTTTGAGGATGCAAATTATCATTTCTGGCCTTAACAATCTTAAACACACAATTAGAAATGAGCAGACTAAAAGATTTGAAATTCATCCGAAGGCTGTCATGAAGGATCTAAGAAATCTGAAAAATCAGTAACTGGTTGGTATAGGTAACATTACTACGGAAGCTTTAAAGATTGCAAGACGTGACATTGTTCCTTATCTTTAAACGATATTCAGAACTGAGTCTGTATACTTGCTGCTTACCGGATGAATGGAAAAGATTGATACATAAACCGGTACATAAAGCAGGAGTGATAAGTAGGGTCGAAAATTATAGGCCAGTCAGTTGACATAAGTGGCAGGTAAATTAATGAAGAGATTTATATGCAACCATATCAGAAATGAATGTGAGGAGCGTAAGTGGTTTTCAAATCGACAGCATGGGTTTAGACAAATATATTCATGCGAATCTAATTAGTAAGCAAGACGCAAGATATTTCTGATGAAATAGACAAGAGAAGCCAAATGGATAGTGTTGCATTAGATCTTTTAAAAGCTTTTGACAGAGTCATAAAATGGTTGTAAATACATGGTATATACCAAAAGTAGTAGGACTCATTTTTTACAAAACAAATTATTGAAGATATCTTTACAATTCCTTAATCCTCTTCAAAATAGCACCCTTAGGTAGCTACAAACAAAAAATTACGCTGCTGCCATTGGCCGTACGCCTTCTGGAAGTCAGTTTCGGGGACGCTGTTGAGAGCCCTCGTCGATGCTGCTTGAACGTCCTGAATCGAGTCAAACCGCTGTCCCTTCAGCTGCCTTTTCATCCATGTGAGTAAGAAAAGTCAGATGGAGTCAAATCAGGACTGTAGGCGGGGTGCAGCAACGCGGCAATATCAATTCGGGCTAACAGTTGGCTCATGACGGCGCGCCTTGGCACGGCGCATTGTCGTGATGCAGAGTCCAGTTGGCGGAGATGACTGGTCGGACGCGATTCATTCGGTCTCACTGGCGGGCTGACACTTGCACGTAAAAGTTCGAATTGACAGTTTCTCCAGGGGAAACGAACTCCTTATAAATCACCCCGCGATGGTCAGAAAACACGATCAGCATTGTCTTGATCTTTGATTTGCTCATGCGAGCCTTCATTGGACGAGAGGATGAAGAAGGCAACTGTTGGCCCGATTCAGCATTGCCACATTTCTGCACCCCACCTACAGTCCCAATCTGGCTCCAACTGACTTTTTTTTTTTTATTCCCACCGATGAAAAGGCAGCTGAAGGGACAGCGGTTTGACTCGATTCAGGACGTTCAAGCAGCATCGACGAGGGCTCTCAACAGCGTCCCCGAAACTGACTTCCAGAAGGCGTACGGCCAATGTCAGCAGCGTAATTTTTGGTGTGTAGCTGCCTAAGTGTGCTATTTCGAAGAGATTTAAGGAATTGTAAAGATATCTTCAATAATTTTTTTTAAAAATCAGTCCTACTACTTTTGGTATAGACCTGTATGCTAAAAAAACTATTTTAGTGGTTGAGAAAATGGGTTGCTGGGTAGGAGAATTCTTAAAAGATAGAAAGCAATAATTCTAGGTAGAAAATGCAGTGTCAAAAGAAGTGGAAGTGAAAATGCGAATGCCACAGGGTAGTGTTTTGGGACCAATACTATTCGATAGTATAATGAATGATTGTGTTGATGGTTTACTGTCAGCAGTTAGGTTGTTTGCAGATGATATAATGCTTGTAGTGGACCCGCGAGTAGGGATTGTCACCTGTTAATATTGCTCTCTATTTCTAAAATTTTGCATATAATATCCTTTGCTCAATCTTACCTGGGCGCCATGGAAGGAGTATTTCCAGAATTTACTTATGCAATCAACAATTAGAAATATTATTATTTGCTTTAGAATTATAGTGAAATTTTATATCACTTTTGAGATAATGACACTTACATTTATTGACATGAAACACAAGGAAAGGTGATGTTGATTATTTAACACACATAACAGGAAAATCAACATCTACATGACACATAAGAAAATGATGAAAGGAACATTAATATGGCAGATCATATACAAAATCTGACTAGCTCAAATAAAAGTCAGAGAGCACAAGTCTTTCCGGGTTTTCGCTTACGGGTTCAATGCACCACAGTCTGGCTCAGTTTGTTCTTGCGGATAAAAATTATATGTAATTACAGGATGACTGATTGACGTCTACTGTGGGAAGTCAGCGCCGTCCGAATCACTGGAAGAGTTTCTGTGCTTCACACACACAAAACAAAATTATTCGTCGCACTATGTTCAGAAATTAAACGAATACTCGTTTTTTAGCACACATTCGATGGGAAAAAGGTTATCCTCTTCGAATGGCGGCTTCGTGTTCCAGCTCCAATTGTCACTTCCAAGCGAGGGTTTTCAAATGAACATAAACAAACAAAACTTTTCTCAGCTTATAATCATTTAATAGCGTCTTATCATTAACTATTCCATGCACGCACTCACACAGTCGCTCTCTACGAGGACCTCCCCTGCACTGCCGTTCGCCACCTTACTCCCCGTTCCCGCTGTCAACCACGTACCTCTTCCTTTGTTCCGTTCACACCTGAACGCATCCAGGCGGGTAGCGTGGCCTTGGCGCTTTCTCCGAGGCTCATACCAGACACAAAGACGGCACCTAACAGCGTCCAGTATGCTGGGCGAAATTGTCCGTATGGCGTTTAATCATGTTTTATTAATAAATATGAAACGTCCCGAAAGAGGACGCTATATACTAGGATCAAAAAGGTAGAAGTCTGTCAACAGCTGCGGGATGATTTAGAAAGGATATCGAGCTGCGTTGGTCAACATGGGATGAAGATAAACGCAAAGAAGAGCAAGCTTATTAGGTACACTGAAAAAAATTATAATTCATAATAATTATATCTGGATGTTGTGGATCATTTTTTCCTCAATTGCTAATAATATTAATAAATAAATAACGCCAAAGCAATTGACTTTTTTGGATTTATTGGTCTCCCGTACGCGTTTCACTTCTTTAGCAGAAGCATCATCAGCGGGTTTTTTCTGTTAATTATGTACAAAATTGTAAACAGGTTATGTTTTGTTTGGTACAGTGGCATGAATTATTATCTAACTTATATTCTACTTACATTTGTGGTTTAATTCATTGCTTTTTGCTCCGTTCTCAGCATCAGTGCCTTTGCATTTTTCATTATTCCGAATCACAACACTGCACTTTATAGCACTGCACTATGTGTTTTTTCTACTTGCAAATGGCCGTTCTGTTTTGTTTACTAATTCTCGAGTTTGTGTTGTTATGCGGTGTTGTTTTCTTTTTTCAGTCTTCCATTTATTTGGCGGTTTTTTCAATTGTAAATGGATGAAAAAACAAAACAACACCGCATAACAACACAAACTCGAGAATTAGTAAACAAAACAGAACGGCCATTTGCAAGTAGAAAAAACACATAGTGCAGTGCTATAAAGTGCAGTGTTGTGATTCGGAATAATGAAAAATGCAAAGGCACTGATGCTGAGAACGAAGCAAAAAGCAATGCATTAAACCACAAATGTAAGTAGAATATAAGTTAGATAATAATTCATGCCTCTGTACCAAACAAAACATAACCTGTTTACAATTTTGTACATAATTAACAGAAAAAACCAGCTAATGATGCTTCTGCTAAAGAAGTGAAACGCGTACGGGAGACCAATAAATCCAAAAAAGTCAATTGCTTTGGCGTTATTTATTTATTAAAATCATAAAATTATGATTATAAGGTGGCGAAAGAATCGATTGTTGAAGACTTTAAATGTAAGTACCTTGAGACTTGAAATGGAAATACCTTCGCATAATATTTGATAACAAAGTCAACTAGATAGGATATATTCGACCAGTAGTAGGAAAAGATTTCAAAATCCTTCTCTTGCTGGAGAGAGTGTTGAGTAGATGAATCAGAGAAGTAAAGAAATTGGGTTACAAAACATTGATCAAACCCTAAAATGAATATGGAAATGTAGTATCGGACCCGCATTTTGGGTATCAAATACAGGAGTTGGAGGGCTGCAGAGAAGGGCTGCTAGATTTGTCTCTGGAAATTACCACAGAACACAATCAAGAGATATGAGGAGCTGGTATGGGATTCATAGGAAGACAGGAGGATGGTGAAGAGAGTCATGGGAGTTTACAGGGCGTATATTGGTAATGAGATGTGGAAAAATGTTGGTGTAAGAATTAAGAGTAATACATGGAAGGGAAAAGAAGACCATGACCACAAGCTGATTAGTCGATTTCTTTCATAGGTGACGGGTTCAGAGATTGGAATAAGTTACCAAGAGAAATGATTAATAATTTTCCAATACATTTGAAAGAATTTAAAGTTGAATCTTGTAGACGGCAAAAGTAGGAGGGTACAGGATAGTGGAAGAATGGGTGTATAGGAAAATTACCAACGGTGTGTGCGCTCCATCGAAAGTAAATTAAATTTATTTTGTCAGCTGTATAGCTGCCATCCAGCCAGTTAACCGTTGGTTGACAATTTGATTTTTTTTTTATATTTTTTTTTGATTTTTTTATTTTTTTTAAATTTTTTTTATTTTTATTTTTTACGTTGGCATTGCTAATCTGTTGGTGTTTGAGTTCTTGGACTACTTTCTTGCGCTGCTACAAGTGAATATTTGTATTCAGCAGCCAGGAAGTAATTATTCGCCGTGTGTGTGAACTCACCTGCACAGCAGATACCCAGTCAGCAACGGAGTAGTACAGGGCAACGGGGGTGGTGATCCGCGTCAAATTGTAGTCTGGAGGGAACAGACTGCCGTATTCGACAAGATTCAGCGCGGGTCCATGGTCATACTGACGGAAGTGACCTGCAAGAACAACAGGAAAACATTCATCTGTAGGTAATGTACAAAAGGAAGCACAAATTGAAGCACTATACAGGGTGTTACAAAAAAGGTACTGCCAAACTTTCAGGAAACATTCCTCACACACAAACAAAGAAAATATGGTATGTGGACATGTGTCCGGAAACGCTTACTTTCCATGTTAGAGCTCATATTGTGGACGGCTGTGATACAATACGCCATTCTCCAGGGCTGCATCAGCGCATCAGGGATTCCATGCGACGGAGGGTGGATGCATGTATCCTCGCTAACGGAGGACATTTTGAACATTTCCTGTAACAAAGTGTTTGAAGTCACGCTGGTACGTTCTGTTGCTGTGTGTTTCCATTCCATGTTTAATGTGATTTGAAGAGAAGTAATAAAATGAGCTCTAACATGGAAAGTAAGCGTTTCCGGACACATGTCCACATAACGTATTTTCTTTGTATGTGTGTGAGGAATGTTTCCTGAAAGTTTGGCCGTACCTTTTTGTAACACCCTGTATATATACTGGGTGGTTATAATTAAACTTTCCTTATTTAACACGTTATAACACGGAAACTAATTACCGTATGAGTACCAAACTTGTTAGCATTAATGTCAAGGACATGGGAAAGAAAAATAATGCAGAATCAATTCAATTGAAACACTTTTAATGAGCTGCTACAGTACATCATACCATTACAAACCGGTACCACTACTGCTACAAAAGGGGTTCAATATGACGACCATCAGTGTCCAGAAGAGTCTGAAAGCGCAGGATTGCATTCTGCATAGCAGAACGAAGCATATCTGTAGGTATGCTGGCTACCGCTCTTGATATGCTGCGCTTCAGATCAGCAGATTTTTTTTTCTTTTCTTTTTTTCTTTTGGGGAGCACCCAAAACCCGCTCCTCCAAGCATGGCGGCCTTCCTGTTATCTACTGCTCGCCTCTGCACATGCATTAAGTTAGTATTTCTATAGGTGATCACAGGAACGGGATTGGGATGTATTCCATGCGTCCAGGCGTCCGGTGAATGTTCTCCTGATAAATCCTGTCCTTCAGGTAGCCCCATAACCAGAAATCACAGGGAGTGAGATCAGGTGGTCGTGCCGGCCAATCATTTGTAAGCGATCGGCTGATATTTCGGTCAGGTGTGTCAGACTATGAGTCACGGTGACTGATCATGGCACCTGGTGGCCATAGTTGGTACTGGACGGTGGCGCTGTTACGTTTGGAAATCATGCACAGCATACTCTGGACATTAATGCTACCAAGTTTGGTACTCGTATGGTAATTAGTTTCTGTGTTATGACATGTTAAATAGGGAAAGTTTAATTATTACCACCCGGTAGAATCTGATGCGCCATATAGTCCTCAAATATCGATAGTGTGCTACCAAAATGGTATCAAGCGATTGTTTTTAGTGAGTACTAACAATGTATATTACAGATATTACATTTAGAAATATTTATTTTCTAAATGCAAGTTACAAAGAAATATGATCACAAGAGAAAACGAAGAAGTCATGAAATTATTCGAGATAGATTATCCGGACATTATAACAGTAATCAAACTTCATTTTATAACAATCGGAAGCTGCCTGACAAATCTGAAAATTAGTGAGATGTGATCATATCATATAAATTCAACACACGAAATTTTAGATAGCAATCAGCTTCTTTCCGTGTCTTACTAGTTAGGCTACTGGGATCAAAGTTGCTCTTACAAGGGTAGCCCGCTAATTTTAAAATTCAGTTTCGATTCTTACTGTGTGTTATAAAAGGTGTGTTATAAGAGGTGCAGTGTGGCAAAGCGGTAACATGCAGTTCTTCATCGCGGGAATTATCTGTATATATATTTGAATAAATAAGTAAATAAAAACTTTGCCCCCTGCGGAATTGGATCCGGCGACGGCGGGCTTACGAGTCAGAGAGCTTACTTGCTGCACTAAGCGCCTTTTGAAATCTACCTAACGTAGAAAGTGTTTGAACACAACGGAGTATTTCATTGCCAATTTTCTCGACAGTGGCGAAGAAGCGCATGTTACTGCTTTGCCACACTACACCTCCGCCCATGAGCTGTTATTACACAAAGCATGAACTGAATCCGAATTTTACAATTGGCGGCCTCTTGCAAGACAAAGCAGAATGAACCAGTGTGTTTTCTTGATGGAGAACCCATAACTTGTTATCCACAGTTCGTGTCATTTTTATTTTTTTCAAGCAGTTAAGCAAGAACCTCAAAGTTAGTTAACCGACGGTCAGATCAAATCAGATACCGACTTTTTCAATATTTTCATCCGTTTTCGACCTGGAACATGGTCTCCCCAAATCACTCCAGACAAATGCCGGGATGCTTCCTTCAAAAGGCCATGGCCGAATTCCTTGCCGTTCCTTGTCACCTATCCCACCCTGCCTCTAATGACCACGCCGTCGACGAGGCGTCAAGCGCAAGCAAAAAAAAAAATCGACCTGGAAGGATGACCCGGGCATGAATCATCTTCAACTTCTTCTCGGTCATCCTGGATACACTTAAGCCACTCAAAAACTCGAGCACGTGATAAGCATTCACTACCATACACTTCTTGTAATAAAATATAAGTTTTAGTCGCATGTTTTCAAAGTTACATGTGAAATTTCATGAGAGTTCATTGTTCTATCATCATTTTTCCGGCAAAACAAAACAAACATGGGAAGCGCTACATTCGAAAGAGAAGGCATGCAACTCAGCTGTCGGTCGTTACCCTTTGGCGCATACGTGCTACGTCTGTAGAAACATTAGTGTCGTTATTTTATAACCACATCTCGCATATCTGTATCGATAGTCGCTCGTAGCTAGCGCCGAAACAATACGCGCAGTCAGGACCACCTTTCAGCTTCAAGAGGGCGGCAGGCCACCAGGAAACTGTTTAAACTCCGGTAGCCAATTCGAGCCCCTTCATTCCCTGCGAGCACTACCTCAAACATGTGACTGCCTCGTGGTAGTTATGGAAGCAGTTAGTCATTTGTCTTACGTTTTTTTGATTTATTCAGTTTGTATAACTTTGCATAGCTAGTGATGTTCCGATACCATCAAAGTATCGATACCTACTTAAATGAGTAGTACTCGAATTGGGTTACGATGCTTACTCATATGAGTACTGCAAAAGTATCGATACTTACTCATATCAATACTTTTTTAAAATTAATGTCCAAATGTAAGCATATACGTGACATTTTGCTAAATTATTTATTTTATTTGTCTAGTGTAATAAAATCAAATAACACTCAGTAAAGATTTGATTTATTTATTAAAATTATAATAAAGCACACACTGTAAGCAAATTTGGAAGGTTTTGACTTATCTTTAAATATTTATTTATTACAGTTTTAACACTTTTAAACAAAAAAAAGTCCTGTTTCGAAGGTTTCCCAAAAAAAGCAATTGTTCCAAATATTTTGGGGACACCTTGTTTCTTTTGTCAATGTTTCACCTGCCATAGAAAACAAACTTTCACTCGGTACTGACGTTGCTTCACCAATAAGATACTGTTGTGCGTATAAATTGACCGTTATTAGTGAACACTGGGAAGGAGACTGAAGTAACAAGAGCATTGTGTATTTGTGTGTGTTTAGTTACCGCTTTTTATCTCCTGGGCGTAGTGTAGGACCTCCTTAACAGATGAACCCTGGCGACCGTGGGCTAGGAATATCGCAGCCATACTCTGCAACAGCACAAGTAACGGCACCTGGTATTAACTACTGGAACTGAGGAAAGTGATGTGCTAGAATCAATACATACCATAATGCCTAGGTATTATGCCTCATTATTCCAAGCTGATTACTTACTACAAGTGCGGATACAGAAACTGAGGATCTCCCAATGACGCGAACTCAAACTGGCTTAAGAATAGATGTTTCAAGCAATTAAAGATTCAAGCATTCGAAATAAAAAACGTTTGAGTGGTTTTCAGTACTGTTCAGTTATTCACTTTGTTGCTTCCCAGAATGTCGAACTTTCATTAAATTACAGTAATTAAAACATTAACTTATGGATCAGTTTCTTTTCAGAACAGCCGCGAGCGCGAAATCAGTGTATGGACAAATATGTTAACAAAAGTTAAGCTAGTGCACACTGATGAATCTTACGTTCCTCCTTTCTTTAAACTTCTAAACTTCACTGAGTACGTTGATAACTAGAGCCTCCAAACGCACTAAAATTCCATAAGTTAAGGAATCTTCGAGATCCATGAGAAATCATTGCGTTATGGCGATGAAGTATGAACAAAACTGTGGCTTCACAATATACGAGGGTTGGAATTTAAATAGTGGCAACTATTTATTCACAACCGATACAAAAGCGTTACATGTTTGCACCTGTTACTGTCCTTCAAAGTAGTCACCAGCGTTGTGTAGAACCCGTTGTCAGCGATGTGGAAGGCGTAGTATACCGTTAGCAGAGCCTGTTCTGTTGATGGTGCGAATGGAGCGGTCTACTGCCTGTCGAATCTCTGGAACAGTTCTGAAGCGAATGGTTCCTTCATCTTCGGAATCAAATCAAAGTCACAAGGACTTAAGTCCAGGGAGTATGGTACAGTACTTCCCAGTCCCATCGACCGAACAGAGCAGACACATCTTGCGCTGTATGCGCCCGCGCATTGTCTTGCAAAGTAATGGGTGGGTTGTGCAGAAAGTGTTGCCGCTTCTTTCGCAAAGCTTGTCGCAGGTGATTCTCCAAAAACGAACAGTAATACTGTGCATTGACGGTCTGCCGTGGAGGAACGTAATGCGTTAGGATAACACCATCACAGTCGTACATGAGAATCACCATAACTTTCACCATACTGGGACTCTGACGCACTTTAGACTTTCGCGGCGACCCATAATGACGCCATTCGTTGGGTTGGCGTTTCAGTTTTGGCTCGTACGATGTGTCCCATGTCTCATCCAGCGGTACGATACGGCGTAAGTAAGCCTCTCCTTCGCGTACATTGCACTCCAAGTGCACCTGAGCAGCGTCGTAACGCATCCATTTCTGTATTTCCGTCAATTCATGCGAAACCCATCGCAATGCAATTTTTCGCATGCCCAGGAGTTCCTTCAGGATGCGAAGCACAGTCGTATGCGCTAATCTGGTTTCGTAGGCGAGCTCACGAATCGTCTGGCGTCGATCACTGTCCACTAACGCGGCAACAGTATGCATTTCTTCTTCAGACACGCTACGACGACCTGCCTGATGCATGTCTGCCACAGTTTGCCGACCTTCGTTGAAGGCTTTTACCCAACATGCCACTGTTCTGTACAGCAATGCCGATTCCCCGCACGCCTCTTGAAAACCTTGATGACACTATTGTGTGGTACGATCTCTGACACATTCAATCTTGATCCAGCTCCATTGATCCTACACTCCTGGAAATTGAAATAAGAATACATTGACGCCGGTGTGTAAGACCCACCATACTTGCTCCGGACACTACGAGAGGGCTGTACAAGTAATGATCAAACGCACGGCACAGCGGACACACCAGGAACAGCAGTGTTGGCCGTCGAAGGGCGCTAGCTGCGCAGCGGTTGGGCACCGCCGCAGTCAGTGTCAGCCAGTTTGCCGTGGCATAAGGAGCTCCATCTCAGTCTTTAACACTGGTAGCATGCCGCGACAGCGTGTACGTGAACCGTATGTGCAGTTGACGGACTTTGAGCGAGGGCGTATAGTGGGTGTGCGGGAGGCCGGGTGGACGTACCGCCGAATTGTTCAACATGTGGGGCGCGAGGTCTCCACAGTACATCGATGTTGTCGCCAGTGGTCGGCGGAATGTGCACGTGCCCGTCGACCTGGGTCTGGACAGCAGCGACGCACGGACGCACGCCAAGACCGTCGCATCCTACGCAGTGCCGTAGGGGACCGCACCGCCACTTCCCGGCAAATTAGGGACACTGTTGCTCCTGGGATATCAGAGAGGACGATTCACAACCATCTCCATGAAGCTGGGCTACGGTCCCGCGCACCGTTAGGTCGTCTTCCGCTCACGCCACAACATCGTGCAGCCCGCCTCCAGTGGTGTCGCGACAGGCGTGTACGGAGGGACGAATGGAGACGTGTCGTCTTCAGTGATGAGAGTCGCTTCTGCCTTGGTGCCAATGATGATCGTATGCGTGTTTGGCGCCGTGCAGGTGAGCGCCACAATCAGGACTGCATACGACCGAGGCACACAGGGCCAACACCCGGCATCATGGTGTGGGGAGCGATCTCCTACACTGGCCGTACACCTCTGGTGATCGTCGAGGGGACACTGAACAGTGCACGGTACATTCAAACCGTCATCGAACCCATCGTTCTACCATTCCTATACCGGCAAGGGAACATGCTGTTCCAACAGGACAATGCACGTCCACATGTATCCCGTGCCACCCAACGTGCTCTAGAAGGTGTAAGTCAACTACCCTGGCCAGCAAGATCTCCGGATCTGTCCCCCATTGAGCATGTTTGGGACTGGATGAAACGTCGTCTCACGCGGTCTGCACGTCCTGCACGAACGCTGGTCCAGCTGAGGCGCCAGGTGGAAATGGCTTGGCATGCCGTTCCACAGGACTACATCCAGCACCTCTACGGTCGTCTCCATGGGAGAATTGCAGCCTGCATTGCTGCGAAAGGAGGATATACATGGTACTAGTGCCGACATTGTGCATGCTCTGTTGCCTGTGTCTATGTGCCTATGGTTCTGTCTGTGTGATCATGTGTTGTATCTGACCCCAGGAATGTGTATATAAAGTTTCCCATTCCTGGGACAATGAATTCACGGTGTTCTTATTTCAATTTCCAGGAGTGTATTTCGAAAACATAGTTACACCGTTACGTTAGACTGCTCGCTCTCAAGTGACTGCGTTTCCTTCGATTGTGCGCACTCCGGGGACGTGGGACGTGTGAGTCCATTTGCTCGCAGGTAAGGGAGTTATGTCAACAACGTGAGCTATCAGCGACAATAGTAGATTTCATTGCATAGTGTTTCCACAGCAGTGTTGCCACTATTTAAGTTCCAACCCTCGTACAAACACGTGATAAATATGGAAGCTCAGAGCCGTCAACACTCCGTGTAGGCAGAAGTCTTCGGTTCTGACTTCGTGCTGTGTGCATTTGGTCCGCAGTACTTGAGTCACAGGGAAGCAGGATGGTGCATACAGCATATCTTGATGACTAGGGTTCCGATCTTTACGACCAAAAAATTAGAGAAATATAACCTTAAAAACTGGTAAACATGACTTAAAAAATACAAAATATGACAAAAAAATTTAAATTTACTATTATCAAAATATGCTCAAACACACATCATTTATTGTATCTAGTAGTGTCGGTTTCACGTACATGCCATAATTTGCTTCCGTGCACTCACTGCACTATTGGAAAATCAAATTTTAAGTCATTTTGTTTAAGTCACTTTAATTTCACATAATTTACGGAAAAGAATTCTTTGTTGTTTACTAAAACACTCCTCTCTAAATTCCTTTACATAACTCTGTAACTTTCAGAAAATTTTGTTTTCGGTATATTGGTCGGTACTCACTGATCCAATGCATATTTAACACTGACAGGATTATTTTCAAAAGCATTTCATATAGACATTGATTAACGCGGATCGACACAGGCATGCTGCTGCTGCATTGTCGAGATTTTAAGGCGGGCGGAACATTAACGCTTAACTTTAATTCTTGACTGGTAAATTCTGACCAACTCGGTAATAATAATTAGTTTGGTTTTTCCTCGGGTGTAGAATAGTAGTACAGTTTATGAATAATTATCTTAATTTCTTCTAGTCTATACTTAGTGAATTACCGGTACTAATTTAAAAAAAAATACGATTTTTCCCCAAAATATGAACACATGACCATAAATATTATCGAAATATGACCAAAAGTAGTAAAATGACCTAAATATGCATTTAAGTGCTATACAAAATACGGGAAGTGCACCACTTTGGTAATCTTTCAGAAACTGGTACTAACCTGTTGAAATTTACATCAGTCGCTTCGTCAACATGTCCTCTTCACATTTTGCGATCATACATTGCGGAAAAGTCGCTAGAAATTTAATTAGAAATGCCGAAATATAAAAGGCCGAGCAACTGCTAAATGATATCAGCACTGCTAAAATAACATAAAAATTATCGGTACAGGGATCATTTGACCTAAATTGTTTCGTTTTGTCATAGAAATCGTGGTTAGGTTGAAATACCAAGTAAAAAAAAAAAAAAAAAAAAAAAAAAAAAACGAAATTTTGGCTATGCGGCATCCAACACGCAAAGGCGTATTTGTTTACAATGGAAGAAATCGATTATCTCTGGTTGCTCGTTGCTATGTAAGATGGCGGTCATCACCGTATTGCAACTCGGATAAATATTGCCTGTTTGTCAATTTTTTGCAATTTTTTACAACGCAGTAGAGCTGAAAAGGCATGAAAACATTACAACAAAGGATTAAATCAACATTTTAAGAGACTTTCACTGATTTTTAAACGTCGACGGGATCTAACGGCTGTGCGTCGCTGTCATATTTCGGCATTTTTAATTAAATTCCTGGCGACTTTTCCGCAATGTGTGATCGTGAAACGTGAAGAGGACATGTTGACAAAGCGACTGATGTAAATTTCAACAGGTTATTACCAGTTTCTCGAAGGTTACCAAATTGGTGCAGTTCCCAAAATACTTTTAAGTACAATCAGAAACGTTAAATCAGTGTTTAATTAAGTATTACAGCTAAAAAAGACGGCAGGGAAAAAATTTGACTTGTCATAAAGACCCGAACCCTATTGATGATATTAAGCGTTGACGAATCATTGCAGGTCAGGGAAAGGTCAAAGTCATTGCTAGTTGGGACAGGAACTACATGTCGTCTGTAGCGTCATCTACAACACGTGGAGAAGGCTTCAGCAGGGACGAAACATTCAACGGCATTAGGGGCTACATCCCAGCAACATGATCCTTATCCTGTCATAAATTTCTGTAGACATCCAATCAGCACAGCGCCTGCATTTACTAGAGACCTCACAGCAGCCTCTGGCTTCGAGTGGTTCCATTCCTCTCACACAAAGGCACCGCGGGACTCGTCGAAACAGGTGTCTATCTCATTTTGATTAGACCCCCACAAATCTTTATATTTTTGTAATCATTTAAGTTCCTTCTTTTTTGCTTTCTTTGGAGTTACAGGTGTATCACTTGTATCAGTATAACAACAGAATCTGAACTTCTTCCCATTTTAAACAATATAAAAGAAAAATAATACAGCTGAAAACGACAACCTCAAAACAACCAGAAACAGATTAAACCGCGTATTCTCTGCTTTTAGATCATATGACTTGACATCCACCCTTCCGTTCAGAAGTAACGGCGGCGGACAAGAGTGACACTGTATGGATGGTTCGCTCTTGTCGCCTCGCCTACCAAGAGGTAAGTACACAGATCAAAGGACAAACAATCCCTGGTTAATAGACACAAGGGTGCGCAACTAGCATAAGAGCGTTCCCTTCCATATATTGTATACTTTACTCGAAAAAGTGTATTTTGGCATACTGTATTGGTATGAAGACGTATAAAGCATAACGACCAAAAATAAAGTATGATACTGGCAAACCTGTGTGTGACTCACCTGGTTGTACTCTTCGGGGCTGTAGCCATACAAGATCAACTGTAAGTTGGGACAGATTGGCTGTGGAAAGGTGACGTCAGCACAAGCCATCTGCAGCAGCTTATCACTCGGCGAATACTCGTCCGTACCAAGAAGGTCCGTCAAAACCTTCAAACATAAACGTCACATTCGATACGACAAAACATATGTATTATGTAGGCGGTTGCTATGGACGGGATTAATCCTCCACAGTAGCTTTCCAGTGTGAGTTGTAACGTTGCTGCCCTCAGTGTAAAAGTTATTCTGTATTTTACGTTATGTAATTTAATTTAATTGCGATGGAACGCACGCTCCGGCGGCAATTTCCCTACACACCCATTTTTTCCCTTTCCTGCACCCTCCTACTTTTGCCCTCTAGTAATTTCAACTTCAGATTCTTTCACCATTTTTGGTAAATTATTCATCAATTCTCTTGTTAACTTATTCCTATCCCTGCCCCCCTTACCTACGAAAGATCTTCCCACACCCTTGTGCCTGAAATCTAGTGCCAGCTTTTGGTCATAATCATCTCATCCCATCCACGCATTACTTTTAATTCTTACACCAATACCTTTCTACGCCCCATCACCAATATTAGACTAGGACATCACCATGACTCTCTTCACTTCTATCGTGTTACCCATTGAATCCCATTCCAGCTCTTTTATCATATCGGTTACTGATTATGTTCTTTTGTAGTTACCAGAAAGAAATCTAGCAGTCCTTTTTTGCATCCTCTCTAACTCCTGTATTTATACTCAAAATGTGGGTAACATACTACACCACCATTTTAAAGTATTGGTCTGACCAAAGTTTTGTAATCCTGTTCCTTAACTTCTCTAGTGCATCCCCTCATCACTCTCTCCAACAAGTGAAGGATTTTGAAACCTTTTCCTACTACCTGTCCAATGTGTGCTTCCCAGTTGAGTTTTTTTGTACACTGCGCGTCATACAAAGAAATAGTAATTTGCATGTTAAGACACATAGGCAATCGTATTTACAGAGCGGGAATCAATGCATGTAATCTCAGCATTTTTGAATACTTTAGGAACATGTCGATAAACCGAAATCTGGATGACTGGGCGGAAATTCGACATTTGCTCGGGAATGCAATGTTGTTAATTTCTATCTTGGTCAGCCGCTTCGGTAGAAAATTCTTCTTGAAACAAAGTTAACATTTTAGCAGTATTTTTATTGTGCTTGATTGCGGAGCACCAGGGTGCTGAAATATTTGTGTGTACCTGCGCTTTGACGAAGCCCACAGCATTAATCTGGTTCTGTCGCAATGGTGTGCCCTAGGGATAACGGCCGCATTCCAGAGTGCTGACGGCAGGGAACACCTGTTGAAGCACATCTGTGGCGTCTGGTGCTTGGGGAAAATTCAACGAGAATGAAGATTCGCTCTCTCTCACCATCAGACTTTGACGTCATGCTGCCGCTATTGGCGCCAAATTTTCCATTGGTACATTTGAATCGCCCGCCATCTCCCCCACCATGTCGCGCTCGCGATTGGTGCATTTGAATCTCTTGCTATGCAATGAGCTTATAACTGTAACATCACGCCAACGCCACGGAAGTGGAATATCTCTACAGCTTGTCCAGAAAGAATAATTGGTTGAATCGCTTTTACAAGACTTCTTTTGCACAGGTTTATTCCCTTGTAGAAACCACCCAACTAACGTAAGAGTAGAGAAATCCACCCAATAAGAGTTTCACTAACGAACAATAAACTGAGCAACTGTCGCGTGCATTTGATATTCTTTAGATTGAACTGTCTTTGTTGTACTTAGGATTGAACTGAAGGCCACTAGTTAATGGTGATCATTAGGTCCGCCTAATATTGCGTGTCCCTTTTGTAGGTTTTTCATTTTTTGTTGTTTAGTAACTTTTTGTAAAGTCGTCTGGCTATAAGATGTATTAATGTTGTAAAGTCGTGTTCAAATGCGAATATAATGTTTTACATCTTGTTATAGTATTTTCAATTCTATAATCTAACGGCCATTTATGTAAAATGGAGTGTTGCTTTTTTTTTGAAGTTTTTTAATTGTTTATGATATTTTAAAAATAAATACACATTATTTCTGTTTGGCCATAGTGATGTTATTTTAAACGGCCAGGTTAGGGGGCATCCACAAATTACGTGAGGTGTTTTTCCGGATTTCTGGACCCCCTCCCCCCTCGTGAGATTTCGTGAGATCTGGCCGGCCCCCCCCTCCCTATAGTGAAATCTGGTCCGTGAGACCCCCCCCCCCAGAAATTGCCCTGGAAACTTTTGTAGACCTTTTTTTAGGTCACACCCTAACTTTTTTGACGAATTACCCTCCTAAAATCGACTTTGGCACACTTTTTTTTTTGGCTCTACTGTCCCCAAATTTTTCGCAAAATCTCAAGTGAGATTTCCGTAGACCCCCCCCCCCTCCCCCCTGGTGAGATCTGGTGAGATTTCGCCGGATCCCCCTCCCCCTATTTCACTTCACGTAATTAATGGATGCCCCCTTATGACACCTTCCGCCTAAATTTATTTCATGCCTCTTTCATTAATGCATACAAAACAAGCAATGGACTTATTAAATATGCATATTTAGCTACAAAAATCAAGCAGGTAAGGCCATGAAGCATTAACAACTGTAATAATTACGGTCGGCGGCGCCATTTTAAATCCCTTTAGACAGCTGTGTTTGATCTCCAGTGTGATGGCACTCGATCAACCTCGGCGAAAATTATGGACAGTGCTGTAGACAGAAAGATGAACTACTCACCTCTGCGGGTCCCTCAAACTTTGCGAGGAATCTGTAGAAGGGGCTGAACAAGTGGTTCATGAAGGCGATGGGCGCCAGGCTGAACATGGCGCGGATCTTGGTGTTGTACTCCGGCTTCTGGGAGGCCATGACGTAGAACACCGTGGTGCCCATGGAGTAGCCGATGTAGATGAGGCTCGACTGTCCCGTGGTCAGCAGAATGTAGTCGATCACAGAGGGCAGATCGTGAACTCCCACCTCGTGCCAGCTGCGAACAACGTCACCACTTACAGGGACTATATTGTATCCTATAACTTTAAAATTTACCCAGTTATCGGCTATAGGAGAAGAAATAATCTCGCAATGTTAATCCGTCTAGTCTCTAGGACTTACATTAATCCGATGTAGAACCTACTGGAGCGGGAGAAGGGATTGCAATCCTGCAATACGGAATCCAGCAATCCCGAGGGATCCTGCATCATTTGGCAGTCAAGGAATATGTACTACGCTTGCGTAACTTATATGAAGACTAGCTTCGAGCCCGTCAAAAATGACGGTTTGGACGCAATATTCTGGCAGTTAATTTTTTTTTCAGTTGGTTAATTATACAGTATTGATATTACATAATGCTAAAGGCCTGGGTTTTGTAATGTTCTATATATTTCATTTGCAGTTCACATAGCGATACAGCAGTAACTTCTACTGAATTAATGACAATGGAAGTATAGAACCAATTAAATTAAAAACAAATTAGGAATCCCACAAAAACTTTTGCTGTCAATGTAATATCAGTTTTATTCCTGGTCCAGGCACAATTCAGTAGGATAAATATGAAATTTCTTTCCCCCGCAATAAATAATACTTCCAGTAACACGGCGCTTATGAAAGCAGTTTAAATGGTTTGTAAAACTCATTTCAGGGCGAATTATGCTGTAACAAAATGTGTCAGTTGCGATTCTGGTCAACTTAGCCCCAACCTACATTAACATTGCATTCGAAAATCATAGCTTTTATTACCCTCATATGAATAACGACAGGCAGCATCTATGGTGGTAGTCTGAATTTATTCAGGAAAAGATTGCATGAAAAAACTAATATCGACAATTTTTAATGAAATATTCGTGATATGAGTACCATAGTGTGGTTAGATTATCGGAGTATTTGACTATGATTTATTTAAATAAACACATTTTACTTTAATGACGGAAAGCATAATATCAAAAACGGATAACGGTCATTTATCTCGGTGATACATTTCGCGATTCGTAAATTTGGTGTAAACTTTCTTCGAGTTATTAATTAACTTTATTGTTTCTTATCATCTGCCAAAAACATTCTTAGGTTATGTTTTAACCTCGTTCTTATAACTGGTACAGATAAAATAACGCAAACATGAAATACTCTTCTGCTTGCATTAATTTTTGCATCTAGTTGTCATAAATAAACAAAAAGCAACATGTACATTTAAACGAACGTACCAATTGTAACTTTGTAACGTATGATTGCCTCGCATTAATTTTCAATCTCTGCTAGCCGCTATTTGGATGCGAGAATATCGTTGTTGAATTGCGAATTATAAATTGAAATCATTTTTATATCTTTTATATCTTTCGCGATATGAGTAACTTATTCTGGTTAGATTATCAGAATATTTGGTTCGATTTTATTTAAATAAATGCATTTTTATAATTTCGAAAACGGATGACTGTTATTTATTTGACTGATACATTGCGCGATTGTGTACGTTTCTCTGAGTATTTAATAAACTTCTTTGTTTCTTATCGTCTTCGAAAAAAATTCTTAGGTTATGGTTTAACCTAGTTTTGATAACTGATACAGATAAAATAGCGTAAATATTGAATCCCCTTCTCCTTATATGAATGTCTGCGTCTAGCTGTAAATAAACGAAAAGCAAGATGATGGTACGAATGTAATATGGTGGTTGATGATTGGCCGGTTTCTAGCCAACAGCAGTAGCAGCTATAGACGACGTTAGCGTTTTATATCAAGGGATGATTCGGTGCAAGTCGGCACGGGCTACAGTTCTCAGAATAGCGTAAAATTTTATTTGTGTGTGTTTTAGGGTAAAATGAAAATAATTAGGACCTATTTGTTACAATACAATACCCTACAATACAATGATACTTAAAATTCATTTGAAGCATTAGCTATAACGCTATAAAATCTCCGAGGTAAATCAGAATTAATGGGAGGTGCATTAGTTATGCTGTCTGGAGATTTTCGTTAAACGCTTCCAGTTATTGAAAAGTTGACACCAACAGATGAAATGACATTTTTCCGAAAAACTCATACAAACTTATTCACCGAACTGATCGCGTAAGTGGCCAAATTAAACTTAAGCAATGGTTTCTGTAATATCGTCAACAGTTCAGATGAATTAATAGATAAAGTTTATCCGAAAATGGTTCAGAAATACACAAATTTATATCTATTATTTGAAAGAGCCATTACAGCATTAAGATATGAAGCAGAAGACGATATTAATTTAAAAATTAAGAACAAGATTTCTGGCGAGGAAAGAACACATAAATCAATCGATTCAATGGTTGATGTAAATGAAAGTGTTGATGTTCCCACCGAATTTTTTAATTCGATACAACTGCCAGGAATGCTTTGCATTGTTTAAGATCAAATAGGATCACCAATTATTTCGTTGAGAAATTTTGATTCACCAAGATTATGATTTTGTAAAATAATGACTGTGAAATAACTATAAACAAAATAATTGTTGCAAAATTAATGTCAGGAAAATATAAAGGAAGCACGGTATTTAGTCCGAGAGTTCCGCTCATATCTACCGAACTGCCGTTTCAATTCAAAAGAATGCAATTTCCACTGAGATTAACATTTAGTATCACTCTAAATAAGGCAAAAGGACAAACGTTAAAATATTGTGATATTGATTTAAAAGAATCTCGTTTTTCTCACGGTCGGTTGTTTGAAACTCGCTAGAAAGTGGGAAACCCCAAAAAATATATGTTATATACTCGCTATTAATAAAATAACAAAATGCAGGTGATGTGCAGAACAAATTTTAAACCTCAAAACCATCTTACAAATTCGCTAAAACAGACAAGCAGTTTTCACCTTTGCAGACTTCAAAAAAGCTTATGAATCTGTTGACAGACAAAAAATCTTTAATATACTAGAAGAATACAAAGGTGGCAGGAAAAAAAATAAAATTAACCAAACAGTCATTAGGCTCTTAGGTGAAATATCTGAACCGTTTCAAATCAGAACAGGAGTTCGACAAGAAGATGGACAATTAATTTCGTTCAGTCTTGTGCCAGACAAAGTAAACAAAACCTAGGAGAAAGAAGTAAAAGGAATAACAGTTGGCAGTCTACTCAAAAATAAACTTCACCTGCGGTGTTTGGCCTTCGCAGATGATCTAGCAATTCTCTCCAATAACAGGCAAGAGGAAATCTACTCCCTTGAAAAACTCCATGAAATTTCAGCTAAATATGGGTTCCAAATCTCATATGCTAAAACCCTCTATATGGAAGGATCTTCGCGGTACCAAGTTGGACAACCCATGAAAACGCGATTTGGCAATATCTTTCAAGCATTTAAATTCAGATGAATTCAGATATCTAGGAGAAATTATTCAACCTGCAGGACTAAATCATGAAGCAAACAAGGACTGAATATCTAAATTACAAAAAGCCTACAGATTCTCCTAGAACAGATGTCCCGAAATGCCAACACTATAACACTGTAATCAAACCGGTGGCATACGCATCGGAAACTTTGCATATTGTGGGTAGGTCATTGATTAAAGATATTGAAAAGAAAGAAATGAAAATTTTAAGGAAAATCTTTGGCCCAGTTTTTACAGGAGGAATTTGGATGAAAAGGAAATCACCTGAATTAAATCAGCACTCGTAAATAATTTCAGACACATCCAGGAGAAGACGAATCAAATTCTTCGGCCATATTATCAGAATAAATAACAACAGACTAACCAAAAGAATTCTCAATCTGGCCATTTGAATGAAAAACAACTGGCTGTTTGAAATCTAAACCTCCAGGAAATCGGAATCCCAGGTAATATAAATACAAGACAGATGCATATTTAGTAGCATGGGCAACAACAAACAATTTGGTTCTTGTCTGTCCGGGTGGCACCGCGTCATGTTTCTTGAAACCGACGTTTCGACCCTCATTCTGGGGTCTTCTTCCAGCTGGAAGAACCAACTGACTCTGGCCGCGAAAGCCTACGATTACAACAACCAGTTTACCAACAAACAGTATATTAAAAGTAGGAATACCGGACGGAACAATGAATAATGAAGAGATTTTGGGAAAGAAGAAAAACACATCTGCTAAGTAAGTTCATTCGCGCTCCTCAGTTGGGAATAACGATGAAAGAAGAAAAAATAACAAATGTACTTCATAAGCTAGTATCCTAATAGAATAAGTTAATTAAGTACGAAATAAAGTGAAAACAAAAGTAAATAAAAAGCAGAATTTTCTTACACTAAATTAAACTATATTGATAATATGAATATTAAATTTAGCTTTATAATATCCGTATTTAAAAGTTAATTTAAAAAAAAAAAAAAAAAAAAAAACTTACATTTGATGGGAGGTGGCTGCTGGCTTTTGTTCGAGCGAAGTGAGGGTAACTCCGGCTTGGTTAAATTAATAATCACTGAACTATTTGACTTAATTGCGAGTTACAGAAGGTTTTTCTTGCCATTTTCCCTTCTCCTTTAGACAGGAAGTGCGTATAATTAGTAGGATGTTGTAACAGCCCTCAACTCTAAAATTAAAGTGAATGGTATTTTATGAAGCACTTATAGTTGGCTGGAGTTTGGTTGAATATGATCTGACAGGTTTGTTTTGCAATTTCCGGTAAATCAATGTATAGAGACTTTTTTTATAAAAAGAAATTATTTAGAGGCCATTTTATATGTTTAAGAACAGAATTGTGCAAGAGAATTGCTTAAATGTTCTAATTACAAGTATAAAGGCAAGTTACGATGTCTAAAGGATAATTTGCTACAGTTTAAAATGATTTCTGCGAATAATTTTGTGTTTAAGTATCTTTAATTTCCACTTCTGACCATTTTGTATTAGTTGTAAATGATTATGTATTAATTCTGATTGTTTTTAATATGTTTCAATTATTTAAGTATTGTTAATGTTCGAGAAATATCTGTTGGAATCTTTTGTAGTGTTCTAGAAATTTCGGTAGAGTTTATACAAAGCGATCATCCAAGACAGAGAAACAGTTTTCAGTGACTCAATTTACGACGCCCAAGTACTGTATTTAGGGATTGCAATCCAGCAAAGCGGGATCCCGCAATCCCGCGGGATCCCGCATCATTAGACAGTCTGGCGGATCCCACACAAAATTAAGCGGATCCGCAATCCGCAAAATCCGGCGGAAACGCGTGTCAGTCTGCGTGACTCGCTGCCACACTCGGTCTCTGTTGAATATTTTGCACTGTTTGCCTGTACCCTACCAATTGGCATTTGACTGATGTGAACATGCGTTTGTTTTTGTCAACCTTCGTCATTCGTAAGTAAATAAATACACTTTTACGTATTCATCAAAACTTACGTTTGGTTCGAGTACACATTTCTGTAATTTGAGTTATGGTGCATATTTAGCACGATTTTCTAACTATATAATTACCTTTTTAGTGTCACACGGTTACAGCTTTTTATTCACGGCTACATTATTCCCATTTTCTATATTTGCAGATAAAGTAATTGTGACAATTTCCTAATTTGCGGCTGAAAATTTGATTATTCGTTAATATGAAACTAATGTTATCGTAATTTTAACGATCGCGTACCTATTTATTTAACAGCTATCAAAAGGAAATTGTAGGCCTATATCCTTTGACTTATTGTTGTTTTGGCAAGTGCCTCAATGCGTTTCTTTCACGAAAGCCACCTTCTTACATGTGCCGCTCAGACTTTCGATTAACCCCTCTTCTCCTTGTTATTATTTCGACTAAAGGTAAAAAAAGTTATTATGAAATTTTCACGGGTGTATCGACGAATTGTGTTGTATGAACACCATACTTCGGCGGCTGTCTCCGCCATCTTCCTCACGTGTGTAATTTCGTGAGTTTGCAATGAAATCCGGAGATACAACCTATGAGGACTTCACTGCAATCATTCGCCGAGAAAGTCTCCTTTCTTACTAAAAAATAATAATTTCCGCTCTAAAAACTTCGTTACGCCACATAAGTAAATCTGAAATACTTGACAGTTTACGTGTTGGTGAGTAGTTTCTTTTAATAACATTGAATAATATCAATCAAGGAATCAGGAGATATAATAATGAATCACGCAAAAAATGGCCAAGTCTCGTGCTTGTGAAGTGACAAAAAGTTATGAGATCTTGTTCTGAGCCAAGTCTACACTTTACAGAGTATATTCACTTCACTTTGTGAAATGAAATCCTTTTATCGATGTTATGGAACGTTTATTTAGAATTTTTTTTTTTAAAAAAAAAACTTTGGTAACTTGGCCACTAAGCAAACCATATTTTTAAACTTATGTGATGTATTTATTGTAAGGCACATAATATGACCTAAGACTCAATATTTTCCATTTTTATTATTTATTTAAAAATTGGTTTAGATTAAAAAACAAAAATGAAAACATCGAAATACACTTAAGACACGCTAAAAAGTTGTAATGTCATTTTTCCAATCAAAATATTGTTAACTGTTAATTTTTATTATTTAACATTAAAAATTATTTATTACTTTTATTATTACTTAATTTATTAACGTTTTAAGTAACTATGTTTTAAATATATGCGTTGAAAAACTGTTTGTACCAATCCCGCACGGATCCCGCGGGATTCCGCGGGATTGGCGCAAATCCCGCGGGATTGAAAACACTGCGGGATTGCAATCCTTAACTGTATTGTCTGTGGAAGAAGTGTTGTATACAATGGCTGGATTGTATGTATGTATGTAAACAGTATCTTTGACGTCGTGTTTATGAAAATAAAAGCAAGTTTAAACTGAACTGTATCGTGGACTAGTTATTTATCATATTAATTAAACCACGAACAATCTAATAATATGTATTACCACAGTGAATCGTACCTTACAGTGCAGTGATGCGTGCTCACCTGAATTGCCAGAACCGTGGTTTGTTGGGGTCGAGGGTGGTGTGGTTGCGAGAGTAGATGTTACCTCGGGCGTTCCCCAGCCACAGGTCGTACCCGGCATCGGCCAACAGGTACGCTGGAACCAACATCAAACCATAAGTGGTAATAATTAGCGTAGCAGCATTGGATAGGACTGAAAAGCATATCTATGATTTCTATACACTCACGTGACAAAAGTCATGGTGGAGTCAGATGAAAATGTAATAGGTGGCGTACCCATCACGCCGAAAGATATAAATAGCCCGACTGTTGTTAGTTGGACTCGTTAGTTTCACGCGAGTCGTTCGCAAACGAGAACTGACCACCTTTGAACAGGGAATGTTAATTGTAACACGACGAATCAGGCAGAGAATTTGGGAAGTGCTTGCGAAATTTAGGATTTCACACTCCTCTGTATCAAGGCTGTTATCTCTCTGGATAGGGCAGTGTCCGGATAAATCTACTGAATGTCTGAGACCTGTGACGGACAAACAGGTGCCTCAGAGTCAACAAATGAACGACGGTGCATGTACTAACTGCCACAGTTAATGAGTGTCCATGCAGCAGCATTTTCCGCTGACGGAGATGGTAGCAGAAGACTAATTTGGATGCCCTTACTCTCAGAGCAGCAGCAGAGCACTGGTAATGTGGGTCCGATCAACGGAGGCAACTGCAAACGTGCTTAAACCCCCTCACGGATACCCCCAACCACCCACCACCCAGCTCCACCACCACCGCAGGAACAAAGACTCTTCAGCGGGGCCATTACGGCGGGGATGGTGAGGCTAGGCACCTTCGCCACCAAGTGGGTGCCCGCGGGGAGCGTCGGGTACGCGGCCCCTGCCACGGACCAGGCCGAAGAGGAAACCTGACCGTACAGCTACAGCCATCTCCGCGAGTCGAGCGAGCGCTCGGCCCCACCCGTCCCCGCAGGGAACAAGGCGGAAGCCGTAGCGACAGAGCGCGACGCTTTTCGCGCGTTCCGCCGCACCCACCGCCAGCGCAAGCACCAGCGACAGGCATCAGGTTCACACGCTATGGGGTACGCTCCAAGTGAAACGTTCCGCCGCACCCGACCTGCACTCCGGTGTGGATGCCTCTGACGAGTACGACCTCCCGCTCTCTCGTTCAAGCTCGCAGAGCACCATCGTAGTGCGCATCACACCTCAGCATGAAGCCTTGGCGTACGGGTGTCGCTGCCCCACCCGGGTCGAAGACCATACACTACTGGTCCTCACATATAACACGACCTACTTTGGCAGCAAATGGTTCATACCGGCGGCAAGGGGAGCACAAGTTCCTTGATCACTGATCACCGGTCCAAGCGAGGGCCATTCTATACAATCTGAAGATGACCCCGGCCGTTGCCAGATCACGCCAGCTTACCGGTACCGTCCGTCGCCTCCCATCAGGGTCGCGTCACCTCCCTGTACCTCGGGTCCTACTGCTTACTGGCTTGGCGTTGGCAATGAGTGCTAACGGCGGGAGGGCTGCACCGCGTCACCCCACAACGATCTCAGTCTTCCGAAAACCAAGATCACCGGTCCGTTTGTTTGGTCCATACCGGAGGCAGGGGAAACCACTTCACCTGATCACCGAGGCCCACCTCAGGAGCGGCCGCTCCCGAGAACTGGGATTCGACCCCACCTTCTAGCGGCAGACACCGACTTACCGGTACCGTTTGAGTGAAACCGTTCTGCAGGGCACACACTCATCTCCAAGAACCCCGTCCTGCATATAGTCGGATATAACCGAGGCATCGGCACAGTGTGCATTCCCGGCGGCAGGGAGCACCACATCCCTGGGCGTCCAGCCCGGTTTACCCGGGGAGGTCCTCCGGTACCATCTGCCAGACCCCTACAGCGCGGCTGGTAGAGACCTCCTCACCAATTACTGGTGCAGTCTCCTTGGTGTGGCAGCGCCGCGGATTCTCAAACCTCCACACTGCAGGCGCCTTCGGAGTGGACTTGCGGACCTTCCTCCCAATTACTTGGGCAGTCTCCACGTCGAGCTCGGGAACCCAGGTTCGCCATGCCCGTATCCCGGCCCTAAAGAAGGCCGAGACCCCTGAGTGTCATCTGATGTCCCAGGAAGCTCAGGATCACCTTCAGCAGCTCGCCAAGATTTGCGAATAAATGTAATGGATCCTACATGTGTGGAAGAAAATATTTTCCTGAAATCACGGCAGGCGAATAGCGGGATGATTCATTCATCAGGCCATGGGCGAATTCCTTCCCGTTCCTTGCCCCAGTCCTTTTCCGTCGCTTATAACCTTGACGTCGACGAGGTGTAAAGGCATAAGCAAAAAATAAAAACATTACGTATCTTATATCTTTAAACCAGCAATTCTTAGATATATTTTTTGTATCCCGGAAACCGCTCTAACGCCATCTCGTACAAATTTCAGATACCAGTAAGCGTACCGATGTTAGTTTCTCTTTGGATAGAGCAAGGAAATGTGAAATTTAAAATGTCTAGGAAGCCTTCAAGAAAAACGTTTAACTTTAATCAAACATCACATAACTAAGACTCATATAAAAAAGTAAAAAATTAGTAACATAAGTGACATCCTTGAAAAAAAATGCAATTTACATATATATGCTGTAGGCGATTATGTAAAATACATTGAGCTACGGTATGTGCATTCATGAATTTTGTATTTAACCAAATGCAGCTCTTGTGTAGATAGTTATGAAATATAGTGAATATATATTTATTGTCTATATATCTAAACTCCTGTATGTAGGTGAAATTAATTTCTCTCAAACGTCTCTAACGTTTTTACGAAATCTTGCATACTGAACAGAAATCGAAAGACGCCAAGCAGGTACTTATATTAAAACATGAAAACCAGCATTGTTTTTGGCATACTAGCAACAGCAAATTTTCTGTATTAGCATATAAACTATCGTTAAAAGTTAAGTACTTAATTTCATCTTACACATATCTGAAGACGAATATCAAAATTAAAACCATTTACGCGCGAATCCCACAGTCGACATTTTTAACTCGAGGGTATCGTGCTTGGAACTGCGCTGATGGAATCCGGTCAGAACCTGTTGTAGACCGATTGTGACTAAATGATGAATCATTTCGTAAGAATACGTCCCACAAGATTCAGTACCAAGAACCCGTTTTTCTTTAATACAACGCTCACCCATGAATAGAATAGTTGACCAAAGATAGTCTCCGCAATGTCAGCAAGAACTGTGAGATCATCCTTGTCACGAAATTTCAGACTAATTAGCATGTTAAAAAATTCTTCCGATTCGCAATTCCTACCAGATCTGAATTTCAATGAACCCGTTTGTAAATTAGAACTCAGTGTTTGAAAATTTATATGTAAAACCTCATTCCATCATAAAAGGCCATCCACAAATTATGTCACACGAATTTCATGATTTTTGTACCCCTCCCTCCCACCCCCCCCCCCCATGTCACAGGTTGTTACATTTGTGAGACCAACCCCCCCCCCCCCTTCCCTGGTGTGACGTTACATATTTTGCAATTTTAAATTTATAAATTAAAACAGCACCTCCAAAATGATTTATGTATTTCTAGTTGAAAAATCATATCAACAATTAATCAAACATTTAAGAAAATATAAAAAAATAAAAATTGATACTAAATTGAGTCATCATGAGTCCATGAATTTTGAACCAATTATTTGATAGTGTTTATTATTGGCATAATAGTCACTTCATTCTTGATTTCGATAGTGTTGGGAACATTCGATGTGTCAACATCATCTTCATCTTCCGCCATGAGACAAAAAGTGATACAAATTATGCATGTCATGTCACAAAGTTTATGACACGTCCCCCCCCCCCTTGTCACACAATTTCACACTTTGTTTACCCCTCCCCTCCCCTCAACGTGTAGCGTAATTTATGGATGGCCCCTAAGTATACATGCACACCACTAAAAATAACAGAACTTACGCTGAACCAAGTTGTTTCTTACCATATCGAAAACATATCTGGAAGTTATAATCAAACAAACAGCTCTTTTAATCTTTGCCTTTCATATATCCGGTTGCTAGTTGTACCAGTTTTCGTAAATTAGCGTGCAACTATAAAACTCGAACAAACATCAGTTTGATAGATGGCCAATGTCGTCCTGATAAATATTATCACTAATCGTAGTATTTTTATCTGAAATAAAACCGAGATGTGTCGGATTTGGATCGTTTTAATTCTGTTTTGTAATCTCGTGTTGTCAGTAGCGTGGCTCTCAAAAACACTTGGTGATGATCTACTGTACACTGGATGATAAGTTGAAAACCAGAAGTTTGGGTCCGTACAACTGAAACAGGCTAACGACATATAAAAATAAAGGAAGTACAAATTTTACTAGCGATGTGATATTATTTCTGATCTTTTAAATGGCTCAGAACTACGGAACTTAAGAAACTTTAAATAAATGATACTTGCAGAGGGGGAATGAAGAATCTCACTGCATATAACTCGAAGGGTCCATCAGTTTTATTGCAATGCGGCAGCTGCTATTATAGATTGTAGTTACCGAACGCCTTTCCTGGCCCACTTAAGACCCAGCCAACCGAGCTGCCGTCTAGTCCGTGGTGCAGTAGGACCGGTGTCTTTACTTCCTGCTCGCAGGTGACTTCGGGCTGTAAGGCACCCTGAACACGCCCAGGATGTAGCCGTCATCAGTGGTGACGTAGTGCTTCTCCACCGGGTAGCCGTACTTCGTCAACAGCCCAGCCTGAAAAGAGAAGAAAACTGAAGTTTGACAATGTCGTACACCAAAAACTGTCCTTCAAAGTTGACTTCCAGTGGATTCATAAGATCCAAACTTTGTACAAACGGTGTAATTATGTACAATAGTGTAAACAGCATGCTGATTGAGGTCGCAGGCGACCAACAACCACACCTCAAAACTGAAATGTAAGTAAAACATTGTACGCTGAAGATACCTCGACGAGAGGCGAAACGTGTCCGTGAAATAAATAATATCCAACGACAGTTGTATTGGCTTTGTAACTTGCTTTTGTAACTTCTTTTTGTGGGGTCACTTAAAAAGTAAAGTTTACTGCAACAAACCCCGTACACTCAATGATCTGAAAGTTGCAGTAGGTGAAGAAATCGCTGCTGTTTCACTTGACACTTTGAAGAAAGCAACGGATAACTTTGGAGAAAGACTTTTAATGTGTTTATCGAAAAAGGCCGTCATCTGTCGGAAATTATCTTTAAGTGTTATGTTAAGTGCAAGTTAAGGTCTAAAGTATCGAGATAGAAGAATACTTTATAAACCGTTTAAGAATCAAGTGGCTGTATTGAAAAGTAGAGAATCATGAGAGACAAGCATCAGTTAAAAAGGGCATGAGACAAGGTTGTAGTCTATCCCCGTTAATATAAAAATTGTATGTAGAAGAACCATTAAAGAAAGTAAAAGAAAAATTTCCATGTGGCATAAGTGTTCAGGTAGAAAAAATTAGTATGCTACGATTTGCTGATGACATTGTCTTGTTGGCAGAAAGGGCTGAGGACATTAAGAAATTACTGAATAGTATGAACAAAATACTGAAAGAAGATTTTGGACTAAATATAAATCAAAGCAAGACTAAAGTGATGAAATGTAGCAGAAATGATACCAATACTAGTAGATTAAATATAAAAGTAGGATCGAATGCATTTGGATAAGTAAGTGAATTCTGTTACTTAGGAAGCAAAATTACAACCGATGGCCGAAGCAGAAATGATGTTAAAAGCAGAATAGCACTAGCAAAAAGATCCCTCATGAAAAAGAGAAATGTTTTAGTTTCAAATATTGATCTATGAATTAGAAAAAACTTTTTAAAACTCTATGTGTGGAGCACAGCACTTTACGCTAACGAAACATGGACTTTAGGAATACCGGAAAGAAGGAAAATTGAAGCATTTGAAATGTGGTGCTACAGAAGAATGCTGAAAATTAAGTGGACGGACAAATTAAGAAATGAACGAGCTTTGGAAATGATGGGCGAGGAAAGAAGTTTGTGGAAGAAGCTTACAGAAAGAAGAGACAGACTGGCAGGTCATATTTTGAGATATGCTGGATTAGTTAATTTGTTGGTGGAGGGAACAGTCGGAGGTAAGAACTGCAGAGGTAGACAGAGATTAGAATATATGAAGCAGATAAATGAGGACGTGGGTTGTAGGGGGTATGTAGAGATGAAGAGGTTACCACAAGATAGGAAGGGATGGAGGATTGCATCAAACCAGTCAAAAGACTGATGACAGCAAAAAAAAAGTGTAATTCATAAACTAGATAAACTACATATTGTATTGATGTGAGTACATTTTCTGTGCGACCAAAATAAAGCCAGTTATAACAGTTTGAAATTCATGCGTTCTTTTTGCGCCACCCTGGAATAATTATTAATTTAAGAGGAATCATTCACCTCTGAAGCGCGAAAAGAGTGTACAAGACGCATATGGGTGATGGGTGTGAGAAGATATTGGTGGAAGATTTAGGAGAGGTGAATGGTGAAAATTTGGCACTCGGTTTCGTGCATAATGGTGTGGGAAGATTTTCTTTCGTGGGTAAGGGGGTCAGGGATTGGAATAAGTTACCTAGAGAAATAATGAATAATTTACCAAAAACGTTAATAGTAGAGGGAAAGAGGAAATAGGTGTGCAGGGACATTGCCACCGGAGCGTGCGCTCCATCGTAATTAAATGAAAGAACTCACCGTGTCCAGTTTCGTATCACCCGTTTGCTGTGTGGTAGCTGGATCTGGTAGCAAGGCAGTGCTGACTGACATCAGCAGGACAAGGAGACGGTATGGACACATCGCAGCTAAGAGCTAGTCTGCAGGTACCTGTGGCACGTACCATTCCAAACACAGCCTGATAAACACCTCAGACAACTGTGTTTACAGCCAGCTGTTTTAAAAACTTTCTGAGTGTACCCACGTATTCAGTACCACAAGACGAAGGTTTATTCGCCAATTCCGTTTGAAATACCGAACCAGTACGTACCATCGTGCTGATCTACTGGTTTCTTAGGATACGTTGTCTAGTATTAGTTAAATAGTATTAATTAATATCAAAGGGTCCCCGGCTCAGTATAAGTAAAAAAGTAATATCTGGTGCGACTGGCACTATTGTAAAATGCAAGGTTGGCTGGCCTGTAGACGTGGGGGTAGTTGATGCGTAACCGTCAAGAGTCAGACGGCAATATTAATCTGCTCGTACAAATAATAAGCCATCTATAAACAACTGTTTTGTTAAAAGCATTTTTGTTCTCCAGACGCGTTTCGCCCTTATGGTGAGGGTAACATCAGTAGAGATATGGTAATAATCTTCATGTGACCATCTGTAACAGCACTTTATGCACTTTTAAGCATACTTGATTTAAAGTTGCAGTTAAAAATTTCGCCAATCGTTACTTACAAGCTTTTACTTTTGTTGTTTTTTGTTTTTTTTGTTTTTGATTTTTTTTTTTTACTTATGACTTTACGCCTCGTCGACGTGAGGTCATTAGAGGCGAAATGGGATTGGGGACAAGGAACCGGTTGGAAATCGGCCATGGCCTTTTGAAGCAACTGTCCCGACATTCACCTGGAGTGGTTTGGGGAAACCATGGAAAACCCATATCTTAATACCCCGACGGGGATTCGAACCCTCGTCCTTCCGAATGAGAGGCCAGAGTGCTAATTGCTGCGGTTATGTTTTCATGCAACTTTACACCTGTATGATTAACCACAGCTTGATTACTATTCTCCCCTTTTTTTTTTTACTTATTGATATACGCCATGTCGACGTCGAAGTCATTAGAGGTGGGATGGGACTTTGGACAAGGATGTAGGAATTCGGCCATGGCCTTTTGAAGGAAGCATCCCGGCATTCACCTGTAGTGATTTGGGGAAAACCATGGAAAACCCAGATCTGGATGCCCGGACGGGGATTCGAACTGACGTCCTCCCGTATGCGAGGCCAGAGCGCTAACCGCTCACCCACCACGCTCGGTATGATTTGTTAATGAGTGCAGTAGTGCCAATCTAGTTTAGTTTGTTCGCATTGTTCTGTCTGTTGTTACTTCCGCTTAATAGTTTGTCTCCCTGAGTCAGCCGTTCTGACTGACGTAATGTGATTGTTACTTACGTGTTAGTTTTATGGTTTATTTGTTAAATGGTGAATACTAAACGTCACTCATACATCACTTTGGGACCTAACCGGAAAAGTTTAAAGATTTTACGGAATAAGAATCAACTCGTCGGCGTTTTTCGCGATATCTGTGTTTTTGTTTTCCCGAAATAAAATGATTAATCAGCAAACATAAGCATCAGAAGGACCAGGCATGTGACTTGTTTCTTGGAGCCTCGTTTAAGGCGCAATATTATTATTGTTACTCCGCGATTCACTAAAAGTGTGTGGCGGAGGGTGCATTGCACCTATCGAAAAGGGTTATGGTTTGGAAGGGTTATAAGGGATATGGCAGGAGGCGCCCATGGGCTATTGTGAGGAACCATCCCGCATTCGCGTGGAGTGATTTGGGAAAACCATGGAAAACCCAGATCAGGATGGCTGGAGTGCTTTATCGAAAGCTACTCCTGTCGGATTTTAAGTTTACTCGCCCGGTAAATCCTTTCTATTCCA
>JARYHS010012519.1:204626184-204672212 GCA_031002005.1 Vandiemenella viatica | reverse complement strand
GACAGTTAAATGTCAGAATATTGGATTTTCTTATTGCACAAGACTTTAAACTCATTGTTTATTAAAAGAAACAAAAATGGGAACTATGGCCCGCCAGTCATTTTTAGATCGTCCATTTGGTCCCGACTGTTAAAAAGGTTTAGCAGCCTTGTACTAAACTAAGCTATTAAACATTGCGTAGACTTCCGCATGTTACCTTGGTAGTCATCTGATGAAAGGAATAGAATAAGTGCCGAATGGTCAGATTTCAAAAAAACTGACTCGGTTCCAATTGGACAATCAATATAACTTAGGGATGTTTTCATCCAGAAAATACATCGATGTTTTTTTCGATGTGATGCATCGAAACGTTGCATCGATGTTTCACGATGCATCGAATAAAAACATCGATGTTTTCGATGCATCGAATAAAAACATCGATATATATATATATATATGGTTAATAAAGGTTAGGAAAGCTTAAAAATGAGACAAAGATTAGGAAACTAGCAAAATGAAGTATTTATTTGAATTATATTTTTAATTAGTCTTTACAAAGGCAATTTGAAATTACTGGGATTTATATAAATTCGAATAGAAAGATAGAATAAAAGTAAAACGAGGAACGCTGAAAGAGAGGCAGTGTTGGGATTCTAATCTAATTGGAATTTATAAATCCCAATATTTTCTCTCTAAACTTTGCATAAATAAAATTTTATAACCCGCTTTCCTTGAATTCTGTTTCGTTGTTGATTTAAAACTTGTGCAGCTTTCGAAAAAGTCTTTCTGATGGCACTGAGCTGGCTACCAAAGTTAAATATTTATAAGCTATTTTGTACAATTTTTGAAACTGTTGTTTATAATCGGACCATACTTCTAACGGATTTTCACTAAGCCGGCCAACCGGAGTTCTCAAGTAGACAGACAGCTCGTCGGAAACACTTTCTTCGGTCTTGTTTGATTTCCAGTTTCTTTGAACTAGTTTGTGATGATCGGTCCAAATGAAATCTTCCGATGTTTTGTCTGAACTATCTGAATCAGATTCTGTTCGCATTTCTTCCAGCTCCTCTTCTCATATCTTTGATCTTTTGAATAGCATTTGAAGCCATCGGGTCTTCAAAATGTAGTTTTTTGAACCGTGGGTCCAATAAGGTCGCGATAGCTAAAGATTGTTCGATAGCACCCATCCGTTTGTTTCTTTTAGGACGAGCTTATGTACTTCCGTCTCACTGCTTTGAGTTTTGAAAGCATGCAGTGCACTAAAGGGATCACTTTACTGCTGGTACAATATTTATCCCCAGATATTTCTTTAGTTGCTGCTTCAAGTGGGCGTAGTATGTTAAGAAGAAATGACGCGATATTTAATTCCAAACCAGTCAGCATATTATGGCAAATCATATATCACTTACAACATTTTTAAGCTCCAAAAATCTTTGAATCATATAATATGTGCTATTCCAGCGTGTTGGCAGGCCTTGTATTAACTTTATTTCAGCACTTACTGACTTTCTCAAATCGTCGCTTGCCAAACAACTGTGTTTAAAGAAAGTAACAATGGTCTTTATTTTTGACAATATATTTTCTAAAGGTATTTTGAGAATATTTTGAGCAACTAAATTAAGGGATGTGCTTCTTCTTTCCAAATCCTAATTCCACAGCTTTTACCATATTCGGGTCGTTATCAGTAACGACCGCAGAGACTTTGTCCGTATCAAATTCCAAACCGTCGCAGGTCTTAAGGAGCATGTCTGCTATATATTCCGATGAATGACTTTCATTGAGTTGATTAACTCCTAATGTCATTGATTCGAACACTGTGCCTAGACCAAAATGCGCTGACACCCAAAAAACTGCGCATCTGCATGTCTGACCATATATCACTTGTTTAATGTGAGCTGTTCAACATTTCAGAGTTTTGATTTTATAAATGTTGCCAAGACGTCATACTTGTCATCAAGCCATCGTGTCACAGTTGCTCTGCTGGGTATTTTATAATGAGGAGCAGTAACTTTAAGCAAATGTTTGAAGCCTACTAGGTACTTTTAGCCTTGCCCTAAGGTGTGGTTCCGCCCTACACTGTCGGGAAATTTCATGTCAACTGTAATTTTTTGTTGTTTTATCAAATTAAATTAAAAGAAAAATGTGATGTGATTTTGTAGGTGACAAAGTAAAATATAGCAATACAATTTCTTGTTTTTTGTTTTGCTATAAAACGAATCATATAACGTAGTTTTTTTGTTGATTTATCCAAATTAAAAAAAAAATAATAATGAGATTTTGGAGGTGACAATATATCGTATAGAGATACAAGTTCCTGTTTTTTTGTTTTTTTTTTTTTTGCTTTAAAACCAATCACATCGCGTAGTTTTTTCTTGTTTTATGCAAGTTAAAAGAAAAAATTTAATGTGATTTTGTAGGTGACAAAAATAACGTATAGCTATACAATTTTTCAGTTTTTGTTTTGCCTTAAAACTAATCGTGTTGCATATGTATTTTTTTTTTATTCAAGTAAAAAGTGTAATTTGATATTTTAGGTGACAAAAATTACGTATAGTAATACAATTTTCTGTTTTTGTTTTGCCTTTAAAACTGATTCAATCGCGTCGAAGAAACAGCATGTGTTCTTTCGATGTATCGAACGAAAAAACATCGATGCATCGTTAAACATCGAAAGTAAACGATGCATCGGATTGATTCGATGCATCGAATAGTAAACATCGATGTTTTCGATACATCGATGTATATCGAGCATCCCTAATATAACTTATTACACATTATTTTACACATTGGATTATGTGTCAGTACTGCGCCATCATACCGATGACCTTGTCGTAGATGGCCTCTTTGGCATAGATGTTCCAGCTGAAGTCCATGTGGCCGAAATACTCAGACACCAGAAACTTCCCGATGGGGTTTGGCAGCTGCTCGTACAAGCGTTCAACATCCTGAACACCAAAGAGGAAAATTAGTTGATTTTAGTACCAACACTTTAAACCAGGGTTTCTCAAAGTGGAGTAAGCGAACGCGAAAGGTTTGCCAATTAAACGTGGGTGGTTCGCGACAAGATTTACATTATGGCGGCTGACTAGGTATCTCGAAAGTGTAACATGATGAATTGAGACCGAAAATAATCAAAATTCGTCCAAAAATTGACTCAGCTTGCTACAAGAAACAAACCCATCCGTAAAATAAATTAATAACATTTTGCTCTTTGTGACTGTATTAGTTTTTTAGAGAGAAATCCTTCTTAAAAAATAAAATAAAAATGCAGTTTTTAAGAGGGTTCGCCATTGATTGGGAAATTTCATAGGGGTACGTGGAGATGTGAGATTGAGATAGTCAATATTTGGGCACAGACAAATTAGAAGTTAGAAACACACAGTACTCATCTATAAGTTAGCATTAAAACTAAATGTTTATGAAAATCGAACCAACTTACACAACACTCAGAAACTCATAAAGTGATGAGCCGTAACACCATGATAAACTGCTTTATTGTGTGTCCTTCCACCTTTGGAACACAACACATCAACAATTCCTTGCGGCTTGGATTCTAAAGTCCTTGGTAGCTTTCCGGAGGTATCTAGCACTAGATGTGTATGCATAGCTCACGTAATTCCCTTTAATTACGGTCCGAGTTTGTAGGCGAGGAACTGGCGCTAGATAGACTCCCAGACATTTTCTATCAGGTAGAGATCAAGCCAAGTCATCGAGGCGAGTGGACTATCAAGTTCCTCAAATCACTGCAGCTTGATTGTGGTATTGTGACACGGTTAGTTATCCTGCTGGAAGATGCAATCACCAAGACAGAAGACACGAAGCGTGAAGGAATGAAGGTGATCCCCAACAATTTTCACGTAGTGCACAGCTGGTATGGTGCCTTCTATCACTACCAGAGGTCCAATAGAACTCGAGGTCAGTGTCTCCTATAGCATGATACTGTCCCCACCAGCCTGCGACCGTGGTGCGGTGGCTGGAAGACATCGCTTCCTGAAACCACTAGCGACCTGGTGTAACATGAAACGTAATTCATCCGATCTGGCGACACGTTTCCACTTATCACTGCCCAATCTAGATGATCACGTCCCCTCTGCAATCGTGGTTGACGTTGTTGTTGGGTCAACACGAAAACACGTAGGTGCAGTTTGCTGAAGAAACCCCTGGTTTAGCAATGTTCGCTGAACGGCGTGCTTCCAAACATTTGTATCCTGACCCATTGTTGTACTCTACCGTCAGATTTGCCACAGATCGCTCCCATCCTGCTTTGCAGGGTGGCCTAGCCTCCGACTTCCTCGTTCTGTGATGAGGCGTGGACATCCACTATCTCATGGTTTCGCCGTCCTTCAACCATTTTCCATAGATGCTCCTTACAGTAGCATGCGAACAGCTGTTTCTGAGATGCTGGTTCCCAGGCGCCGGGCCATATCAATTTGCCCTTCTGTCAGTTACGTCGGTGGAATTCTAGATTTGCCACACTTATCCTCACTGGAATGAGTGCTCCGCTTATTTTCTTTCCTTGCCGCGTGGCGTATCTGCAACGACAGCGATCTCGCGGTGGACAGTGGCCATAAAGTGTTGGCTCATCAGTATAGTTAAATGCTTTACTGCCAGCTTTGAGAAGATTCTCTTTTGGTTTAATTTCTTATCAGTTGTCAAAACGATAAAGAAAGTTGTGCTCAATTTAAGTTAATCAAACATTAAGGAATTTGGCTATTAGATATTGTAACATTGTTTTTGTTCGTACAAACTATAGGCTAGAGTGAATGAAAAAACGTTACTAAAATTAATTTATTTATCTGTCGGCTAACGGTACGATACAGAAATGTAATACAGGAATAATATAAAAAAATAAAAAATAAACTGTTCACATCATGTCAGAAAGCCATCTTTGTGGAAATTAAGCAAAAAATCACTAAATTATTAAATACATGATAAAAAATAAGACCAAAAATAAGTATGTCATGGAATAGGTCCTACAATAGCGAGATATGGGTAATTACATTATAGTATCACTGAAATGAAATGATCTTGGGTAACCAGTCGAGTTGAGGAAGTGTTATGACACGATATTTCGGCGATCACATACAATGTCGCCATCTTCTGGAGAAGAAGATGGTGACAGTGATCGCCGAAATATCGTGTCATAACACTTCGTTAACTCGGCTAATTACCCAAGAGCATTTCATAAATTCTCAACACCCAGGGAAACTTAGTTCTTATGTATCACTGAAATGATTAAGCCAATTAAATATTTGAGGTTAATTTTTTAGTATTAAAATTCGAATTTCTAGACTATTTTAAGTTATCATTTGGTGATAGACACACTACTAAGAAATTCTTGTATAAGGCTTACAACGACGGTTATTGAATGAAATAAAATCTAAGTTTCTAGTAAAACTCCCATGAATGATATTTCGTAAAGATTATCAGTGGAAACTTTCCTTGAGACATGATGCAGTGTAATATTCGCTGGTGTCCAACCGGTTGGAGATGAGCAAAAACAGTTTCGACAATCGTTTCTGGTGTCTTCGTCGGATGGTTTCAGTCTTTTACAGATTACACTCAAAATTTCGTACCGCGCTTCCCCTCATCAACTGTTGGGTGGTCGAGTGTCCTCTACGGAAACATAGTTGGTGTTGGGAAGAATTTTTTGACGGTCTATATGTAGATTCAGAGTAGGAGTCGTTCAAACACTTTGCTTACAGCAGGTAATAAACTAATAGGCCGATACTTTTGTGGTACTGTGGGATTCTTTTTGCGTTTGTGGATCGGAACTACCTCAGCCTGTTTCCACCGGCTGGGAAAACTCTTGGTGTCGATGATGGTGTTGAAGAGCTTGGCGAGGTGATTGACGACCATAGGTGGCAGATTGCGCAGGCAGATGTTACCTATATTATCTCGACCCGGATCTATCTTTGGATGTAAATGTGTATAGCAGCTATAGACTTCTGCTCAATATTATGGTCCTTGTCATCTTCTGCTTCCAAGAAGACTTTTAGGCAACGGTTTACAGTTTCTACTATATCCTGAACACCGAAAGCTTGATGGAAATTTCCTTCGAAAACGTCTGCCAAGGCATTGCCCTTTTCCTCCGGGCGGTAAAGATAGCGTCGCTCTCCTAGGAGTGGAGCAATGTGGTTTTTCTTCTTCGTGAACCATCTTGTCTTATTCCATAGAGGGCCGTCTTCAGGTTGTAACGGGGCCTCCCATTCTCGATTGCGGTGTTTAGTAAGAGAAACTTTCAGCTACTTTTGTATTCGGTTAAATAGTTTCCTGGTGATCGGCTACTTAGTGAGCCTCCACTCCTTAGCGATCCTGTTTTTGTGCCTAATGGCGGCCAGCAGGTGCGGTGGAAGCTGTGATGATTGGTTTCTATTCCTTTTCATTGAGATGGTGGCTGATATGGCATTTAGCACTGCGCTTTCAAAGACGTCGAGGATTGTGTCTAGGTTATTGTCTGCTGAATGATCAGCTAGAGCTACCGTTACTAGTTCTTTATATCTTCTCCAGTTGGTTGTTCCAAAATTGTAATTAGGCCTGTTCTCAGGTTACCAGGTGCCTGCCCCAACCTTGAAAATGACTGGCAGGTGGTCTGAAGATAGAGTGTCGACAGTCGAAGCTGCGATAAATCCTCTGACGTCGAGGATGCCGGGTCTGCCTCTGTTGTGTGGGTAATGTGTAGGTTCGTCTGGAGTCCACACACACATGTTGTGCCTGTTTATAATTCTTCTTAGTACTTAGACTGCTTGGTTTGGATTCCTGCTGTGCCAGTCCGGATGTTTGGCATTTAGGTCCCCGCCAATGATGAGTTATACCAAGGCTACTTCTTCGGTCTCTTGGTTGACGGTAGTCAGAGATCACATTGATGTCTCCATTGGTCATGTGTAGTTGGATGCCGACAGCCGTGGTGAGGAAGTCGCCTTTTTATATATATGGCCACGCCTCCACCGGCGGTGAGTCGATCTGTCCTGTAACCCTTATTGGTGTGTATGCGATGCTATTTACCAAGACTCTGAGTTCATCACCCAAGTCACTGCCCTCGCCACTGGCCTGGTTTCATACGCGGTCCGCAACGCGTTTTCGCGACTCCATCCGACTAGACATCGGCATTTCAAATTCACTCCAGGCGAATTCCGGGACGATTCCTTCAAGAAGGTCAAGGCTGAATTCCTTTCCTTTCCTTGTACCAGTTCTTTTCTGTATCTAATGACTTCGATGTCGATGAGACGTTAAGATATAAGTAAAAAAACAAAAAATAAGAAAAAAGAGAGAGAGGTTTGGTATTTAACCCAGTACGTTGGTACACCATACAGTGAGCAGGAATTGTGCATAACAATCTCTTCTGCTCTGTCGGCCACCAAGTCCTGGTGATGAAAATTCCCAGCGCCATGAGGACTCGAACCAGGTAAGTCTGCGTCAGCGTCAGACACCTTCACGGTGCCGCAACGGGGCAAGCTAGCAGGTAATTACAACCGAATAATGCTATGTCTATCATATTCTCAAATTAAATGTTTGGATTTACTTACGTCGACTCCTGTAAGGCTGCAGTTGATCGCTTCCAGCCACTAGTTACAGATATTAATCCTTATATCGTTTGGTCAACTGAACAGTTACCTACCAACTTTTTAAGTAGTTGGTTGAGTATTAGAATTATATCGCCTTTGAAATTGTTAAACTAGTAGATGGTTGAGTTTTCGGGTTACTGTATCCACTCCGTTAAAACTAACATAACCCCCAATCCGAAGGTTGGTTGGATCCTCCCGAAGCTGGCATACTGAGCTATTATCTCATAGGTTCCTTTCCTCTGGGACCTACAGTTTAACGAGCGATCAGAATCATGGAACGACCTGATGTAGCTACATGATGGAACACATCTCTTAAAAATGCTACTAAACGGTATTTGGATTTGCTCTCCTCAATAGCCACCAGTGGTTACTTGGTTTTCCTCACCTTATCAGTAGAAAACCAGTCCTTGCCGGCGTAGAGCAGGGCGGTTGGAGCCGTGAACCGTGACACGTTGTAGTCCGGAGGATCCAGACTGCCGTACTTGAACAGATTCATCGCTCCGTAGTCGTACTGACAGAAGCGGTCTGCAACAACAACTCGTGGAGTTTTATAAATATAAATTAAATAAATAAATTAAATTAAATCGCAATGGAGCACACGATCCGATGCCAATTTCCCCCTTTCCTGCACCCACCTACATTTTCCCATTTTGAGCACGAAAGTAATTTCTTTGTGGAGCTCCTTACTGACAGAATGAGCTTAAATAACAGATTATATCTATGAAGGAGCACCAAAGCATCCGTGATTACTAGGGTTAAATTCTTTATAAAAATTCATATTTTTTTCCTGCTTCTTTTTTTAGCTGTAATGCTGAAATATACACTGAGCTTTTCTGATTGTATTTAAATGTCTTTTTTTATAGCATATAAATGCATATTCAGGCCATTTTACTAGTTTTGGCCATATTACCATACTATTTGTGGTCATATTTTGAGGAAAAATCTGATAATCTTCTAATAGTACCAGGAATTCAGTAGAAGTTATTGGAGGGAATAGTCTAAGGTAGGAACTGTAGAGGAAGACAGAGATTAGAATATATGAAGCAGATAATTTAGTACGTGGGCTGTAAGGGGTATGTAGACATGTAGAGGTTAGCACAAGACAGGGAGGGATGGAGAATGCATCAAACTGCATATTTTGACGGATTTTTTTTGGTCATAATGACTGAACACTAGTGATTGCCATCCTGAATGTTATGTGCAACTGCGAGAATAAATTCTGATACCACAAGGAAATAATTGGCTAGCTAAGGATAATACTTCAGCCAGAGAGCGGCAGTATACAGGGTGTTACAAAAAGGTACGGCCAAACTTTCAGCAATCATTCCTCACACACAAAAAAAGAAAATATGGTATGTGGACATGTGTCCGGAAACGCTTACTTTCCATGTTAGAGCTCATTCCATGGCCCCCACGCTCTCCTGACCTCAACCCTCTTGACTTCCATTTATGGGGGCATTTGAAAGCCCTTGTCTACGCTACCCCGGTACCAAATGTAGAGACTCTTCGTGCTAGTATTGTGGACGGCTGTGATACAATACGCCATTCTCCAGGGCTGCATCAGCGCATCATGGGATTCCATGCGACGGAGGGTTGATGCATGTATCCTCGCTAACGGAGGACATTTTGAACATTTCCTGTAACAAAGTGTTTGAAGTCACGCTGGTACGTTCTGTTGCTGTGTATTTCCATTCCATGTTTAATGTGATTTGAAGAGAAGTAATAAAATGAGCTCTAACATGGAAAGTAAGCGTTTCCGGACACAGGTCCAAATAACATATTTTCTTTGTTTGTGATGTGAGGAATGTTACCTGAAAGTTTTGCCGTACCTTTTTGTAACACCCTGTATAAAATCGCGTCAAAAATACTTTTCTCCTCATGTAAGGAAATAAATGGTTAAGTATTTGGGACAAAACAAGGGCTGAAAAAAGAAAATATTAAATATTAATCAGACGCTAAATCCGTTCCATAGTTTGTTTTTCTGAGTACAGTGAAACTGAAGAAAATTGTTCTTCCGAAAACTGGTGTTACATTTTAAAATAAATTCAAGCAATTTGATTTTTCAGGCTTCTGCGGCAGTCTTTAATTTAATTTAATTGCTATGGAGCGCACGCTCCGGTGGCAATTTACCAGCACACCCATATTCCCCCTTTCCTGTACCCACCTACTTTTTCATTCTGCAAATTTCAACTTGCTTCATTGCTTCACCGTTTTTGGTAAATTATTCATAAAAACTCTTCAGGGCCTCATTTAAGCATAGACCACATAGACCGTAGCCTAGGGGCCCGCACCACAAAATGGGGCCGGCCACAACAAACAGGGGACCCGCACCACATGTATAGCGTAGGGGCCCACAAAGCCTAAAGAAGGCCCTAATTCTCTTGGTAACTTATTCCAATCCCTGACGTCCTTACCTATGAAAGAAAATCGTCCCAACTCTTGTGCCTGAAATCGAGTGCCAGCTTGTGGTCATTGTCATCCCTTCCCTTCCATGCACTACTTTTAATTCTTACACTAATTTCTTTGTTAATAATATTTGGATTTTCCTGGAGTGTCGCCATATTATTAGCAAAAGGTTTCGGCTGACATTCTGCAGCCTTTGTCAGAGACGGTAACGTAATAAATTATCATCGCTTATTTATTGATTCGTCTTTAGTTAAACTGTAAGGAAATGGTGATCAGCCACATGTTAAAGTGTTAAATACAAATATGGTGTCATATTGAGCTACCGTGTTGCATTCTGAACACGATGTAACGTGATTGGCTAACGGACTAAATGTAAGATTGGGCTTGTTCAATAAAGCATAGTTACCTATGCTTCGTGTGGTGCCTTTAAACCGAATAACACTTCTAGGTTAGAATCTACTTTCCCTTATCCGGCCATCTCCGTAATGATGTTATGTCCAGTGTTAGAAGGTAATTGTTAGGTTTGATGGTAATTCAGCCCAGTTGTCTAAAACATTGTGATCGAGTTACACTTAAAAAAAAAATTAGTTATTCCGGTGTAGGGAATTAACACCACTTTTCAACATCATTTACAATTGCCCAAGATAAGCAGTGATCAGTATAAGATCAAACGTTTCCGGCCAGGTATAAGTAAGATTAAGGTGTGTAAATTAGAAATATAAATTACCAGGTATCCATTCTCGTCAGAGCTGCGAAAAAACTGTTGTTAAGTTAGGCCCCAACACAATTAACCTTTACAAGTTTGATGCAATAAGCGGTATTTATCGGCGAAACATACAACAACCTACAAGGATACATTAATGAAATGGACAAGGGGGCCAAATTGATAGTGTAGCACTAGATCTGTCTAAGGCGTTTGACAGAGTAAGCCATAAAATGGTAGTAAATAAGGTAAAAACCATTGGAGTGGATAAGAAAGTCATTTGCTGGGTAGAAGAATTTTTAAAAGGTAGAAAACAGAAAGTTAGGGTAGGAAATGTAGTATCAAAAGAAGTGGAAGTAAAAATGGGTGTGCCACAGGGTAGCGTATTGGGACCATTGCTATTCATTATTCTAATGAATAATTGTGTTGATTGTTTACTATCTGAAATTAGATTGTTTGCAGATGACATAATGCTGTATAAAATAATCAAAACGATAGAGGATTGTAAACAGTTGCAGGGTGATCTGGACAGGATATCTAATTGGGTTGGTAAACATGGAATGAAGATAAATGCAAAGAAGAGTCAGCTTATTAGATACACAAATAAAAAACAAAAGGTTAATTATGAATATAAAGTGGGGAAAGAATTGCTTGCTGAAGACTTGAAATGTAAATATCTTGAATTACTTTTGATAACAAACTTAACTGGGCAGGACACATAGGACAGGTGGTAGGAAAAGGTTTCAAAGTTCTGCACTTGTTGGAGAGAGTGATGAGGGGATGTACGAGAGAAGTCAAGGAATTGGGTTACAAAACTTTGGTCATACCATTGCTCTAATATGGTAGTGTAGTATGGGACCCTCATTTTACGTATCAAATACAGGAGTTGGAGAGGGTGCAAAAAAGGGCTGCTAGATTTGTTTCTGGAAATTATCGCAGAATGCAAACAGTGACGGATATGATAAAGAAGCTGGAATGGGATTCATTGCAAGACAGGAGGAGAATGAGGAGGGTCATGGGAGTGTACAGGGCATATACTGGCGATGAGGCATGGAAAGATATTGCAATAGGTATGAAAAGTAGTGCCTGGAAGGGAAAAGATGACCATGACCACAAGCCACTCGATTTCAGGCACAAGGGTGTAGGAAGATTCTCTTTTTTAGGTAAGGGTGTCAGGGATTGGAATGAGTTACCAAGAGAAATGATGAATAATTTACCGAAAACTTTGAAAGAATTTAAAGATAAAATTTGTAAAGGGCAAATGTAGGTAGGTGCAGGATAGGGGGAAGATGGGTGTGTAGGGAAATTGCCACCGGAGCCTGTGCTCCATTGCAATTAAATTAAATTAAATTAAATTAAACATCTACATAAACACTTCTACAATTCACAAATGCTGTGCGTGCCAGAGGGTACTTAGCACCAAAATTAATCTTTACTTTGTGTTTTGCAATCCCAAATTGCACGAGGGAAACAAGAATACATATAAGCATCAGTGCGGCATCTTATTTCTCTAATCTTATCTCTCCTGTCATTACGACCTAAACAGATTCGTGGAGGTGTAAATGGAAGAAGATCCTCCCATATTGATCAGTAAATTTGATCAGTAAATTCAAATGAAACCTACGTTGTCTGTCTGCCAGCAATCCCAGCCCTATCTACATATCAATTCAGCGACGCTTCCGTAAGGACTGTAAGAACTTTAGTCTTCTACAAATTTCAGCTTTAATTTCTTTCAGCGTTTTTGGTAATTTATTGATCAATTGTCTTGGTAACTTATGCCAATCCCTTACTCCCTTATCCACAAAAGAAAATTTTCCCACACCCTTGTGCCTGAAATACAGTGCCAGCTCGGATTCAGCCGGTCGTGTTTTCCGTTCCATGCACCTTTCTTAATTCTTTCACCATTATCTTTCCACGCTTCGTCACCAATATACGCCTTGTGCATTCCCATGACGCTCTTCACCCTGCTTCCGTCTACCTATGAATCCCCATTTCAACCATTTATCACATCAGTTATTGCGATTGTTTTGCGGTTATTTCTAGAGACAAATCTATCAGCCTTTCTTTGCACCCACTCCTACTCCAAACTCCTACGTAGTTCTCCTAATTCTATATATAAAAAAGGTTTTTTTCTGACTTGATAATAAAAGTATGGAAAAAACACCTTTTTTTTTCTGGGACACGTTTTTTTTCGTAACTACTAAATTTCAAATTTGTGAGACATTTATCGTTTAATATGACTGTTTTAGAGTTTATACTAAGTACTTATCTTAATTTTTAAATCTACTATATTTTTCTGATTCAGTAGAAAAAAATTACAAAAAATTTGGCAACATTGACTGAAGTTTTCTTTTACGAACGGGGACTTCCCGAAGAGGAATCCCCGTTCCCCTTTCTTTCGATTGATATTCGCTATTTGAACCAGTGCTGCCGGCCCTACGAATTTATCTGCAGACCTACGGATCTTTGCAAAAAATGAGGAATTTTTAATTTATCTACGGTTTTTTTCCTCTTTTTATTACTTATTGTGCTTTAATTATATTCGTATACTTGTTAAACTCTCAGCGTATAGTGACACTGAGTCATTATTTAGTCAGTAATTATGAATCGTTTACTTGCAACCGTTGGCGTAAATCAACGATTGAAAAGAAATAAAGTTCCTATTTTGTATGATAATAGATTTAAATTCAAACTTAAAAGATCGTAATACAGAACTATCGGCGCAGTCTTTATGCACAATGTGTACTTTGCTCACAATTTAAAATTGCAATCTCAAAATCTTTTGCGTTCAACACAAGAACAACCAGTAAAAGAAAATGAAACTATTTCTGAAGTTATGGATCTAAAGGAGACAGAAGAAGAAACAGAAAATTCCGACACCTACCAAACTAGTGTAGGTAGTGCTGATACTAGTGAATGTGGTACTGACATAGAGGATGAATAAAATTATGTTATATAGATACATTTATGAATAATTATGTAAGACATTATATGATTCAGTAAGATTTAAAACACACATATAAAATGTAAGTTCTGTAAATAAAACTATAATTTAAATTTTCAGAAAAAAAACAAGGATGCTAGTTTTTTTTTTTTTCTTTTAATTTGTAACACTAGGGGCTAGTGCTGTACGACTTCAATGCATGCACGCATAAGACCAACCAATATACTTTCAAAGAGTATGTGAAGGGCTGAGGCATGTATTGCCGTGAACCGGTGTCGGAATTAACTCAGAAAGTACGCGTTTACGATCCAATGTCTATTAGATATTATCGTCTCATTTATATGCATACTATCACCGTCTAAAATATTTTACACCTTTTTTAACACCCTGTATACGCCTTACCGCTTCAAACACTCTCTTCACTCGCCTTCCGTCTTCCAATGATTTCTAACCCAGTTGCTTTATCATATCAATTGCTAATTGTTTCCTATGTTAATTTCCATAAGCAAATCTAACCGCCATTTATACCATTGATACCTTTAGTGTTGGTTAGTGCTTATTTACCGGTCTTGGCCAACTGCAGGAAGTGGATGAACACCATGATGGACGTTCCGGCTGGCCAGTGAGTCAGGTACACGGGCAACATAGTCTGCAACAATAAGGAAAGTAAGGCCAACAGGTTATCTGCACCACGTACAACCAGCAGGCAAAAAACTAAAAAAGAAAGTGGTAACGAGAATTCTTCTTAGTTTAGACAGAGAGACTTTGAATATTATTTATGACTTAAAATCTTATTCAGGTGCCAGTGAAACAAGAAAGGTCGATTGTAACTTACCATCCTCTCCTGCACCGCTAGGGATAAAGGAGCTGTAGTGGAATTCATTGGAGGATAGAAGGAGGGTGAAGAGAGTCATGGGAATGTACAAGGCTTATACTGGTGATGAGGCATGGAAAGATATTGGTGGGAAAATTAAGAGAGGTGCTTGGAAGGGTAAGGTTGACCATGACCCCAAGCTGGCACTTGATTTCAGGCATAAGGGTGTGGGAAAATTTTCTTTCGTAGGAAAGGGATTGAGGGACTGGAATAAATTGCCAAGAGAATTGATGAATAACTTACCGGAAACACTGAAAGAATTTAAAGAAAAAATTAGTAGAGGGCAAAAGTAGGTTGGAAGGTGAAAGGGAGATTGCCACCGGAGAGGGCGCTCCATCGCAATTTTATCAATTATTATTATATTATTATTAGGTCCCGCCGATGCCGCCGACTTCGTAGCCTCGTATGGTTTTCTCACTCGTCTTTTTTTTGCCGGTATATTACTGATCCACATTACAATTACCAATAAGGCTAATTTCTATTTGCTAAGAATAAATTAATCACGAATAGGACAGTGAAAGTACTATTCGAAAAGTTTCATGATGTAGCAAAGAAACGCTGGTAGGAAAATTTTGTTGGTACAGATAAGGCGTTGGGCATAGTTCCCGACTTTGTGACAAAAAACACCATTATGTTACAGAGGTAAAGGATTTCGTCCAGTGCACAGGTTCGAAAATAGTTACCTCTGTGTCAGAAGTCGTGCTCAGCCAATGGTAAGCATCCAATACCAGAGTGACGAATGAAGGACGCTGAAACCACTAATGGGTGACAAGGTGGTGGACGTCCACACCCATCACAGAACGTAGAGGTCGGAGACTTGCCCGCTCTGTAAAGCGGGATAGGCGGCGATGTGTGACAGATCTGACAGCAGAGTACAACGCTGGTGCAGGCACGAGTGTTTCGGAGCACACTCTACAGCCAGATCTGTCACAGATCGCCGCCTATCCCGCTTAGAGAGCGGACAAGCCCTCGACCTCACGTTCTGTGATGAGGCGTGGACGACCACCACCTTGTCGCCCAGTCGTGGTTTCACCGTCCTTCAACCACTCAGCATAGATGCTCACTACAGTAGCACGCGAACAGCCGACCAGCCTCGCCGTTTTCGAGATGCTCGTTCACAGCCGCCGCGCCCACAAACCACCGGCCCGTAGTTTAAGGGAACTGCGTCACCTATGCGTACACATCTGGTGCCAGACAACTCCGGAAACCTAACAAGGACTTTTCGAATCCATGCTACGCCGATTCGCTGCTGTATTGCTCACCAAAGATGGACCAACACACTAATAAGCAGGTGGTCATAATGTTTTGCCTGTTTAATGTATGAATTAGCTAATAGATATATTGTTTAAAAATTTTGGCGTTTGTTTATGATTTTGTTTACATGAAGGAGCCAATCGGGGGATATGCCACACCAAGTTACCCCTTGATTTACGGATACTAGAAGAGGACTGGGAGACGAATATTAAGGGGAGGAGATCAGGAGCCTGGAGGGATGACAAAATACAAGGTCTTGTCTGGATCCGTGTAGAAAGATGTTTTGACACGAGCTGGAAGCCAGATTAACCGTCCAGTATCTCAGTTTTTGAAGTGGAAAGCGACTTTTTTTTCAGCCAGCAGTGGTTGCAAGCATATATTTTCTCAGGTAATGCTGTGCCATAGAAAATATTACTGTTGTATGCTGCTGTCTACAGCTACTGGCAAGGTACATTAACAGACTGTATCTGATTTTAAACTGTCTGTACTCTCAGGAACTCATCTAGCACCTTGCGTGGAGCGATCCACATGATTTCACTCCAACTCTCTCTCTAAGAGTCTCACAGAAAACCCAAAGAAAATTTTGGTCGTATGTACGAAAACTAATTGTACCAACAGCAATATTCCAGCACTAATTCGTGAAGGTTCCGAGGTTAATGAAAGCCGCGATAAAGCTAACGTACTAAATACTGTATTCAAAAATTCATTTACAAATGAACATAAGGATAGTATTCCCGTTTTCCCACGCCGTGGCGAGTCGGTGATGGAATCATTACGAATAGATACTGCAGGTATCGTTAAGCAATTAGAGCTCCTGAAGTGGGGGAAAGCACCGGGCCCGGATGGAATTCCAGTAAGAGTATTTTCAGAGTATGCTGCAGAAATCGGGCCATTTCTGTCTGATATATTCAGTAAATCATTAGAAGAGCGAAAAGTACCTTCAGACTGGAAAATCGCGCAAGTAACTCCGATTTTCAAAAAAGGTGATCGAAATGATCCTGGGAACTATCGTCCCATATCTATAACATCTGTTTGTAGTAGAGTTATGGAGCATATTATATGCTCGAACATTATGAATTTTCTAGATTATAATAATTTGCTTACAACAAATCAACATGGATTTCGGAAGAAAAGATCATGTGAAACACAGCTGGCCCTATTTACACACGACGTAATGAAAGTTATCGATACAGGTTCACAAGTAGATGCAATTTTTTTAGATTTCCAGAAAGCCTTTGACTCTGTGCCACACAACCGCCTTTTAGCGAAGCTTCGAGCGTACGGTATATCGGATCAGCTTTGTGAATGGATAAAGGATTTTCTAACTGGTCGGTCGCAGTATGTTGTCGTTGAAGGAGAAAGTTCTTCTAATCTAGATGTTACATCGGGTGTACCTCAAGGAAGTGTAATAGGACCACTTCTTTTCTTAATTTTTATAAACGATCTCGGAGACAAAGTGAAAAGCCTTTTTAGATTGTTTGCTGATGATGCGGTTATTTATAGGGAAGTAAGAACTTTGGCCGATTGCTTAGAAATTCAGCGCGATCTGGATGTTATTTTGGCTTGGTGCGCTGAGTGGCAACTTACTCTAAACTGTAAAAAGTGCAAGACAATGAGCATAACTAACAAAAAGAATCAGATTGTTCAGAAATACGAGTTAAACAATACAGTTATTGATATGGTCAATTCTATTAAATATTTGGGAGTAACAGTACAAAGGAACATGAAATGGGACATACACATTAATTCTTTAGTAGGTAGAGCAAATTCTAGGCTGCGATTCATAGGTAGAATCTTGAAAAATTGTAATGAACAAACAAAGGAGATAGCGTACAAATCTCTTGTGCGTCCACATTTGGATTATTGTTGTGCCATTTGGGACCCGTTTCGTAAGGGATTGATCGAAAGTATAGAGAAAGTACAGAGAAGAGCCGCTCGATTAGTTACCGCTTGCTACAGTCCTTATGAAAGCGTCACAGAACTGATTAGTAGATTAGGTTGGGAGTCTCTTGTAGATAGACGACACACGTTTCGTTTAAACTTATTGGAAAACATGCGTACTCCAACTTTCACTCATGAGTGTAGTGAAATACTTCTTCCACCAACCTATTTGAGTCGGAAGGACAGGAAAGATAAAATTAGAGAAATAAGGTGCCGGACTGATTCTTATATGAATTCTTTTTTTCCTCGTACCATTAGGGATTGGAATGCACAGCAAAGAGATTAGCTTTGGTGCTGAGCACCCTCTGCCACCCACAATTTTGTGAATTGCAGAGTATATATGTAGATGTAAATGTAGATTAAGAATCTTTCTACAGAATGAATAATGAGCAAAGTCCCTGCTGTTATTAGAAACTTTAAATTCAGCAGAAAATCGGAATCTAAAAGGAAGATTAAGTGTAGAACATCCAGTTACGTGTCTCTGTTTGCTTTTCATGCACACTATGTAAATGTGTTAAGCCATGCTAATTAAAATCCATCTGATAGTCACATCTCCTTCATTCAACTTTATTGATACAATATAACGACCGTTATTCTAGGACGGAGGTCTAGATTTTTATGTGGTTTTTGATTGTTTATGGATTTACCTAACGTCTTTCGGTCATGTGTTTTTATATTATATATTAAATTAAATTGCGATGGGGTGCATGACCCGGTGGAAATTTCCCTACAAGCCAATCTTCTCCCTTTCCTACACCCACCAACATTTGCCCTCTGCAAATTTTAGCTTCAAATTCATTCAACGTTTTTGGTAAATTATTCATCATTTATCTTGATAACTTATTCCAATCCCTGGCACCCTTACCAAAAAAAGAGAATCTTCCTACATCCTTGTGCCTGAAATCGAATGGCAGACAGCTTGTGGTCATGGTCATCTTTTCCCTTCCAAATTATTCTTAATTCTTACACCAATATCTTTCCATGCCTCATCACAAATATACGACTTGTACACTCCCATGACCCTCTTCACCCCCCTCCTGTGTTGCAATGAATCCCATTCCAGCTCTTTTATCATATCTGTTACTGATTGCATTCTGCGATAATTTCCAGAAACAAATCTAGCAGCCCTCCTTTGCACAATCTCCAACTCCTGTATTTGATACTCAAAATGTGAGTCCCATACTACACTACCATATTCAAGCAATGGTCTGACCAAAGTTTTGCAACCCAATACCTTTACTTCTCTCGTACATACCCTCATCACTCTCTCCAACAAGTACAGAATTTTGAAACCTTTTCCTACTACCTTCCCAGCTGAGCTTGTTATCGAATGTAATGCCAAGATACTTACATTTTAAGTCTTCAACAAACAATTCTTTCTCCACCTTATAATCGTAATCTAATAAATGGTCAGGTGTTAATAACATGAAAAGCAAAACGTTATCTACATATGAAATTTCATCCAAATTGCAAGAGACCGCCTAATAAAGTGCTTTCAAAGAAAAATGCTATTATTATGTTAAATAGAAATCTTAATGCCAGTCAGGGATTAATTAATGGTGTGAGATTTGTGGTAATTAAGGGAATTCTCGTCTATCTCGTCGAGAAAAATTGAAATTAGGAAATAATTTTTTTATTTCTCGCTTAGTTCTAGAGATATCGTATCTCAAAATCGACATGGTTGTTTGAAATGCGACCTGGACCAGAAGATAAATTTCGCCACAGCCAAGTTTGATGATGAATTCGTATGAAACTCATAGAGACAAATCGAAAATTAAATATTTATTTTTTTGGTATCTCAAGTGAAGAGGTTAGGATTAGATATGGCCTGGACCAGAAAAAATCGACCAAAACCACTATGTCTATACGGTGGTAATGTACTTTTAATTTTTTATTTTGTTCCTAATGGTTGTTTTTAGATTGAAATACGGAGTGGAGCAGAAGAAACGTCGCCAAAAGCACAAGGAACTATACCTATAACTGATTTTTCACATGCTATATCTCGAAAACCAAGAGAGATGACAAGAACATTTATTCTTTATTTTTTGTATGTTTCGTCGAGTTCTTTAAGAATTCATCATCAAATTGTGACATCACGATAATGACAGACCATCATCAGTGCTAAATTCATTCACTCCGATAAAACTATGTTCATACCTCGCGTGGTTGTATTTAATGACAAACTAACAACCACTTTTTACGGTAATTAAGTAAACGATTAATACTTTATAACTGGTACCGGTAATATTATTTTCAAAGAAGTTTCTGTAAAGTATCACCTTTGACAAAACCAATGATAAATTTTTAATTATCTTCCTTTTTAAATGTTTTACAATTAAATTGCAGTGCTAATATTTCCACGGGTCAGCCAATATACAAGAACTGTTTGTTTAAATATTCTTTGAAATTAACTAAACTATTTGTAGGCTTTCTGGTACCTGAATTGTCTTCGAGATGGCGCTAGTTCCGTTTTCGTGATGCCGAATGAAAAAATCGTTCGTATTTTGTAAACTCGCTTTTTTGTAGGGAAGACAACTATTAAGGTAATCTTAAAAGTCAAAACGTTATCTAAATATCAAATTTCATTCAAATCGTCATAGCCGTTTCTGAGATCCGAAATATATATACAAGAATTGCTCGTTTATAGATATAAGATAAATTGTGTAAACTGTTCTGCATTGTTATTACTATTAGAGAGCGTGCATAAACCACGTAGCTCCATTTTGGCCTACTGTGGCCCCCCCCCCCCCGCGTAGCCCTACGTGGCTTTTTTCTCCCCCCCCCCCCCCCCCCACCACGTAGCACGTAGCTTTTTTCCCTTTTGATTCCAGAAGACATTTTGCACTGTTTTCTCTTGTCAAATGATTCTAAATTATATAAGGAGATAATTAACTGAGAGAAATAAATATCCACATGCTGTTGTGAGTTCTGTTCCTCATTTTAACTGTGAAAAATGTTATGAAAGGAAAGCTACGTGGCCTGGCTCGGAACCCCCCTCCCCCCACGTAGCCCAGCTTAGCCTTCCATCCAACTCCTCTCCCCCCCCCCCCCCCGGACCAAACCACGTAGTTTGTGCACGCTCCCTAATAATAAATGTATACCTCATCAACTTTCAGATGATCTTTTTTTCCCCTTTCACTTCGAAATCTTCTTTCAGAAATGTATACATCTCTTTCCACGCCTTCAGTTTAATTTACTTGTGTTTATTCCAGATCTGTAGGTGTAATGTCAGTGAAGGTTGCTCCTGTAGCAAGATACTTAAAAATCAAAAGAAGATATATAATAAATTGAAAGTTTTCTGTGTCCTATTTGCAGTTTCTATTTTTTTTTTCAATTCCAGTCTCAGATATACCTTCTGTACAAAATATAATATATATAAAAACTCAATTGATTTAGTAGTTGAGTAAAATTATTTAATAAAATAAAAATATATCAGAATATTAAAAAAAAATTTATTTCACTACTTTCGCAATTCTCTTTTAATATTTCAGTCAACAGAGGACCTATCCAGCATTGTGTGTTAGTTAAATATTTTCTGTATTTACTTCTAAGGCATAATAATTTACTAAGGTAACGTTTGTTGAACAATGGACGTGTCTTTCATCCGCCCAAGCTAAAAGTCTCCTGCACCCGGTGTGAAAAGGTCGGAGCCGGCTCCGGTTTTGCCGGTGTGTTTGGAAACGCTCTAACAGATAGAACCGATAGGCGGTGAAAGGATGGTTCCACACTTGGTTTTTGCCGCCATCATTACGTGTATTTGCGTGGACGTCACAGCGGGAATATGCTTGCGACTCACCTCGTTGATCCCTGCTGTGTTGAAGCCGTTGAGGAAGTTCACGATTTTTGAGCAGACGCCCAGTACGGTAGACCGGACCACACACAACGACTGACCAGGATCCTTCTTTGGCGCAATCCCGAAGCTACCGCGAAGCTCGGTAATAACCTTTAAACATCACCAACATTACTTAAGAGACGTGCTCTCCGATAAACTAGAAAATTACTAATTATTATTTAGTAAAAACGCCAATACAACTGTTGTTGGATATTCTTTATTTTTCGGACGCGTTTCGCCTCTCGTCGAGGTATCCTCAGCGTACAATGTTTCTGTAATATGCGATTAGTTATAATTTGAAAAAAAAAAAAATTGTTTACATACAACGAAATTATCCTATCTATATGATGCATAATATGACTTATATTTAACATATTAGTTATGAATTATCTTATAGTTTATATTGGTGTAATAGGATGGGATTGCAACTTACATTTATATTTTGAGGTGTGGTAGTTGATTTTCTGTGACCTCAACCAGCATGCTGTTTCCACTATTGTGTTTAGCTATATAGTTTGATATACTGTGGTTCTTATGCCTCCACTGGTAGTCAACTTTGAAGTACAGTTTAATGCACGTCATTATCAACCTTCAGTTTTCGCGTGCGCGCTGTTGCTGTTCAGCTGTTATTCCGGTGATGCTCTGTCGGAAGTGTGAGCGGAGAGTTTGAATTGTGTAATTTCATTCGTGTGTGTGTTTTGTTTTGTTTTAGCTAAAATGTGCATGTGTGGTAGATGTGGGAGACGCAAAATGGTGTTAAATTACTGTTATGGTGAAATTTGTGTATTTAATGCTGTTTTGTGTCAGTTTCGATGTTTATTAACTTGAATAAGGTTTGGTTTGTTAAGTTTACATGGTCATTAAGTACATGTAGAAAATTACAATCATTCAAAATGTTGAATAAAAATTTAAAAAAACAACCTTGAGGAGAAGTTAATTGTTTATTATTTATGATTTGAAAATTAATTATCTTGAAGTGTTTTTTTTTTCCCCAATAAGCAAGGTTTGAAATTTCACAAAATATCGCTTATCAACAACATAAAAAGACAACTTAATTGAATTTATTTTATACCTTTACATTCATGGTTGAACATTTAACACTTATGAATTTTAATCTGTTAGGGCGTTAACAACAAGTTTTAAAGATCAAGCTAAGAGCACTGAGAAAGCTGTTTTTCCATTCAGGTCTCCCTACAAAAGCGTTTTCAGGTTTGATCGATACCGAAGTAACGAGCGTAGTGATTGAGCGGTTAACGCTCTCGCCCCGGTTCGAATCCCCGTCGGGCATTCTAGATTTGGGGTTTCCATGGTTTCCCCAAACCCATCCAGGATGCTTCCTTCAAAAGGCCATGGCCGAATTCCATCCCGTTCCTTCTTCCTAGGCCCCTCCCGCCTCTAATTAACTTGACGTTGACGAGGCGTAAAGCCATAACTAAAAAAAAAAAAAAAGAAGAAGAAACCGAACTGCAATACTGTTAGGAGTTTCTAAATGATATTTACCCTGGTTTGTGATCAGTCAGCAACACAGTTTCCTCCTATCACCATTCAGCCAACTCAGCATGATATCTTCACTGTCAAACATTTTTATCGATACACACACTTTCACATAACTCCAGATAACACACCACATACACAACAAAATAGAAAGAAATGGCATGTGATGACATACATCAACAAAGACACATACAAAATTGCCAATATTAAAAAAAAAACAGGGACTAAAAATAACAATCAGAACATACAACACAATACATAAAAACATTAAAAATAACACACAATCCAATAAATATCACAACTCAGGAATATACAGGCTAACATGCAATGAATACGAAGCACAGTATACAGGACAAACATGCACAAAATTCGAAACCAGATACAAGGGACATATAAGAGCTCTAAAATATAATAACCATTCAACATTTGCAGAACACTTAAAAGAAAACAACCTCCACCCAACAAATGTTGACTCAGATATGCAAATACCATAAAAAACAACAAACCACCAATACTAACATTCCAAGAGAACTATCACATACAAAAAGCACTAACAGAAGGAAAACGAATAATAAATTAATACACAAACCTCACACACCCAACACTATACAAAACTCTGAAACTAAAATAACATAGAAACATCGACACAGAAAAACAACAATAAACAAGGACATACAAAACCACAAAAACTACTGACATAATTTACATTTGAAATAAACCGCCAAACTAATGGAAGACTGAAAAAACAAAACAACGTTGCATATCTACACAAACTCGATACTTAGTAAACAAAACAGAACTACCATTCGCAAGGAAAAACACATAGTGCAGTGCAATAAAATGCAGTGTTGTGAATCTGAATAATAAGACACTTCTCACCAAAAATGCAAAAGCACTGATGCTGAGAATGGAGTTAAAAGAAATGCAATAGACTACGAAATGTAAGTAGATCATAAGTTAGATTATAATTCCACTGTACCAAACAAAACATAACCTGCCTATAACTTTTGTGCGTAATTAACAGAAAAAAAACCCGCTGAAGATGCTTCTGCTAGAGAAGTGAAACGCGTACGGGAGATCAATAAATACAAAGAAGTCAATTGCTTTGGCGTAATTCATTTATTAATATTATCAGCAATTGAGGAAAATGATCCACACCATCCAAATATTAAAATCATTATGTTACCTTCAGCATCTTGTCAACAGTTAAAGGATCATGGACTTTGTAACGTACTTATATGTAACGTCTCTATTTTGTATAATACTTTATATATATTTATATACTTAATTGCCTCTTATTTCCAGCACCAGACCAGTATATAGAGATTTCCTTAACCCCTATTTGTCCGGCTCTGGTTTTAATATGATACTCACGCTGAAAAGTCAAAATTATTATTATTCCAATTCTTATCACACAAACTCAAATTAATTCCTTTGCCTATATCTACATATATCTCAATCTCAAATCAAAACACTTTCTATTTATCTCATCACTTGTATATTTTTTATTTAACAAACAATTCTCTTTTCTCAAGTCATATAACATTATCTTTATCCATCTACATCTACATCTACATATATACTCTGCAATTCACAAAATTGTGGGTGGCAGAGGGTGCTCAGCAGCAAAGCTAATCTCTTTGCTGTGCATTCCAATCCCTAATGGTAAGAGGGAAAAAAGAATTCATATAAGAATCAGTCCGGCACCTTATTTCTCTAATTTTATCTTTCCTGTCCTTCCGACTCAAATAGGTTGGTGGAAGAAGTATTTCACTACACTCATGAGTGAAAGTTGGAGTACGCATGTTTTCCAATAAGTTTAAATGAAACGTGTGTCGTCTATCTACCAGAGACTCCCAACCTAATCTACTAATCAGTTCTGTGACGCTTTCATAAGGACTGTAGTAAGCGGTCACGAATCGAGCGGCTCTTCTCTGTACTTTCTCTATACTTTCGATCAATCCCTTACGAAACGGGTACCAAATGGCACAACAATAATCCAAATGTGGACGCACAAGAGATTTGTACGCTATCTCCTTTGTTTGTTCATTACAATTTTTCAAGATTCTACCTATGAATCGCAGCCTAGAATTTGCTCTACCTACTAAAGAATTAATGTGTATGTCCCATTTCATGTTCCTTTGTACTGTTACTCCCAAATATTTAATAGAATCGACCATATCAATAACTGTATTGTTTAACTCGTATTTCTGAACAATCTGATTCTTTTTGTTAGTTATGCTCATTGTCTTGCACTTTTTACAGTTTAGAGTAAGTTGCCACTCAGCGCACCAAGCCAAAATAACATCCAGATCGCGCTGAATTTCTAAGCAATCGGCCAAAGTTCTTACTTCCCTATAAATAACCGCATCATCAGCAAACAATCTAAAAAGGCTTTTCACTTTGTCTCCGAGATCGTTTATAAAAATTAAGAAAAGAAGTGGTCCTATTACACTTCCTTGAGGTACACCCGATGTAACATCTAGATTAGAAGAACTTTCTCCTTCAACGACAACATACTGCGACCGACCAGTTAGAAAATCCTTTATCCATTCACAAAGCTGATCCGATATACCGTACGCTCGAAGCTTCGCTAAAAGGCGGTTGTGTGGCACAGAGTCAAAGGCTTTCTGGAAATCTAAAAAAATTGCATCTACTTGTGAACCTATATCGATAACTTTCATTACGTCATGTGTAAATAGGGCCAGCTGTGTTTCACATGATCTTTTCTTCCGAAATCCATGTTGATTTGTTGTAAGCAAATTATTATAATCTAGAAAATTCATAATGTTCGAGCATATAATATGCTCCATAACTCTACTACAAACAGATGTTATAGATATGGGACGATAGTTCCCAGGATCACTTCGATCACCTTTTTTGAAAATCGGAGTTACTTGCGCGATTTTCCAGTCTGAAGGTACTTTTCGCTCTTCTAATGATTTACTGAATATATCAGACAGAAATGGCCCGATTTCTGCAGCATACTCTGAAAATACTCTTACTGGAATTCCATCCGGGCCCGGTGCTTTCCCCCACTTCAGGAGCTCTAATTGCTTAACGATACCTGCAGTATCTATTCGTAATGATTCCATCACCGACTCGCCACGGCGTGGGAAAACGGGAATACTATCCTTATGTTCATTTGTAAATGAATTTTTAAATACAGTATTTAGTACGTTAGCTTTATCGCGGCTTTCATTAACCTCGGAACCTTCACGAATTAGTGCTGGAATATTGCTGTTGGTCCAATTAACTTTTCGTACATACGACCAAAATTTCTTTGGGTTTTCTGTGAGACTCTTAGAGAGAGAGTTGGAGTGAAAATCGTTAAAGGCCTCGCGCATTACATTCTTAATACGTCCTCTTAAATCAGCTAAGGTTTCTAAATCGCTGCGACACCCCTTCCTTCTTGAGCGTGCGTGTATTTTCCTTTGTTTTTTGAGTAATCTTTTGACTTCGCATGTGTATCACGGTGGATCTTCCTCTCCCTTTATTGTCCGCTTTGGTATATGTGTTTCCATTCCTTCCCTGACTATATGTATAAAACGATGCCACATCTCTTCAATGGTGTCCTTTGTTGACTTGAAGTTATGGTATTTATTCCTCAGTTAGGTTCTAAAACACTCCTTTGAGGCCTTACTGAATCTGTATACAATCCGCCCTTTTTTCCTTTTTCGCTCGGTCATTAATTTGATAGTCGCAATTACCGCTTTGTGATCGCTTATTCCTGTGGTCGTTGAAATGTCGGTGAATAATTCTGGCCTGTTGGTAACCAGCAAGTCTAAAATGTTTTCGCTACCGTTGTGACACCGCGTAGGTTCATTAACTAGCTGCTCGAGATGATTATCTGACAACAAATCGAGAATTACTTCAGAAGCTGCCTTATCCCTGCTACCTGTGATGTGAACGTAATTACGCCAGTCAATATAAGGCAGATTGAAGTCGCCTCCTAGAATCATAGCATGATCTTTAAAACGGCTAGCTATACTATTTACATTATTTCTTAACTCCTCGACGATAGCTATATCCGTATCAGGTGGACGGTAGAAGGCACCTATGATGAGTTTTGACCCAGCAACGTTGAGTTTAATCCATATGATTTCACAGTTCGTATCGACGTCTATTTCATTACATGGGAGAAATTTACTCAGAGCTATAAATACCCCACCTCCATGAGAATGTAATCTGTCTTTACGAAAAACGTTCATGCTATCTTTAAAAGTTTCGGCGGAACTTATTTCCGGTTTCAACCAACTTTCTGTACCGATAACGATATCCGCTTGTGTACTACAAATAACGCTTTCAAGTTCCGGTTGTTTGTTACAAACGCTTCTACAGTTAATTACGAGAACTTTTAACTGACGAGATTCTTTTGCGTTGCTCCTACATTCCGGTGTTGTATCTGATTGGGTTGCCCGTAACTGAATTTCGTGTTTCGGGTCTTCCTCCCTCAGCCTAAAAAAACACCCAGTGCATTCCACACGGCCCCTGCCACCCGTGTAGCCGATTCACGTGTGTAGTGCACACCTGACCTATTGAGGGGAACCCTACAAGACTCGACCCTATGGCGAAGATCGAGAAATCTGCAGCCAATGTCATCACAGAAACGTCGTAGTCTCTGGTTCAGCCCCTCAATACGGCTCTGAACCAGAGGTTCACAATCAACTCTGTCTACGATGCTACAGATGGTTAGCTCTGCCGATATCTTGCGGTCACTGGCCACAGAGTTCACCCTTTCAGCCAGCCGCCGGAAGGAAGAGAGGATAACCTCCGACCCAAGGCGACAGGCATCATTGGTGCCGACATGAGCCACAATCTGTAGTTGGCTACACCCCGTCCCCTCTGTGGCATCCGGGATGGCCTGTTCCACATCTCGGATCAGGCCACCCGGAATACACACTGAATGGACGTTGGATTTCTTCCCCGACGAATCCGCCATTTCCCTAAGGGGCTCTAATAACCGCCTAACATTAGAGCTCCCAACTACCAGAATGCCCTTCTGCGTTTGCTCAGACCTGGTGGGCCGCCAACTCGCAGGATGACAATTGTGGGACTGAGTCAGCCTCGGACAATAAATTAAACCGGTTGGACAGACGAACAAGTTTAGCGTCTTGGCCTTTAAGCCTGTTCGACTGCCCCAGTGTGCGGCTTCGAAGTCTAGAAGCCATACGCCAGTCACCAACAGGCGACTGTGGCACAGCACCCTAAACCTTCTGCCCTCAGGCTAATATTTTACTATTAATAATCCCGCCAGGATTCTTATGGCTTCTCCAGTGAGCCAAACTGTTTCATATCTTCTTTCAAACTTATTCATTCCAAAAAAACAAAACTCGTCCTCTCCATTCAAATCTTCTCTTCAACAACTCACTCTTGACTCTTCTTTTATTTTTCAGATATCTCATTATTCATCTTGTTATTCTTTGACCTTTGAACTTAAAAATTCCGAGTTAATAAACACCATTACAATTTATTAAATAAAAAAATAGCTTAATTAATGTAAAATCACACAAATGTGAGGTTGTGTACATCACAAGTTGAATTGTGGGCCTGTAAAAGGCATAGACTGACGATGATGGCTTTGTAATTATAGGTGGAAGGTTTAGACGCAGTATTTTGAATTAAAAACTGGACAATAGTTCCAAATTAACAATTTATTTCAGGAATAAGGGAATAGGAAAGTTTTTATTCGTGGTGGGGTAGTGACGGTCTGCACAAATTATTATCTAAGCAGGTAATAAACAATAAACCTCACAGTGTAAAGGAATTTGAGGTAAAACTGCGAATGCATTTTTTAAATAATTATGTAAGGAAATTTTCACCGGGGTATTAGCTCCATCTCAATTAATTATTAATAATTTACCTTTTACTTTTCCCACCTACTTTAGCCAACTACAAATTTCAACATTAAATTCTTTTAGTGTTTATGGTAAATTATTCATCATATCTCTTGGTAATCTATATATTAATACGCTAAGCGAAAACTTTGGAAACATTTTTCAGAATATTGCGCGCACGGAGAAGTGTTAGATTTGGCATAGTTAAAGTTTATATGGGGAAGAAGTGCATAAAGCCAAAATGTACATATAATATGTGTTAAAAATACATTAAATTAAATAAAATAAATCATTCGTTGTATACATTCAATTGTTTTTAAGTGGCAACGACACTTAGCGATGTCTGTGATCTTTGGTCAACAGTAAAGAAAAAAAAATTATAAGCATAGTTAAAACATGTTACAGCTACATTATTAAATGAAAAATAAATTCGCGAACGTGTGTGTGAGTGAAATCGGATCGGAGCCAACTATGTGACGTGTATTTCCAGCATTGAGATACTCTGTGGTCTTTGGTGAAACCAAAGAGTCGAGCTTAATCTCTGAATTTACATACAAACAAGAAGCAACATTTTGAAACGGAGTATATTCGGAATTCATAAAATCGTGATTTAGATATACGATGTTACAATGATGCAGTTCAAATTGATGTAGCTGTAATATGATGGTGAGCCACCATTTGAACGAAATCTGGTAGTTAAAAAAAGCGAGTACATGTATGGCAGCAAAGTCGGTTCAAGTTTACGTCGCGATACAAGACGCTGCTAACTTAAGATAAAATGATTGTATCAATGCGCGTGTGATTGAGGCTTTGAATTTGTACCGCCAATATTACCGGAGATTGTGGTTAGGTTGAAATTCAGCCTGGACCAGAAAGAAAACAGAACCTTCTTGTCACAGCAAAAGACACGAGTAATTTAGTTATTTAAGCAACTTTCATAAGCACTATATCACGTTGTGACGTCAACTACTCCCGCAACGTCTTTATATACTGAGTTTAGCATTACGTTGGAACCTACAAATATTGTCCAGTCAGTCTAAATTTGGTACACACATTCCTTAGGCGATAATATTTGATTTAAAGTGCATATCGTAAGCTTCGAATATGGTGAAATGAGGAAAAATCACTCGAAATGTGGGTAGATACATACATGTTATTACGCAAGAAATACACGTTCATAGCTGTTGACATTTATTCCACGTGTTTTTAAGTCTTAATTATTGAATAAAAACTGCTTTCCATATGCGAATAGAAAATCATGTAACATTTACGATTTCTCTGTGCGGGCTGACATATTGTTTTTCAGTGCTAAGATATATTGCATGGCGTCTACCGTAACTAATAGCAGTTGTGGTTAGGTTGAAATGCAGCCTGGACCAAGAATTAAGAGTAAGAAACACACAGAAATAATATAGACATGTAATAACGTGTATTTCTTGCTTAATAACATGTGTGCATCTACCCACATTTGAAGTGATTTTAGAAACACCCTCGCAGCCAAAAACATCAATGTGTACAGTATATGATATAGTTATGCTTGCAGCAAACGCAATAGAACAAATTCAAAAAACTATTTGCAATAATTATTACTCTGTTACAAAAAAAAACTAATTAACTTAATGAATTATGGTCGAATTTCGACCACTGGGCGATCTCTAGTATGATATAGTTATGCTTGCAGCAAACGCAATAGAACAAATTCAAAAAACTATTTGCAATAATTATTACTCTGTTACAAAAAAAACAACTAATTAACTTAATGAATTATGGTCGAATTTCGACCACTGGGCGATCTCTAGTTTATTATAATCCCTCACACAATAGCCTACAAAAGAAAATCTTCCCACACTCTTATGCCTGAAATCGAGTGCGAGCTTGTGGTCATGGTCATCTTTTCCCTTCCATGCAACTCTGCTGATTCTTCCACCAATATCTTTCCATGCCTCATCACCAATATATGCTAGTTCAGTCCCGTGAATCTCTTCACCTAATCCTGTCTTCCAATGAATCCCTTTCCAGCCATTTTATCATATCTGTTACTGATTATGTTCTGTAGTTATTTCGAGAGACAAATCTAGCAGCCCTTCTTTGCATTCCCTCCAACTCCAAAATGTGGGGCCCATACTGTATCATAATATCCAAGCAGTGGTCTGACCAGTGTTTTATAAACCAGTTCGCTTTATTAATCCTCTGCAACAAGAGAAAGATTTTGAAACCCTTTCCTACCACCTGTTCCAATGTATCCTGCCCACTTGAGTTTGCTAGCAAATGTTATGCCAAGGTACTAACATTTCAAGTCTCCAAGAAGAAATTCTTAATAATTCATTAATAATCGTATGAAAGGGATCGCAATGCACTGCGTAAGCTCTTTGCTAATGGGTCTGATGTCTGTTTGCAAAATATTTAATTATGAGTTAAAAAGAGGAATCATTAATACCTTTAGTCAAGATGATAACAAGAGACGTCTAAAATTTGTAATACGAATGTTCGTTTGGCAGTAGCAGTTTTTTTACCTCACATCGTATATCGCTTGCTTGTGCATATAATAATTCTCCACCGACCTTCACCAAAATTCTGGATAGTTAATTTACCACTGCTCGATGATGTTGATAACAGAATGGTAAGCTGCTCACCTTTAGAGGCTCGTACATCGGTAAGAAGAAGTCCGAGAGGTGCTTGTCGACGTTTTTAAAGAAGATTATGGGTGCTAGGCTGAACATGGCGCGTATCTTGTCGTTGTAGTCCGGCTTCTCAGAGGCCATGATGTAGAAGGCCGTGGTGCCCATGGAGTAGCCGATGTAGAACAGCTGCGACTGCCCGGTGTGGTCCAGGACGTAGTCTATGAGGGAGGGGACGTCGTAAACACCCACCTCGTGAAAGCTGTCAACAAAATCATCTCCTTCATGTTTTAGCATTTCCGCGGATTTGTTCTCGTTTAAGTCGACGAAAGTAGAGTTATACCAGACAAAACTAACTATAACTTCATTCATACAGACACTACAAACACAATTTCGGCGTCCTTACGTTTCTCGAATGTTCCCGAATCCTAACTGAAGATGGAACTTCTTGTTTGTTTACTTATGGCTATCCGCCTCGTCGTTGTCGACTTCATTAGAGGCGGGATAGGACAAGGGGCAAGAAATGGGAAGGAATTTTCCCATAAAGTTTGAAGAAAGCATCCCTGTAGCCGCCTTGAGCGATTTTGAGACAACATGGAAAACCAAGTTCTGGATGGACGGACTAGGATTCCAACCCGCTTCTTCCCGAATGCGAGGTCAGAGCGTTACAACTCACCAACCACACATGGTCACTTTTCTTTATATAGCTTTATGGATCGTCGACGTCAAAGTCATTATACTCGTTAGATAATTGGAGGGGGGGGGGGAAGAGACGGAAACGAATTGCTCCAATGCCTTTTTAAAGATCAATCGCGGTTTCACCTAGAGTGATTCCGGACGTTATTTGAACCAGGTTCTACCGAATGCTAATCCCGAGAAAAAATTTGGAGCTTCTACTCAAAATAAGTTCAGATCAGGGTACATGCCAATCTCTGTAATCATGAACTCTGTAATCATGATCTTCAGTATCGCGAAGAGAATGACACTGTACTTCAGCAGCAGACACTACCACTCAGTGATTCAGCATTCCAGTTTTTATAGAAATTTGCTCACTCTAAGGGTCTTCCGAAATTGCAAGTAATTTTTCCCAGGACTGTCTCCTCTCCCTTCTAAAAGGCTCCAGCCATCCTCAATAGTCGCGCGGTATACTCGTAGGGGCAGCTGAGTATTTATAGTTGTACTGACCACGGACTCCATGGGGCTCCCTGAACTTTAGGGGGCCCCTGAGCTCTGCTTGGTGGCCCCCCTGAGCTTGGGGGCCCAGGTGCACGGCACAGCCTAGCCCAACGATTGCTACGCTTTGGCTGCAAGTCATACGCTCATAACCTGACTAAACAGAGAAGTTATTCTCAATCAACGTTTGCGCAAATTCACTGGAAATTATTGCAGGCATATCAACATTCAGATACGTGACACCAGTCACGTCTATCGACCAAGTTATCGGAAGGGCGAAAATAGATGTGGTACATAGATTAAATAGTTCATTTCTAGATGTATCATTTAATTAAGCTATCATTGCATTTAACACCGAGAGGGAGAAACAATGAAATAAAACACGCAACGACAAGAAAACTCGATAAGCTGTCAATTATGTTTGGCGTTAAAATCTATGTTTATCTTCTTGCTGCGATCTGAATATCAGCAACTCGGTGCGACATCTATACTAATATTATAAATGCAAAAGTAACTCTGTCTGTCTGGTTGTCACGTTTCTTGCGCAAAACGGCTAATCCAATCGTGATGAAATTTGACAAATAGATGATATTTGGCAATTAGAATGGACATAGGATACTTCTTCTGTATAAATAAGATATACTGTCACATAATATTGAAAAATTATTGACGGCAATGGACAGGCGCTTAGGATGTGCAAGTCTCCGTAGTTTGTTCCCATATAACGGTCTGGTAGCTCAGTGGTTAATGCGCTTGCTTACTGATGTTTGGAGCGTGGTTTACAGTTCAAATCCTCGTGGAAACAAGGATTTTTAAGAATTGTTTTGATCTTAAGAGCCACCCCTGGACGGTCAGTTGTTCGGATTCCATGTTAAACTGCGGATATCGCAAATTTAAGGGTGCTATGCGTGGAAAATCGTAGGTGGTCTAACAATGCTGTAGGTAAATACCTTTTTATGCTATATTGATCCCTCAGGCGTTGTTTCTCTCGCAGTAAGTGTGTGTGTGATCTATACTAATAATATTATAAATGCGGAAGTAAGTCTCTGTCTTTTTGTTACGTTATGGCGACTAAATGGCTATGCCGATATTGATGGCAATTTGAGAAGGAAGGACATTTTTTTCCGGTATGAATAACAGTTTTAGTCACGAAATTTTGAGAACGTATCGAATGGTGACAGACGGACGGATGCGTGTGTTAGTCTGTAACGTTACGTCGGTTGCCCAAGCTGTGCTTCTCGCGCAGTCTCTTAGTGTATGATTTGTTAGTAAATTTCGTTTAGAGACAAAACTTATTATTTAGTACAGATGTCGATTTTCTCTGCACTGTACTATTATTTCGTGTCTGCCTAAAAGTTTGTGGCACCACTTTATATTGTCTTCTTTTTTGACATGCCTCGCGTGAGTAAACCTGTCCTAAGGTGTAGCTTTAGAAGAGCAAGAGCAGCTAAACTATTTAGAACCTGATGGTCAATGGTGAGGAAATACGAAAAGACAAAGCTAAAATAAAGCTGCCCTCAGTTAAACTCCGCCCCCTCCCCCACATCCCAGCACCTTGGTTTAAATATGTAGAAAATTGATTCTATGCATGAGACAGGTTCGACGGTAAAATAATACAGTGATGGCTTTCCTGTCATATTATGGCTACTCGGTGTTGTTTGGGACAAATCTTACGTTAATAACGGCGTTCTATAGCCAACGCTAGCAATGAAATTCTAAGTCCACGCGTACGAAGTCGCGGGTAACAGCTAGTTCCAAATAGATTAAATAGCTCATGTCTAGATGTAACATTTAATTAAGCTATCATTTCATTTAACACCGAGGGGCAGAAACAATGAAATTAAACACACAACGATAGGAAAAATCTGTAAAGCTGCGTTCTCACGACGTCTTGTAACGAAGGCGGGACGGGACGGATACTCAACAACACGCCATGGGAACGGAGTTCCTCTGCTAGCAGGGACGAGACGCAGCTACCCACTCTCTGTCGGTAAATATCACATCGGTTTGCAGCACTGGTGCGCATCCCTTCTGTAGCTGTAAAGTGCTCTGTGCCAAACGACACTAGGCAACATGGTGGGGAGGTGGCGGCGAGGTAAGCGAGGGCTAACCTGCGGCGCGCATTCGTCTCTACACTTCGGCTAATGAGGTGCCGCCTCCGTTACAAGAGATCGTAGGAACCCAGCTTAATCTGTCGCCTATTTTTGGCGCTAAAATCTCTGTTTTATCTTCTTGGTGCGATCTGAGTATTAGCGACTCGGTGCGACATCAGAGAATTGCAAGGTACGAAACCTCGCCAATACATTCCTCACAGCTACGTGTTAGTAACAAGTAATGAGTCGTGCCTTACAGGACATTGGTGATTGCTCACCTGAACTTCCAGAACTTCGATTGCTCTGGACGAAGCTTGGTGTGGTTCCTCGAGTGGTAGGTACCTCTGGTGTTTGCGAGCCACACGTCATAGCCGGCGTCAGCCAACAGGTACGCTGCAACCGACACCGGCATCAGCGGTCGAACAAGTGGCTTGAAATTATTAGGCAGCGAAGAAAAATACACCATTATACGAGGTTTGTTCGAAAAGTAAGGTGGATTTTTATTTTTATCGAAAAATATTTATTTATTCGTCAATATTTATGTTGTCCCCTTCAAAGTAATCCCCCTCAGATATAACACACTTGTGCCAACGTTTTTTCCAGTCCTCGAAGCACTTCTGATAAGCACTTTATGCTACAGCCTTGAGCTCTTTCAGCGATGCTGTCTTTATCTCCTCAATCGTTGCAAATCTTCGTCCTTTCATTTGTCTCTTCAATTTTGGGAACAATAAAAAGTCACAGGGGGCCAAATCTGGTGAATATGGTGGCTGAGGCATGATTGTGGTGTTGTTTCTGGCCAAAAAATCACTCACAAGGAACGATGAGTGAGCAGCTGCATTTTCGTGATACAAAAGCCATGAATTCTTTTGCCACAAATCCGGACGTTTTCATCGTATAGGTTCTCGCAAACGGCGCTTAACTTCAAGGTAATACTCCTTATTGACCGTACGACCTTGTGGTAAAAACTCCTGATGCACTACGCCGCGGTAATAGAAGAAAACAGTGAGCAAAACCATGACACTGGATCGAACTTGGCGTACTTTTTTCGATCTTGGCTCTTCTGGGCTCTTCGATTGGGACGATTGGGCCATCATAACCTTATATCCATGGTTCGCCATCAGTTATGACCATTTTGAGCAGATCAGGATTATCTTTGACGTCATTAAACACCTCATGAGCGATTCTCATGTGACGGTTCTTCTGGTCAAAATTCACCAGTTTCGGAACAAACCTCACTGCCGCACGTCTCATGCCGAAAACATCCGAAAAAAGTGTATGGCAAGAGCCAACCGAGATGCCAACTTCATCAGCAACTTCTTAAATCGTGATTCGATGGTTCTTCAACACCATTTTCTTTATTTCTTCATCAGTTGTTGATTGTGCTGGGGCGTCCAGAGCAACGTTCGTAATTGACATCTTCTCGGCCATCTTGGAAGGCCTTGTACCACTTATAAACATTTTTTTACTCAAAGTAGATTTATTGTAAGCCACTGTCAATATTTCAAATGTTATGGAGCACTTAATTCCATTTTTTAAACAAAATTTGATGCAAAATCTTTGATCCATTTTTTGAACAGCAGAAATCGCCGATCACACAACACACTTCTAACAACTATGCCTCTCACAAACAATGCAAAGAATGCTATATAGTTGAAACTGTGAATATATGTGTGGGACTAGTGTACCAAAATTTAAAAAAAACAACGAAAATCGACTGTACGAATCCGGCGAAATTTAAAAAGTCACCTTACTTTTTGAACAAACCTCGTGCGATTGAACTTAAATATTCATATTTCAGGTTAATAGCTCAGTTGGACAGCCATTCATATACCTGGGTGACGTTCCTTCAGCGTTTCCACCACACTGTACCCGGTTACCAACATTTTTCGGCTGATTTTAGTATTTTTTAGAATAAGCTATAAAAAATACAGTACACTTCACGACCATCACCAAACACACGGAAATGAAAATTAAAGAATATTTACAAGTATTTACACACAAAATTGTCTACTGAAACCAGTCAAAACCGTCGCAAATTGTCCCTCAAACATTGGAGCTCACATCGACACTAAGACTTACAAACTTTTAACCAATGCATTATACTGTCCTTGAATATATTAAATAGTATTTACATAGTTTCTCACCATAAACAATGTTCATTTACACAAATTCGCAATTAATTACACGGAAAATATAAAAAACCGTAGTTAATCATCTACCAGCTTGCTACAAACATTTCTTAAAATAACATTTAATAAAATCGATTGGATCTGGGGGTTGTTATAACTGACTCCATTACTTGCAAGTCCAACTCCGTCACTCCATGTCCAGTGAATGCAGCATTTTTACATTCGATCGTTAGATGTACGAGTTTTCATAAAGAACTGCAGTTTGCAGCGTAACAAGATGAAATATGCATATCCGAGGTTAAGCAACGTCGCATGCAGAGTAGTTGTAACATCGCTGGAATGGAAGTAGTGGTGGACTTCCAGAGAGCAGGAACGGGCTTGGCTGGTAAAAGTCATGGAGGAAGGAAGAGTGGAGGCGAGGCAAGGGACCATCACCACGCACTGAAGTGAAGCCAGGTAGAGAGAAGTGGAGTGGGAGGTCGCCATATTGGATACCCCAGGAAACACGGGGAATAGGCACCAACACCTCCAGGGAATCATACGACAACGGTGGTACCGTAATTTGATGATTGATTATTATGCAACTCGATGAGACAAATCAAAAATAAAGAATAAAATTTTTCGGTATACTGCTTAGTTCTCTAGATATGCGGTACTTTCTCAAAGGTGAGTGTTTTGGGTTGAAATTCAGAATAAAAATTTACCCGTATCAAATTTGATGATAGATTGTTATGTAAGACGACGAGTCAAATCGAAAGAAAAGAATAAACATTTTCGATATCTCACCTAGTTCTCGAGAAATGCTGTCTCCAAAAGTCAGATACGCTACATGTTGTGTCACTATCATGATGCTCATAAAATTACTAAGAACTAATAAAATAAATTTTTCTTCCTTCTGGCAAAGGCTGCATTTCAATCTGCCCACATTTCTATTATTATTGCTGCTAAAAATCAAACTATGTAGACACAAGTAAACCCATAAAATACATCGCGAACTACGTTTGCAACAACGTTTGTTCCATCACGTTTCGTAGTTCGCACAGCACAAATTATCACAATTAATTTCATCGTACACTTTCAGTGTAAACTGAAACTGGACTAAAGCATGTATATTCACTGTATCCCTAAGTAAACCTGACCCGCTTAAATTAGACTTTCAACACTTGTTTGCAATAAGGCTAGCCTTTTATGTACAAAGTAGTAACATGCTGATTGTCTACTCTACCAACAAATATTTGAGAACGACATCATCCTGTTGAGAGCAATGAATAAATTTATAGCTTTCAAACACTTTAAGAACAATAATTACAATGTGAATTAACTTATGAAACGTTATTCCAGTTTGTTTCCTATCTGATCTGTTTGTACAACCGTATGCAACACAAACTTTAAAATATTGAAATAAAACTTTGAAATATTAGAAAATGTAATATTCACAGTAGCAGACACAGAGCAAACAGCACAATGTTTTACAGTTTCTGTGCCCAGTGTTTACGGGAGGCTTCACAGATTTAGCGGTATTTCGCCTCCTCTCATTCCTTCCTCCAAGGGAAAAGTATCGTATCAGTCGCGTCACAAAAGTGTTTTTAAGAACGAGTACATTCGCTATCATCGCGTGTTCCTAGTGATAAATACATATCGGTCTTGACTGTAAAAGTGATGGATGCTAGAAGACCACAGCCGGATTATTTGTGAAAGCCGTGTGCTACACAAAATGTACATGAAGCAGAATATGTTGGTAGTGTGTTGATTTAAACTGTTATACTCTACGTACTACTCATTTTTGTGTCATCAGAAATCGCATCTTCGGAGAAGAATCATGAAATTATTATTATTATTATTATTATTTGGATAGCGATTGCAATAAAATGCTTGTGTACAGAATTATTAACCTGATAGTACTTTTGAGTTATTATTTGTTATAACCTTACTTGTTATGCGGTTCAGAGTAGACTATTAAGCATACGAAAGTATAAATAAAAAAACAGAAGAACCGGCCAAGGAAAAAGTAAGTTATATGGTGTGTATCCATAAAAGTACGTACAAACATTTTAAAGTACTCAAGTTACAAGTTTTATGAATGCATGAAGAGTATTGCTTTACGCCTTGTCGACGGCTAAGGTCATTAGAGGTGGGATGGACTGGGAACAAGGAACGGGAAGGAATTCGGCAATGGCCTATTTGAAGAAGCATTCGCCTAGAGTGATTTGGGGAAACTATGTAAAAAACGAAATCTGGATTACTGGACTGGGATTCGAACCAGCGTCCTCCCGAATGTGAGGGCTGAACGTTAACCACTCACCCACCACGCTCGTTAAGAGTGTCACATTAAAAACTTGCCACTAACCGCGTTTTCCCTCTGTAGTAAGAACGAGTATGAATTATTTTAGCGGTATATGATTTTTTTTAGTTGCTTTAAATGAATGAGAACTATGTGAGATAAAGAGAAAAAGATAACAGCATCTTATGTATAGGAAAATTATCAATGTCTTGCTGCATAAATCGCAAAGAGTCCTTCAATTCTGTTACAAGACAACATCCGCTACTGTGTAATTACTCTTACAGAGGGACTTTCTTGGTCCATTGACCAAAAAGTGTGCCGAGCTGCAACCCATCCCAGGCACCAACAGGACAGGAGGCTTCACTGTGTCGTGCAGAGGTGACTCCGGGCTGTAAGGCACCCTGAACATGCCCAGGATGTAGCCGTCGTCAGTGGTGACGTAGTGCCTCTCCACCGGGTAGCCGTACTTCGTCAAGAGCCCAGCCTGAAACAGTGGTCTTGGAAAGTTCTACCGGAGACATAGGCATTGGTATGAAGAGAACCGTCAAATAAATCTATCTCTGATTCTCTGTCAGTTGCAGAAAAAAATCTAAAGTAAAAAATTCATGTTCAATGGCAAGACTTCTTGATTTCCACCAATAAATTGGTGATTCTTAAAGTTTTACTCCTCATCTAATTCCAGCATTTGTTCCGTGCTTAATACAGTGCATTACAATTGGTGTCAGAAGTGGGATTCCTCTGTTTTTTATGAATCAGACGCGACGAGTCACAGGAACTTATTATTGAAACTTGACATTCGATACGAAAGTGACTGCATATTCCCGCTTGAAATTCTTCTGCCAGTTTATAATACTTTAGAACATTGGTGGTTAATCTTTTCAGCAACTGGGCCAAATTTCAGAAATAGAATTTTCAGTGGGTCGCACGTTCTTCTTTCTTAGAATATTTTTATGGAGGAAAGTAATAATTAAAAATGAAACATACATATTTAATGAAGTAATAAAATTACAGTTATTTTAATGCGTTGAATTCGAAAGGAGTGGTGCTGAGTGTTGTAATGTCTGATGTTACTGTTGAAAGTTAATGTTTATATACATGTAATGATCCGGCTCCGCGGCTCGCAGGTTGACCTAAGGCGGTCCGCGGGTTGGTCATCTCTACTTTAGAGCATCTACATCAAGCACTAATAGTGTATATAGCTTTCTAACTTTCCTCAAGTCAAAGGCACGTGACCGAAACGTAACACTACTAATTTAACGCTATGAGTAAGTGCGTTTACTGTGTTATTTACTGTGGTATGACAAACCACCAAACATATATTCATAAAAAAATACATTTTTAAAAAACTAAATAAAGACGCTTTCGTGTTGTAAAAAGTAATTTTTAAATATAAGATTTTTCTGAACATGGATAGGATGTGCCACAATTCATTATGACTTAATTTTTTGAATAATTTTAAACCCCTTCACCAACAAATTAATGTAAAAAAAGCATGGGGTGCCAGAAAAGGGTGGCATTATTTTTTTTATTACTAACTATTCGTGAATGTAGAATCATAATTAAAAATATATAGAAGGCAACCCAAGATTTTTTCTATATTAAAGTTAATTTTTTGGTCAGTAACTTTAGTCTTATTTTAAGCTTATACAAAAAATTCAGTTATACTGTATTGTGGGACATCACATCGTTGTGGAACAAAATCTTTACATCTAAAGATTATTTTTACTGTTTTAGTTCACATTGCCTCAAATGAGATTTATTTTATTTTTGAAACAGTTATTTCATTTTTAAGATTTCAGTTCATACTGTTACAATAGCGTATTATTTTGTTTTATAGCTATAATTTTATTTTTAACTACAAAAGATATTTTTTAATTTTTGAACTATAATTTTTTTGTTAGTCTTAAAAAAACATTGAAGATAGAAGTAAAGAGGACATTTCATGTGGGACAGTGAACTTAAAACCGATCCATTTCTTCTAACACGTCAACATTACACGCAAATCTCTCTGTTAGCTAGGAGCAACCAAGTTCTTCTATTGGCAGACTATCCACTGTTTTACGCGACTGGTAGCTACATAATCCTGTCCGGCAGGAAAGATACTAATTGATCGAAATCTAAGCAGACATGAACACCGGAAGCTATTTTATATTTTGTGTGGCGTACACCTGTGTGTTTGCAACCAAGTCCACACTAGTGACCAGGTGAATGCATAATACACAGGTGACTACTTGTTGCGTTGGGATTTCCTTTTTTACTATCAAAGTAACGAGGATACCAGAAATAGCTATTAAATATTGTATTGTCATCGCTTCTTAATGCTTGTGCAAAATTTTAAAAAAATGCAGATATCTGGAAGTAGAAGAAAATTAATTGAAAGATTCCGTTTATTGACACCACATACATACGTAGACGTCAACCTAATAAAACCTATTAATATTTTACAGAGCGCTAAGACAATTATTATCCGAAAGTTTTTTTTTAAATTTGGAAGCAATTATAGCAATGAAAGATTGGCAGCAAAATCGACACTGTTAAAAGATTTGCAATATACGATAAGTACGTAAGTGACAACAGAAGAGCGGAATGAAGATGGTATGGATGACTCAGCTCGCTTTGTGGTAAACGGCCGCTTCCAAAATAATAAGCGCCATTTCAAAATCGCTTCTAGATACAGGGTCCATTTACCGATTTTTTTTTTTTTTAAATATGTGCTCCAACTGAAATAATATAAACTAGACTGGTTAAGTATCTTGTGTAACCAAATAAAATCTTATAAACAAAATTTTAACTTGCTTGTTTGCCATCTCAGTGCAACTGCACGTTATCTCTGGATTAGTTATTTGGACTCATGTCCCAGTTACTGAACAATGTCATGCTTTGCGTAAATGTCAAAAAGTCTCAAAAACAAAACCTCAAACAAGTACCCGTCATCGGGTTAGCTCAAACAAGTTTTGTATTCCAATAAAGATCTCCTGAATAACTCCAAAACTTTACGAAATGATTAATAGTTTTTTGTTATTATCTTTGCTAAGTAATACACTAGTCTGGAGGTTTAGAATTTCTTGACGCCACTTGGGCTTATGTGAATGAATCATTCAGGAAATTGTCTGGACTGAGATGGAAAAATAATATAAAATAGAAATCGGGATTGCCCAACAGAAAACTGAACCGAAGACCTAATAATACCACTCACCCAACAGGCTATGCGAAATATGCATAAAGTATCTGCGAGGATCTGTTATGATTTAGCATTTAGCTGTAACGCGAGGAAAAACCTACCGTGTCAAAATACATATCATCCAGTCGCTGTCCGGTCGTCGGACGTGGCCGCAAGACAAAGCATACTAACAGCAGCACAACGAACAGGCGAACTGCACACATCGTGGCTCAGTGGAGACTAGAATGCAGTCAGTAACGCTTCTGTTTGAAGTGGCTGTAAGGCACGTAACTACAACACAGTCTGATAAACACCTGAGAATGTTTCATCGGTGTTTAAAGAAACTTCAAGGTTTAGTTCTGGGAGTTTTGCTACACCCGGTTAAACTGTTGATTAGGAAACTGAAGTCAAATGTGTAGCATCATCCTTTAATATAAAGACGCTTTTTATATTTTCCACAAAATAAATGCTAATTGTACAAATATAGGAACACTAGAGCGCTCTCTCTCAATTTTTGGTCCTTAGGCAGAATATTATAAATTAAGACATCGTGCTTATACTGGGTAAGGCTGTCAGGTTAAATATTTAAAAGCCATGAGTAGTTCAGAGACCAGGCAAAAATCTGGCATTTCCACGGTATGAGCATCGGGCAGCATTGTTTCTACAATAACCTATTCACTACATGCGTTTCCAGGTGGCATGAAAGACAGCGCTGTTCGTTTAAGGGTTGTGTTGAGCACCGTTTTCTGAGGATCTTGTAGCAAATGTGCCAGTGTTGATAGAAAAAATAAAGGTTTTTAGGTATTGTTATTTTAATTTTACACAGTTAGGTCACTGATATGGTGCAGCATCCAGGAAACACTAACGTTATTATTCATTTGGCTTGGGACGTGGCAAATATTTTGTATGGAGTGTGGCTCTTTATTGGACAGAGACGTGGACACTGAGGCGGGGTGCAATGAAAAACATTTGTACAAAGATTTATAAAATTCGCGCCAACGTTTTTCGGAATTAAAGCAAACCTAGATTCACACGCCCGCCACCAAGAAACGGGTGGATTGAAGTTTATTTGCACGTAAACTATTTTCATTCGTCCGAAAAGATTCATGTGTATCAAGATTAATTAATTTTGTTAAGAAATTACATTACTACATTGCTAAACAACTCTAGATTATGTTAGAAACTCACATTTGATTCAATTGCGAAGTGAATGGATATACTTTTCACTCGAAACGTCAGATATTTTAACATCTCAGATACAGCCTTTTATACAAATATCAAAAGTGAACCCAAGTGAATGATTTTATTCAAATAGAAGACTAATGCTGACTGCCAGAGATAATGTAGTTGTAAGCCTACTGCCAGAGGACGTGGTTAAAGAAGATCTCTGTTGTTTTTACGGCTATCTATGGCGTTTAAAAATTGAATATCCCGAATTAAAGGAAAGAGCACTTCATGTTTTGTTTAGTGTGCAAAATAGTTATTATTGTACAGTTATCTTATTGCTTTCATTAAAGGCTATGATTAGAGACATTATAATTGTGTGTTTAGTGCGAAGTATGCTACATCTAGTCGTTCCACTTGTGGTATTGCTCATCATACGTTCAGAATTTCATTTAATGTTTCGGCATTATGTAACGTAGAAGCATAAGACATACCAAAGAACTGAGTTGAGATTCTAAGCTTTAAAACGGTGAAAACCCCATCGAAATCTTTGCTGTGGATTTCGAGTTTTTCTGGCACAAATACACCCGGCTTGCGTTTTGTAGATATAGATGTAATCATCAAGACTTGGCCCGCGTGGCTTAAAGTCCTGGGTTTAATCCCAGCCCTCTCCACAGTACGTATAGAGTGAGGGCATACCACATTGATGATTCGTCCGTTGCATGGGGACTTAAGCTTTGAGACTTCTCCGGTGTCCTTCGGAAATGTAGGCCTGAACGGTTCGGCGTCTGGTATCACCCTCTCCATTCTTCAATTTTTCAGTCAATCACAATATAAATTATACACTACATCACAGGGAAGGCAGACAACACAATTTTAAATTTCCTAAGAAATAGTATCCACCAACCGACAAAGTGAATATAAAAAGAAGGAAATGATCATTAATTCATACACACAACGACGTAAATATAAAATGTAATAAAGGTTTATAGTGTTTTTTTCCTTAACGCTAGTGAAGCTAAAATAAAAAGATACAGAAAGTAGCAGTTTGGGTCCGCATCATAGATTTTTCGTGAAAACCTCGTCACAAATTCATAAAATAGTTGGTAGGAATTAGCTGGAGAACAGAAGGCAGGTCAAGAAAATTGTGGACATGTAAACGCCATATACTGGTGATTATATGTTGATAAATGTAAAGGGATGATTTAGAAAAAGCATGTGGAAGGAAAGAGAGGACCACAATAATAAATTAGCATTTAATTTCAGGCTTAACGCACTTCTTCCTGTAACAATTTAAGTAAGGTTGTTGTTGTTCGGGCTTTAGTGCACGTCATCAACTAGGTTATTAGCGGCGCCTAAAGTTAAGTAAGACAGTGATGAATGGCATACCTAAGACTGTAAAGGATTTTAAAGTAAAAATGTGTAAATCGTAAGTAGATATGTAGGGAAATTGCCACAGGGGGACGAGATAGATCACAATAAATTAATTATTATAATGAAAGGATTTAAATTAAAAAATTCGCATGATTCATAAGTTGGAATGTATGACATAAGTCCAAAGAGCAGAGTATGTCTGTACAAGTTCGTCGTGCAGCATTTGTTTTGCCTGTGACGTCATCGGAGTGCATGATGGGTTTTCTTTTCGACGTTCTCGCATTTGTTTGTCCCTGGACTATTTAGGTTTCTTGTGTTCCTTTTAACGAGAGCTATGTTCTAATTTCTGTTTTATATAATGCAGAGCATATTTACGACTCAGATGAGAAGACATATTTATTTTTTTGTAATTTAATATCGAGCTTTACTTATATTCTGGCGAATATTTTTAATCTCTTACTTTGGCCCCTAGTAGTGCTTCGCGAGCTATTTACAACAGCACTTGAATCAACGTCCTGGGTGAACACGTTTTCAAGCTAGACTAATTTACAATTTTACACTTCGCTAATTGGGAACATGCACTCGCACTGGTGCGATGACGTCACAGGTAAAACAAATGCTGCACGTCCAACTCGCACGGACATGCTCTGCCCGTTGCGGGCTCAACCGTTATTCACTCATTGCTAGTCTCGTAGTTATTATCGATTCAAATCTGATGGTGGTATGTAACACAAGAAAGTTCAACCTGCCATCACCATAACGAGCGAATATACGTTTTCAAGTCTAAACATTGTTTTTGATATACACGTTTCGACTTTATTAAACAATCCACGGTGCCCTAGAATATGTTTTTATACTGCTATAGAATATTTATGTAAATAATAATAATGCTAATCTGCTATTCATTGTGTTAAATATTAAACGCTACTAACAATTTTTTTTTTTATTTCATGTCTTACATCAGGGGTCCCCAAACATTTTACTCTGTCGACCCCTTCACAGGATATTTGCCTTCTTATCGACCCCCAGGTTAAGTATTTAATAAAAACATTAAATCATTTCTGCCACTTTTAATGCTAAGCAATAAGGAGATCTGCATAACTACTCAACGAAATAATTTACAGTTCCAGTATGTTACAAAAGCCACTCAATAACATTAACAGAAAAAGAAGATATTTTCAACTGTTATTATAATCTCCAAAAATAA
>JARYHS010012519.1:204488721-204625184 GCA_031002005.1 Vandiemenella viatica | reverse complement strand
ACTGCGGCACGTCCATTAATGTGTTGGCAACAAGGTCTCTGATATTGTGTGTTAAGTTACCGGAGAATGCCATTTGTAAGATCACAGTGATCAAGTTTTGTATCTTTTCTACTAGATATTCGTTCGTTGTTGGGCGTTTTGGCTGTAAGGATTGTTAGTAATTGGGAATTCTGGCTGGGGTGGTACCCTTATAAAAGCTCTTGGGGGACCTGAATGGTATTTCTGTGGGTGGTTCGTTGAATGCTACTGGGTGGCCTGCTAGGCTCTTATCCCTGCTGTCTATTCTGAAGGTTGGTTTCTGTTGGCTGGGAAGGGGTCCTCTTTGTTGTCTGCTCGACTTTGTGTCGTAATGGGAGCCATTGGTGGTGGGTTCAGGGTGTTCTGGGCTGCGATTGGGGCTTTCCGAAATTGGTTTGTAGTTCTGATCGTTGGGAGGTTGGATACTTGATTGTAAGTTGTTTTCTCTCTATTCTGAGTCAATTGTTCGGTAGTTATCGTAGCATAAGTTTTTTGTTCAATGCTTGCTAGTGCATCCTGGTAGGATATTCCCTCGTAAGCTCTTTTCCTATTAATCTGTTGTTGTTTTTGGTATAGGGGGCAGGTACGACCAGTAGAGAGATGGGGACCTTCACAGTGAGCACAAGTAGGGGGTCCCGAATTTTTACATTCTTTGAAAGTGTGATTTCCAGAGCAATGGCTGCATCGAGGTTGGCTGCTGGCATTGTTTACTATTATGACCGTATCTTAAACATTGAAGGACCGAAGGGATGTACGGTTCTACTGGGCATCTTACTCCGTGAATTATTACATATTCCGGACGTCGCTGCGCTTTGAAGGTAATTTCACAAACAGGAATGGGTCTTCTCTGGTCTCTATCAGTATCACTTGAATTTTTGGTGAACCGTCTTACTCGCACTACTTGAACTTCACATCTTATCACTTCCATTATTTCCTGCTCAGATAGTGACGTGTCTACATTTCTTATAATACCTTGGCGGGTCGTTAGGGATATGGGAATGTACGCTTCCATATTGTGCATAGGAAAAATTTTGCTCTGTGCGAGAGCGTTAGCACTAGGGCCGGAAATTGTCTCTATTCTAATACGGTTTCTGCCTGACTTAGTAATGTTCACTATGTTTTTGGTCACTAGTTCACCTTCTTGGTGGATTAACTTGCCAACTGCCATGGGATGTAGTCTACCAACGTTGTTCGCTTTGTTTTCTACAAAAATGATATACGGGCCACCGTCATACCATTCGTATTTGTTGGTTATTTTTACCACTGGGCCAGCGCTTGGTCGTTGTTCACTTACCGCAGTAGGTATTGTAGTGGTGCTGCTTCCTGTTGTTGGTGTTGTTGTGCTGGGCTGCTGATGTTGATTTCTGCCGGCTTCCACCCTCGGTAATTTTTCTGCGTTGGCATCTGCTGTTGTGAGTTCGATGTCTCGGAGCAGGCGCTTGTTCGACTGCTTTTGTAGAGGCATTTCTTCTTCTGGTGATGTGAACACTATTGTAGAGTTGTCCAAATTTATCACGGTGTTCAAAGCTTCACCTACTACCTCCCCGATGTTGGAACCTATACTGTTCTCGTCAACTGCACTACCGCTTGGAAGGCCGATTTGGCCCCCTTGTCCATAATCTCCACCGAACATGGTGGAGATTATGTTAGCTGCAGGCTTTAACTTACAGCTGGAGCACTCTTAGTGAAGATTGATAATCACACTTCGATTCCCGTAGAAATATTTCAACCTGTTACTAGTCTGTTATCCGACGAACTTGTTGTGGCGCACTCAACTATAAACAAGATTCACTCACTGACTCGCTTCGGAACGATGTTGCCGGTACGGCGATCAGGAAGTGACTGGAAGAGGACCTTAGAGAAGACACAGCAGCCGCTTGAATTATGCTCAGTTCATTTTTCTGTGGAGTATCTTCATTGCAAAGAATACACACGGTTTTAATTGACAGATAATTTATTTATTTATTATTGTTATATGAGCACTGTCTTCTGGTTGTGTTGTTATCAGGAAACAATTATCGTTATCACTATTCTCCATTACTCCCACTTTCATACTTCTATTTGACGCCTTGTGAGGTAAGAAATTTATTTCAACGTTAGCTTCATATAAACATTTGTTTTAGTTTTCATTCTTTCAAGTTTCTTAATAACGTTGTGTTGGTAACATTGCACGGCATTCAGCCCCACTGCCTGAGGTTCCCACATGGTTGTGTGCGGTGGCTAGACGAGAATAAAAATAAAATAAACTTGACTGGGAGGTATTGGCACGATCGAATATTCACTTTTAAAGTGTATTTTTGGTCGTATCCGAAATGGACGTACAGAATTGCAAAAGGGAATAGACTACTGAATTTTGTGTTAAACAGTAATAAAAATGAAGAAGATCTCCTATAAGAGCTGTGACTGTAATCTCGTAAAAGTATTTATCGCGGCGATAACATCAGATCTACCTAAAACTGAATTAACTTATCCAGGTTCCTTCCCTATTACACTTTTGCTTAAAAAAAAAGAGTAATAATAATAATTGATAAAATTGCGATGGAGCGCCCGCTCTGGTGGCAATCTCCCTACACACCCGTCTTTCTCATTTCCTCTTTCAACCTACATTTGCCCTCTACTAATTTTCACATTAAATTCTTTCAGTATTTCTGGTAAATGATTCCTCACTTCTCTTAGCAATCTATTATAGTCCCTTACACCCTTTCCTACGAAAGAAAATTTTCCCACACCCTTATGCCTGAAATCAAGCTCTAGCTTGTGGCCATGGTCAACTTTACCTTAAGATTAATACCACTTGATACAAGAAAATAACATTTGGTTCTGGACTTTAGACATGTCATTACGATATAAAATGTCCATCGTCCTCCATTCTAAACGAATGAACTGGCTGAAAAAGCCCTACTATTGTTATTAATTACCTTGCAAGATTTGCACCGTGTTTAATCTATAGTCCTTTGCTCTAGAACAGTGTTTTTCAAACCTGTGGGTCGGGACTCCCAGGGGGTCGCGAAAGTCTTACTGGGGGGGGGGGGAGGGGGTGTCCCCGTCGCAAGCCAGGTAAATGTAGAAAGTAAGGGTTTTAGGTCTTACGAAAAAAAAATTCATTGAGAAGGATGTTAATGTTTATTTTTTAATAAATTGTTGAATTGTGGTTGTATTTTTCAGACGCAAGTAACCAAATGATTTTCTAATTGGAGCCTATTTGTCTTCTTTCTACCTAACCTTAGGTAATAGTCGTCATAAAGTATATATTTTTTCAGGTTTTGATTTGCTTCCGCCACTGCCACTTGTTCCAGACGTAGAGGGCTGCGCAGATGTTTTGAGAACTCCATTTTATCCTCACTCGTAGAGAAGCTAGTCCGTACTCGCTCGCGCACTCGGACAACTGATTGCAGTGAACGAAAACAAACTGTTCCTATGTGGCCGCTGAATCCGCCTTTTCGCCTCCCGCGCCGCCACCGCGGCTAAGAATGTATTGTATCACTGTCCATGGATACCTGGGATACAACTTGATTTCTCTGTCAGCAGGTATAGCCCCAATAGAAAAAAGATCTCTGGTATAGTTTTATTACGGACCTGCGAGTGTCACAAAAGTTTTGTTAGCGGACCTGGGTGATCGCCAATTTTTTTTTTTACTTATAAAGGGGTCGCGTATTCAAAAAGGTCTAAAAACACTGCTCTAGACGATTCGATCGTCTTCATCGGCGGTCAAGGAGCCTGCTGAGTCTACTGGATAATACATCACTAGAGACGATGAGGTCTTCCATAAAGGCTATTGCTCACTGATCGACGTCTCTCTCACTATTGTCAATTGACTCGAACGATTAACAATTTTCAAACATCTACAAACTTTATATGTACTATATCAAGGCTGTTCAACCCCATTAAAATTGCAGTAGTTGAAAAACTGTTCCGAAGATCAAATGATTCGTGAGGTCACGCGATTGGCTCTCGTGCTCGAAAGGTCAAACACCGGCAGCGTTCTGTCCCTTTGTGCTTCGAGTACCAGTTTTTAATTAATTTAGTCAAAGAAAATATTGACATTTTCCCCATACTCAAAAATTTGAAACAGAAAGCTCAATATCGTCACCCTCAATTGTTGTAAGTAAGAATTTAAAATTAGGTCATTTCAGGTCAGATTCCAGGATTTTGAAATTAAACAACAAAATACAATTTTTTTGTGAATCCCTTCACAATCTGTTTGACTGAAACAATCAGTTATCCTGCCTATATTCAGTTGTAACTCACTGAATTGAAAAATCACTCTGCGCTAAAAAACATTTTTGCAGAAACATTTCTTCAAAGTTTCCAAATTCTTTAGAAGATCTTGCAGATTTCTGGATACTCGTACCAAAAGAAGACTTTCCTGCAATAACTGACCTGGCCTTTCATTTCTTAAGAAGTTTTGGATTGGCATATGTTTGTGAAAAGTTTTTTTTTCAGATCTTAGCTACGCAAAAAATAAATACCGCGCATCTCTTACTGACCAACATATTTCTGACTGTCAACATCTGATCTGACGCCTAAAATAGGAAAATTATTAAAACAGAAACAATGTCAGAAATCACATTAGGTTTTTTTTTTTTTTTAGATTTTGATTTTTGTTACATAGAATTTTAGATTTGGCAGCAGATGATTTACTGTATTATTTAAGTAAATGACAGTTAAATGTCAGAATATTGGATTTTCTTTTGCACAAGACTTTAAACTCATTGTTTATTAAAAGAAACAAAAATGGGAACTATGGCCCGCCAGTCATTTTTAGATCGTCCATTTGGTCCGACTGTTAAAAAGGTTGAGCAGCCTTGTACTAAACTAAGCTATTAAACATTGGGTAGAGATCCGCATGTTACCTTGGTAGTCATCTGATGAAAGGAACAGAATAATGGCCGAATGGTCAGGTTTCAAAAAAACTGACGCGGTGTCAATTGGACAATCAATATATCTTATTACACATTATTTTACACATTGGATTTTGTGTCAGTACTGCGCCATCATACCGATGACCTTGTCGTAAATGGCCTCTTTGGCATAGATGTTCCAGCTGAAGTCCATGTGGCCGAAATACTCCGACACCAGAAACTTGCCGATGGGGTTGGGCAGCTGCTGGTACAAGCGTTCAACATCCTAAACAGCAAAGAGGAAAATTAGTTGATTCTAGTGCCAAAATCTTAAACCAGGGTTTCTCAAAGTGAAGTAAGCGAAACCCAAGGATTCGCCAATTAAACGTCGGTGGTTCGCGACAAGATTTACATTATGGCGGATGACTGGGTACCTCGAGAGTGCAGCACGCAACATGGTGAATTGAGATTGAAAATGAGAAAAATTGCTCATAAAATCGACTCAACTTGCGACATCCATCAAATTAATTAATAACATATTGCTCTTTGTGGCTGTATTACTTCTTTTAGACAAAAATCCTTATTTTTTTTTTTAAAAAAAGGTCAGTTTTTAAGGGGGTTCGCCATTGTATGGGAAATTTCATAGGGGTATGTGGAGATGTGAGATTGAAAAACACTGCCTTAAACCATAAAGAATTGTTTTTATTAATTATTTTACGATAAATTTGATAGTCAATATTTGGGCACAGACAAATTAGAAGTTAGTAAAAAGGTATAAAGTTTTGAAACACACAGTACTCATCTATAAGTTAGCATTAAAACTAAATGTTTATGAAAATCGAACCAAACTTACACAACACTCAAAAACTCATACAGTGATGAGCCGTAACACCATGATAAACTGCTTCATAGTGTGTCCTTCCACCTTTGAAACACAACACATCAGCGTTTCCTTGTGGTTTGGAGTCGAAAGTCCTTGGTAGGTTTTGCGGAGGTACCTAGCACTAGATGTGTACGCATAAGTCACGCAATTCCCTTGAATTACGGCCCGAGTTTGTAGGCCAAGAACTGGCGCTAGATAGATTCCGAGACATTTTTTTATCAGGTAGAGATCAAGCCAAGTCATCGAGGTGAGTGCACTATCATGTTCCTCAAATCACTGTAGCATGATTGTGGCATTGTGACTAAGGATTGCAATCCCCCAGTGTTTTCAATCCCGCGGGATTTTTGCGGGATTTGCGCCAATCCCACGGGATCCCGCGGAATTGGAGCTAATAGCTTTACAACGCAGTTAGCAATATTTTAATTGGCAAAATGAAATTTTTAGCCCTGTTTTAATAATATTTAGAGATTTACATTAAAAAATTAAACCAATTTTTAAATAAATAATCAAAAATGCAAAATATTCAGTCTTAGGTGATATTATGTACTGTAAAACAAGCCATATCAGTTAGAAAACGCGGTATGCATAGTGGCCAAGTCACCAGAGTTTTTATTATTATTATTATTTTAAATAAACTATCTATAACACCGAGAGTAAGCATTCTATTTCACAAAGTGAAGTGAATATACTCTGTAAAGTGTAGACTTGGCTCAGAACAAGACTCTCATAGCTTTTTGTCACTGCACAAGCACGAAACTTGGTCTATTTTTAGAAGAATTGTTTTTGTGGGATTCATTACTATGTCTCCTGATTTCTTGATGATCTTATAGTTGATTCATTGTTATTAATCAAGACATAAACTGTCAAGTATTTCAATTTTACTTTAAGTGGCGGAACGACTTTTTTAGAGTGAAAATTAATTTTTTATGTAAGAAAGGAGACTTTCTCGGTGTATAATTTCAATGAAGTCCTCACGGGTATATCGCCGGATTGCGCTGTAAAACCACGAAATTTCACACGTGAAGAGGACGGTGGAGGCATGATGTTTTTACAACACAATTTGGCGATACACTCGTGAATACTTCATTATACGTTTTGTTGCCTTTAGTCGAAATAATGAGGAGTTGAAAGGACGCACGCTATTCACTCAAAAATAATATATTGTGGCGATTTACCACCCAAGATGGATTAATCGAAGGCAGAGTGGCACATGTAAGCAGGCGGATTTTGTCAAAGAACAGGTATTTAAACTACGCTTGCAACGAATATTCGGCAACTATTCGGTATTCGGCCTATTCGGCCACTTTTTTACTATTCGGCCGAATACCGAATATCTAGGTACTATTCGGCCGAATACCGAATACTTAGGATTTTCTTTTTTAGTTAGATAATTTCCTAAAATAAAACGATTGATTCATTGCATGGTAATGTATTTAACTTACAATTACAAAAAATAATCGTGCATCGTCAACTTACACGATGTTAAAGCAAAACAAAAATATTATAAATACCTATTCACTGGAATCATCCATCATAACTGAAATTTAGGAGTGGAAGATTGTGGAAATACTAATTTTTCTGCATTTTCAGGTAGTAGTTTACTTCTTTTCTTCTCGTAGACATTTAGAGGTTCAGAGAAAAGCCGCTCGGAATAAACATTGCTTCCTGGCGCGGATAAGTATTTTGCTGCAAGCTTTGTCAAACACGGAAATTTCTCTCTTCCTGCTTTCCACCAAATGTACGGATTATCATGCCATGATATAGTATTAATTTTTAAATAAACATCAATTTCAGTTTCAACTGCATTTTTTCTTGTGATGTCCCTGCAATGATCGTACTTTTCTCTGTAACAATCTCTTCAAAACAATCCATAAACGATGAGTGTGTACTCTGACTGTGACCCGACTCTTCCGTCATCCTCTTGGACTGAATAGGGGACGAATTCGCGATGCCGTCGCTGCTTGTGTCACAGTACGTCTTTAGACCATCGATCAAAATATGCTGCCTTGCTTTTTCTCTTTGCAGTTGACTGGTGAAAACATTCATTTTGAAGCGAGGGTCCAAAACGGTTGCCGACAAATAATTTTTATTTGTGGCAATTTCTTCAAATCGTTCTTTCAACCCTTGTTACATGACAAGTCTCACTTGGCTTAAGTTGGCTGTTAGCTCTGATGTGCTAGTTTTATCGCAATATCGCGTTAGATTAACAACATACGGAATAATTTCAGAAATGCATGCATATCCGGAACTGGTGATTTTTGTTAGATCTTCAAATGGTTGTAGTAATCTCATAAATTTCTATAAAAGCTCCCATTGAGCAGCAGTCAAGTTGGCAATATTGCACTCCGTGAGATACACTGAAATTGCCCGTTTTTGTTCCACGTACTGACATATTGCACCAATTCATTCAACATTTAGTCTAAATGCCCTTCCCACAGACTTAAAAACGAAGTATGAGGATGTTGTGACTACAGAAATACTGCACTGTGTTATCGATCCATATAGTGAAGAATGGCATATCATACTACAAGAAGATTATTGATCGAAGTAATCACTATCGTACTATGTAGGGGGCAGTTCAGAAAGTGGTATCAGCAATTCGGTCTTAAGAAGTTTATATCAATTGCTTATACCGTATTATGAACTATCGTAAGAACGCTTTTCCAACTTCACACCTCATTGGATTCTTAAGAAAAAAAAAGTAATGTCATAAGTAATCCAACGTAGATACTTGAGGTCATACTTCAAGCTTGTTAAAACAGGCACCGAGTGGTGGGAGGTAAATCTGCTTTAACAGGCGGGCGAGAGACAAGCACAGCAATACAGATTTTGGCTCACTCCGGCCGAATACTTTTGCCGAATATTCGGCTATTCGGCCAGGAAGTCTGCCGAATATTCGGTATTCGGCGTATGGCCGAATATACTATTCGTTGCAAGTCTAATTTAAACGCATTGAGGCGGCGGTAGAGGCAACAATAAGACAAAGAATATACAATTGTGCCTTTTGATAACTGCTAAATAAATAGGGATGCAATCGTTAAAATTACAATAACATTAGTTTCGTATCATCAAATAGTAAAATTTTCAGCAGCCAATACAGGAAGTTGTCAGAAATACTTTATCTGCAAATACAGGTGACGTGTGCGACACATAAAAAATACTAATCGTACTAAATACGCAACATAACTCAAATTATAGAAATGTACACTCAAAACAAATGTAAGTTTACGAATGACGAAGGTTGACAAAAACAAACGTTTGTTCTCTCCAGTCAAATGCCAACTGCAAGAGTACAGGCAAACAGTGCAATACATCCAATAGAGACCGAGTGGGGCAGCGAGTCACGCAGACTGACACACGTTTTCGCCGGATTTTGCGGATTGCGGATCCCCCGGACTGTCTAATGATGCGGGATCCCCCAACAATTTTCACGTAGTACACAGCTGTTATGCTGCCTTCGATCACTGCAAGAGGTCCAATAGAACTCCAGGTCAGTGCCCCCACCAGCCTGCGACCGTGGTGCGGTGTCTGCAAGACATCGTATCCTGACACCACCAGCCAGCTGGTGTAACACGAAACGTAATTAACCCGATCTGGCAACAAGTTTCCAGTTATCACTGCCGAATCCCGATGATCGCGTCCCCGCTGCAATCGTGGTTGACGTTGTTGTTGGGTCAACACGAATACACGTAGGTGCAGTTTGCTGAGGTACCCCCTTGTTTAGCAATGTTCGCTGAACGGCGTGCTTCCAAGCATTTGTATCCTGATCCAGCATTGTACAGTCAGATTTTCCACAGATCGCTACCATCCTGCTCTGCAGGGTGGCCTAGCCACCGACTTCCTCGTTCTGTGATGAGGCGTGGACATCCACCATCTCATGATTTCGCCGTCCTTCAACCACGTTCCATAGACGCTCACTACAGTAGCACGCGAACAGCTGACCAGCCTCGCCGTTTGCGAGATGCTGGTTCCCAGGCGCCGGCCCGTAACAATTTGCATTTCTGTCAAAGTCAGTCATGTCAGTGGAATTCTAGATTTGCCACACTTATCGTCACTGGAATGAGTGCTTCGCTTATTTTCTTTCCTTGCCGCATGGCGTATCCGCAACAGCAACAGATCTCGCGGTGGACAGTGGTAAAAAAGTGTTGGCTCATCAGTATAGTTAAATGCTATACTGCCAGCTTTGAGAAGATTCTCTTTTTGTTTAATTTCTATCAGCGGTTAACACGATAAAGAAAGTTGTTCTCAATTTAAGTCCATCAAACATTAAGGAATTTGGCTATTAGATATTGTAACATTGATTTTGTTCGTGCTAACTATAGAGTGAATGAAATAACGTCATTAAAATTAATGTACTTATCTTTCAGCTAACAGTACGATACAGAAATGTAACACAGGAATGATATGAAAAAAAAACTAAAAAAAAACTGTTCACACTGTGTCAGAAATAAAGCTGAAAATCACTAAATTATTAAATTTATGATAAAAAATAAGACGTTAACTAAGTATATCATAGAATATTGCAGGGGTGGCCAAGACAAATGATGTTCCGGGCCAATGAATATAATGTAATTACTCTGCGAACTCATAACTGTAAACTCATAAAAAAATTATGCAATAACTGTCATATATTGGCAAGATAATTATTTTAAAATCAAAGTTAATTTTTTCTCATAACTTCCACAGTTAATTTTCTTATATATGGATGCACAGATAATGTGTGTGTTTTTTTTAAAATACACTTGTTTTCACTCTTTGCCCATTATAAAATAAATATATTTTGTAAAAGTGTGATGAATCTCGCGGGCCGGAAAAATATTCAAGGCGGGCCGCATACTGCCCGGGGGCCGCGTGTTGGCCACCCCTGGAATAGGGCCCACAATAACGAGTTATGAGTAATTACATTCTAGTGTCACTGAAATGAAATGCTCTCTGGTAACTAGCCGATTTAAGGAAGAGTTGTCACACGATATTTCGGCGATCACAGACTCTGTCGCCATCTTCTGATGAAGATAATGGAAGATGGCGACAGTGATTGTGATCGCCGAAATATCGTGTGATAACACTTCCTTAACTTGACTAGTTATCCGAGAGCATTTCATAAATTCTCAACGCCAAGAGTAACTTCGTTCTTATGTATCACTGAAATGATTAAGCCATTTAAATAGTTGAGATTAATTTGTTGGTGTTAAAATTCAAGTTTCTAGACTATTCTAAGTCATCGTTTGGTGATAGACACACCATTAAGAAGTTCTTGTATAAGGCCTACAAAGACGGTTATTGAATGAAATAAAATCTAAGTTTCTAGTAAAACTCCCTTGAATGATATTTGCAAAAGATTATCAGTGGAAAATTTCCTTGAGAAATGATCCAGTGTAATATCAGCTGGTGTCCAACCGGTCGGAGAAGAGCAAAAAACGTTTCGACAATCGTTTCTGCTGTCTTCGTCCGGTGTAGGATGGCTTCCGTCGGTTGCAGATTACACTCAAAGTTTCGTGCCGCGCTTCCCCTTATAGGTGTGTATGCGATGCTACTGAAAGCACTCTGAGTTCCTCATCCAGCCACTGGCTTGCTTTCATACAACGTTTCCGCAATGTGTTTTCGCACCTCCATCCGACTAGACATCAGCGTATCAAATTCACTCCAGGCGAATTCCGGGACGATTCCTTCAAAAAGGTCAAGGCTGAATTCCTTCCCTTTCCTTGCCAAAGTCCTTTTCTGTCTTTAATGACCTCGATGTCGACGAGGTGTTAAGACAAATAAAAAAGAAAAAGAAAACAGAGAGAGAGAGGTTTGGTATTTAACCCAGTACATTGGAGCAGGAATTGTGCATAACAATCTCTTCTGCTCAGTCGGCCAAGACCTGGGCAGCGTCAGACACCTTCAAGGTGCCGCAACGGGACGAGCTAGCAGAAAATTACAACTGAATAATGCTGTGTCGATCATATTCTCAAATTAAATGTTTGGATTTACTTACGTCGACTCCTGTAATGCTGCATTTGATCCCTTCCAGCCACCTGTTTCAGATGGTTAGTGCTTACATTGTTTGATCAACTGAACGGATCCCTTCCAACTTTTTAAGTGGTTGATCGAGTATTTGAATTATATCACCTTTGAAATTGTTAAACTCATCGATGGTTGAGTTTCTGGGTTACTATACCTCTTCTGCTAAAACTAACTAACTTAGCCCACAATCCGAAGGTTGGTTTGATCCTCCCGAAGCAGACATACTAAGCCATTATCTCATAGGTTCCTTTCCTCTGGGACCTACTTCAATGTGGTATCAGAATGAGACATACGGTCACTCCCTGATGCACCACTTTTATAACTAAAAGTTAGGAAATGATTCTTTTCCCTATGTGGATTAATTATTGTACAGAAACAACTAATGAATTTTGAATATTTTGTTGTAAAATCGAATGTATCGAGTTTCCACAGACGGTATATTATATGTCATTGGGGTAATATTAATATCTTAGTTTAAGTATTAGTTTACGATCTATTTTTTTTTTTAGTTTCTCTGTGAGTTTTAGTAGGGAGAGTATTGTTATATGAAATGTAAATGTGAATGTTGTAATAAATACTGTTGCAATGAACTTCATATGCTATTAAAGGTCGTAATAACGCATATTCGTGTACTAATTTTTAAAAATAAGAAACTACACGTAATTGACTCAGTGCTGAAAATATATATTCTCGCCAGCACGTAATGGCTGTGCTTTTGATTGTATGAAATATCTGCAGGCATCTACGTGTTACGAGGTTGTTTTTCAGGGCTAGGTCTCAAAGAAAACGCATTTCCTCGTTGAAGTGTGTGGAATTATGAGGAAATCATACTAAGCGATGGCAGATATTTCACCGTTGGCATTCATCCTGCTTATAACTAGCCTACGAAGAAAGGATCAAACCGACTCACAAGTAATAAATAAGTTACAAAACGATGAAATAAGGTGCGGAGGTTACAAGAATCATGGAACGACCTGATGTAGCTCATATGATGGAGGACATCTGATAAAAATGCTGCTAAACGGTATTTGGATTTACTCTCCTCAATAGCCACCAGTGGTTACTTGGTTTTCCTCACCTTATCAGTAGTAAGCCAGTCTTTGCCGGCGTAGAGCAGGGCTGTTGGAGCCGTGATCCGTGACAAGTTGTAGTCCGGCGGATCCAGACTGCCGTACTTGAACAGATTCATCGCCCCGTAGTCGTACTGATTGAAGCGGTCTGCAACAACAACTCGTGGAGTTTTGAGCACGAGAGTAATTTGTTTGCGGAGCTACTTACTGACAGTATGAACTTAAGCAACAGATTATATCTATGAAGGAGCATCAAAGCATCCGTGATTACTAATGTTCGAATCTATATAACAATTCATATTTTTTTCCTGACTTCTTTTTTTAACTGTAATGCTGAAATAAACACTGAGCGTTTCTGATTATATTTAAATGTCTTTTTTATAGCATACTAGCCTCGTACCCGCGACTTCGTACGCGTGGATTAAGAATTTTGTTGCCAGAATTAAATATAGAAAGTTGTTGGTAACGAAGGATTGGTCCCAAACAATATCGAGTCCGCATAATATAACAGGAAAGCTAACACTCTATCATTGTACCGTCGAACCTGCCTCTTGAAGAGAATCAATTTCCAACATATTTCTGTCACTATTCGATAAGATCTCAAAATTTCGTGACTACAACTGTTAATCATACTGGAAAAAATATCCTGTGGCCTTCATACAGCTATCCTTACAAACTTCCATCACAACGATATAGCCATTTAGTCGTCAAAACGTAACAAAAAGACAGAGACTTACTTCCGTATTTATATTAGTATTACTGTGGTTCTCACTCAGACACTGACTGTGAACAACACCTGAGGGATCATTATAACGTAAAAAAGTGTACACCTACAAAATTGCAAGACTACCTACGATTTGCCTCGCATTGCACCCCTAACTTTCTAATATCTATAGTTTAACATTCAATCCAAATAACCTACGGCCCAGGCCTGACTCTTACGATGAAAAACAATTTTTAAAAATCTTAGCCTCCACGGAGATTTGAACCGGAGACCACGACGTCTGCAAGCAAGCTCTTTAGTCACTGAGCTGCCAGTTCACGGAAAAACGGTACGGAGACGTCCACATCCAACGTGTCTGTCTATCGCCGTATTTCTAAGTTATTAGACAACATGTGTTATTTATACAGATAATTTTTCAACCAAATGTAGACAGTATTTTTCTCCTTGTTTCAATGGATAAGTGTGCAAAGTTTCATCGAGATCGGATGAAAACTGTGGATTTGTATGAAGAACAAACAAACAAACCAACAAACAAACAAACAAACATACATAAATTCATCTTTATATATAAAGATGAATGCATATTCATGCCATTTTCATAGTTTTGGTCATACTACGATACTATTTATGGTCATAGTTTTGGAAAAAATCTGGTAATTTTCAAATGATACCAGGAATTGAGTAGAAGTTATTGGAGGGAATAGTCTAAGGTAAGAACTGTAGAGAAAGGCAGAGATTAGAATATATGAATCAGATAATTGAGGACTTGGGTTTTAAGGGATATTTAGATATGAAGAGGTTAGCACAAGACAGTGGAGAATTGCATCAAACCACTCGAAAGACTGATGACAGAAAAAAAAAAAGGACGAGAAGAAATAAAGATAATTATTCACAGAAATGTGTTCATATTATACATTGGAGGAAAAACAAAGCTAATTGTCACTGAAGAGATCAGAAGTCACCAGTCAAGATTTAAATTCTAAACGTTAACATTTCGCCCGCCTTTTAATCTCGACAATGCAGCAGCAGCATGCCTGTGTCGAGCCGCGTCAATCAATGTCTCACTGGCACCAATACTTTTGAAAATAATCCTCAGTCAATGTTAGTAAATCTGCAGTGAGCCAGTGAGTACCGCCATGCCTAAATCGAAATTTTCAAAATTACGGAGTTACATTAAAGAATTTGGATAGGAGTATTTTAGTACAGACGGAAGAGTTCTTTTCTGTAAATTATGTTAAATTAAAGTGAATTCAACAAAGTGATTTGAAATTTAATTTTCCAGTACTAGATTAAATAAATGTTGTATAATTTAGCATATTTTGATGTACAGTAAATTTAAATTTTTGGTAATATTTTGTTATTTTTAGATATATTTACCACTATTTAAAGGTCATTTTGCATGCATATTTCTCTGGGTTTTCTTTCCTGGTCATAGTGACTGAACCCTAGTGACTGCCATCTTGTATGTTATGTCCACCTGCCAAAATAAATTCTGATACCACAAGTAAATAATTGACTGGCTAATGATAATACTTCAGCCGGAGAGCGGCAATATATAAAATGGCGTCAAAAATACTTTTCTCCTCATGTAAGGAAATAAAACAAGGGCTGAAAAAAGAAAACTTTACATATTAATCAGACGGTAATCCGTTCCAAAGTTTGTTTTTCTGAATACAGTCAAACTAAAAAAAAAAATGTCCTTACGAAAACTGATGTTACATTTCAAAGTAGATTCGAGTAATTTTATTTTTCAGGCTTCTGCGGCCATCTTTATTTTAATTTAATTGCGATGGAGCGCATGCTACGGTGGCAATTTCCCTACACACCCATTTTCCCCTTTCTTGTACCTACCTACTTTTTCGCTCTACAAATTTCAACTTTAAATTGTTTCGCCATTTTTGGTAAATTATTAATCAATTCTCTTGATAACTTATTCCAATCCCTGACCTCTCCACCTATAAAAGAGAATCATCCTACACCCTTTTGCCTGAAATCTAGTGCCGGCTTGTGGTCATGGTCATCTTTTCCCTTCCATGCACTACTTTTAATTCTTATACCAATATCTTTGTTAATAATGTTTGAATTTTCCTGGTGTGTCGCCATATTATTAAAAAAAGCTTTCGGCTGACATTATGCAGCCTTTGTCAGACATAATCACGCAATTAATTAGCGTCGCTTATTTATTGATTCGTCTGTAATCAAACTGTAAGCGAATGATGATCAGCCTCGTGTTAAATCCAAATCTGGTGGCATATCGAGCTACCGTGTGGCATTATCAAACCGATGTTAGATAGTTGGTAAATGGACTATATGTAAGATTGAGTTTATTCAATAAACCAATTTATCTATGCTTTGGTGGTGCCTTTAAACCAAACAACACTCTAGGTTAGAATCTACTTTTCCTTATCCTGCCATTTCTGTAGTGATGTTATGTTAAGTGTTAGAAGGTAATTGTTAGTTTTGATGGTAATTCAACCCAGTTGTCTAAAACATTGCGATGGAGTTTTTAAATAAAGAGTTATTCCGGTGTACGGAATTAACACCACTTGCAACTTCATTTACAATGACCGAAGATAAGCAGTGATCAGTATAAGACCAGACGTTTCCGGCCAGGTATAAGTAAGATTAATGTGCGTAAATTAGAAATATAAATTACCAGGTATCCATTCTGGTCAGAGCTGCGAAAACGCTATAGTTAAGTTTGGCCCCAATGCAATGAACCTTTACAAGTTTGATGCAATAAGCAGTATTTATCGGCGAAACATACAACAACCTACAAGCGTACATCTACCTACACACTCTGCAATTCATAAATGCTGTGAGCACCAAAATTAATCTTAACTTTGTGTTTTGCAATCCCGAACAGCACGAGGGGAAAAATAATACATATAAGCATCAGTGCGGCATCTTATTTCTCTAATCTTATCTCTCCTGTCATTGTGACCTAAATAGATTGGTGCAGGTGTAAATGGAAGACGATCCTCTCATATTCATCATTAAATTCAAACGAAACCTACTTTGTCTGCCTGCCAGCAATCCCAGCCTATCTACGTATCAATTCAGTGACGCTTCCGGAAGGACTGCAAGAACTTTAAACTTCTACACCTTTCAGCGTTTTTGGTAATTTATTGATCAATTGTCTCGGTAACTTATCCTCAAAGAAAATTGTCCGTCTCCCTTGTGCCTGAAATACAGTGCCAGCTTGGAGTCGGTCATGTTTTCCGTCCCAAGCACCTCTCTTAATTCTTTCGCCAATATCTTTCCACGCTTCGTCACCAATATGCGCCTTGTACACTCCCATGACTCTCTTCACCCTCCATCTGTCTACCAATGAATCCCATTCCAACTAATTTATTGTTCTGCGGTAATTTCCAGAGACAAATCTATCAGCCCTTCTTTGCACCCTCTCCTACTCCAACCTTCCTCCTAGTACTCCTAAATCTTTTTCCGACATCCAAGTCACTTTGTCAATAGGGGGCGTTAAAAAAAGGGTAAAATATTTTGGGAGCTGATAGCATGCATTAAAATGAGACAAAAATGTGGAATAAATATTGAGTCGCAAACAAATACTTCCAGTGTTAATAACAGGTCTTCAATGCGATGCCCGTCCACGACTATGCATAAAAAGACCACAAATAAATGAAACCCTGAAAAAATAGCATGGTCCAAGGAGCATCGATATTTAGGGATAACTCTAGATAGCAAACTACTTTTCCGTCAACACATCATGGATAGAAGGACAAAAGACTTAGCAGTAGCAATGAATCTACCACCAGTGCTACGTGCCAATAACCACCAGCCCTCAACCAAAATAAGACTGCACAAATCCATCATTCGACTATTCATTCTCTATGGTTGCCAGATATCGGGGATGGCAAGCCACACCAATATTCAACACATCCAAAGACTTCAAAACCGATGCCTCCGAATGATACTCAATGCACCAATTTATACACCCATAGAAGCACTGCACAACCAAGCTTAAATTCCATTAATTAACACAGAAATTTTTAACATAACAGAAAAACTCGTGAGAAAAATAGACGAAAACAGAAACGAAAGAACAGAAAATATTGGTATAGTAATGCCTATGCAGTGGCACAAATACTAAGTGCCTCTGAGCATACTATACCAACCATAATAAAATAAAAATATTATACCCGTCACAAAACATACTAAGAAGCACACGAACAATGCAGAGGTTTTTCACCACTAAGATCATCTCTGATGATCACAGTCCTGGTTTTCCCTGAAAGTGACCAAATAAAAAGTGTCCCAAAACAAAACAACCTGAATCCTAGAAGCAAAGCTTTCAAACTGTCCTCCACGTCTTCAGTGCAGGCACGTACAGGATTAACTAAGATAGTTTCCAAGAGTATGTGAGGGCTGGGGTCTCGATGTGGACCTGTTATCAACCCCAAAAGTATGCGTTTGCGACCCAATGTTTATGAGATATTTTCGTCTTATTATTCTGCATATTTTACACCATTTTTAACACCCTGTATTCGCCTTATCACTTCAAGCACTCTCTCCACTTGCCTTTCGTCTTCCAATGATTTCTAGCCCAATTGCTTTATCATATCAATTTTGTTTGTTTCCTATTTTAATTTCCATAAGCAAATCTAACCACCATTTACTTGATACGTTTAGTGCTGGTTAGTGTTAGTTACCTGTCTTGACCAACTGCAGGCCGTGGGTGAACAGCATGATGGACGTTCCGGCTGGCCAGTGAGTCAGATACACGGGCAACATAGTCTGCAACAGCAAAGGACAGTAAGGTTCAACTGCTTATCTGAACCAGCAGGGAAAAAACTAAAAAATAAAGTGTTAAAGGGAACACTTCTTTGTTTAGACAGTGGGACCATGAATATTATTTATGACTTAAAATCTTATTCAGGTGCCAGTGAAACAAGAAAGGTCGATTGTAACTTACCATCCTCTCCTGCACCGCTAGTTCCCGCAGACTTCTTAGCCTCGTATGGTTTCCTCTCTCGACTTTTTTGCCGGTATAGTAATGATCCACATTAAATTTAACAATAAGAATAATTTGTATTTATTAAGAATAAATTAATCACAAATAGGACAGTGAAAGTAATATTCGAAAAGTTTCATGAAGTAGCGAAGAAGCGCTCGTAGGAAAATTCTGTTGGTACAGATAAGGCGTTAGGCGATAATTCACGACTTTGTGACGAAAGACACGCTTACTGTATGTTACCGAGATAAAGAAAGCATTTCGCCCAGTGTGCAGTTCAGAAAATAGTTCCCTCTGCGTCACAAGTCGTGGGAAAGCGTGGTACGAATGTTTCGGTAGACGAGAAAACAGCCATATTTGGTCACTAACGTACGAGTCCTATGGGTGATAAGACGTAGAAAAATCTTCATTTAAATCTGCTATTGTACAGGTATGGTTACGCCGAGCCGATGTCGTACAGTAAGCGGCAAAGTAAACTATTTCGTCCTGAAGGCAATCAGAGATATTTCTGACACTACCACTGTTTGATTAAACTTACAAGAGCAGTAATTTTGTAGGAAGAAAGGCTATTCTATGGTCGGATACCGAGTGTATTCATCACGGGAAGCATTCTGTCAGATGGACCAGAGGAGGAACTTGCAAATCGCATAACATAGCAACTGTTGAGAACGGACGTCGAACGGTGCTTGCGTAGCAGGTATTTGGTGCTCGTTTATCACTCCGCAAAATGCGGCTTCCCAACAGTTCTGCGCGAGTGAACGGTAGACAGATGCCCGTCCTCTGTTGTAGAAAACTACCAAGGAACCGTGAAGACGGCTTCCCACGACCGTGCATTCGCCGGTCAAGCTGTCAACAGCGTCCCGCGGGGACCGCTTCTGTTAGGTGACGCGTATAGCGCGTGTGACATGACGCACGCGCGCGTTATACACGCGTAGCGTGGTGGTCCGCATATTGAGACGCAGTTTACAAGTAGCGCGCGTACCACTCGCGTTTGAAAATACACCACACGCGAAGAAAACATTTTTTATTATTAACATTAGTCGTTACATAGAATCAGATGGTGCCGAACATGGAGTTTTGCTTTATTCCTTGCTGAATAAGAAATTTAAATAAACTAACGACTATACTTTGTCTAAAAGGAAAAGCAGATGCGGATTAAAAATTCATCACAGTTGATATTGGAGCTGTAGGCAGATTTATCAATGGAAATGTATTTGCTAATAGTGCATCGGGCATGAAAATAATGTAACAATGTAACACATGTTACTACTTCTGTCTCCTGAAAGTATACCTATGATTGCTAAGCCGATGCTGCACCTTTTTTTTGGTGGGGGGGGGGGGGGAGAGGCAAGATCTTTCTTTCAACAGAAAATATACAAGGAGGCATGTAACCAAAAATTATGAACACAAAATTTTTAACGCCTGAATTTTTCGAGCTCGACAAACCACGGAAGGCGCCTTCGGTATACTGTCCTCATGGTTTCGTGTATTCAGGAAACCACTTGATAGAAAATGTGGACACGGTGAAAGATGTTGTAAAATCATCTACCATTTTGAGCAACTACTTACTTTAAAATAATAACTGTAGACATACAAGTATAGAAAAGATGAAGATGTAACATACCTGTTTCATTTGAAAACACATTGAAAATAAACTTATTAACAATAAAATCATGATTTTCTAAAAAAAATGAAGACTATATATTATGTAACATTTTATGCTTTAAACGTTATTTCACATAATAAAAATGTGTAAATGAATTTTAAATCAAAGAAATTCAATGCGCTATGATTGTTGAATATAAAAAAGAAATATTTGGCAATATTGGGATTAGAACCCGAGTTTGCAAAAAGGCAAGCAGGTGCCTTAACCCATACATCACGATAAAGGTTTCAATCTGCGACTAACGATTTTGAAGAAATGGGTCTAGTATAGACATATGGAGTAAATCCTTTCAACATATATTTGGGTGTTCGAAATCTGTTCTCAACATGTCTGATGGTTAGTAGTGGTAGCAGAAGATGTGAGCGATACCAAACTGTTGCAGCTAACTCTATCACTGCATGAACAAGAAAGTTCATCAGCTATTTTCAAAGTGAGGAAGAATTTCACTTAGTGTTTCCACAATTGAGCAGCAGTTCCGAGGTAATGTCAATCCGTTATGATTGGAAAATAGTGACAACATACCACACTTCATCTGTGTAAGTTTTACATTCTATAGGTTATGTGGGGTCATGTTAGAGCGAACGTTACTTTTTGATGTACTAATTAGAAAAATCGCCGGCCTCGGTAGCGTAGGGGCTAGAGTGCTGGCTCCGCGTGCCGAAGGCCGCCGGTTCGAATCCGGCCGCGGGCATGGATGTTTAAGTGTTGTGTGTCTGTGTGAATGTCCTGTCCGTCCTGTGGCGTCCATACAATGGAAAATAAAATATACTTGATGACGACATATATACACTGAAAGCTACAAAAAATTACATTGAGCTGGCTGTATGGCCTTTGTTGCCAAATGCCATTAAAAAAAAAAAAAAAAAAAAAAAAAAAAAAAAAAAAAAAATTAGAAAAATCCTTTCCTTAGTATGTACGATATGTATTAACGAAAATTGTGAAATGGCTTTTTGTGGAAATATGGGTAACATTAAGTGGGTGCGCAGACTTCCGCGGTCGTTGTCAATGTAATCTTGGTTGACGGGTTAAAAAGTCAAAGACAAGAGGGAGAAGTTGCAGACAGCGGGCGTGTACCAGATACCCTGTAGCTGTGGCCAAGTGTATATCGGCGAAACTGGACGGATAATCAAGGAAAGGCTGTGTGAACACATGAGACATCTTAAAAATAATGACGTCAGCAAATCACCTGTAGCGCAACATTCTGCTGACAGTGGGCACGCAATTTTATTCAGTGACACAAGTGTATTGGTTCAAGAAAGCAGATGGTGGCCCCGGCGTGTCAGAGAAGCATTGGAAATAATTAAAAAAAAACCCCAGATAATATGAACGCGGACGGCGGGCTACAACTTGACCAGGCTTGATCAGGAAAACGCGGGACGCAGGCCCCCATCGGACCGGCCACGCTGGCGGCGGTAGTTTGAGTGACGTCACTCCAAACGGCTAGCGCGTTTTTCGGGAGCTATATATAGGCGGCAGCAGCTCCAGCCATGACAGTACTCTGAAGAAGGCCACAAAATGATGGCCGAAACGTTAGGTTCCGACAAATTGACGCGGTTCAACCCGGACAACCAAGATTACGTGGGTAACATTAATCGTCCTTCAGATTACAATTATTTGCAGTGACACCCCAAATCCGATTTTTCAGTTTTTTACATGTTTTGTATAATAAAGCTCTTTGTGCTACATCACTGCCTCTACGTTGACAAGCGTGGTGCGAGAAACTGTGCCTCGGCCACAGCGCCGCGCGACTGTGAGCAGACGCGAGTCGCGCCGCGTAGCGTCGTGTTCCCAATGTGCGCTGTTGTATTTGATTCCACAGTTTACACAAAAAAAGCGCGATGTGCTGCGTCATGTCACACGCGCTATATTCGTCTCAATTTGCGCCTAGCCTTAGGAGGGGTGGCGCGTCTCTGTCCGTCGCCCAGTCGGTGAACAACAAACGCGCGGGTAGCCGAAACAACACCAGGCAACATGGTGGGGAGGGCTAGCTAGCCTGTGGCGTATGCTGATAGGTACAAAACCAACAGTCGTGGAAAGCCACCATAACACGCCCAAGATATCTTGAATAATCGCATTGCTCTCATTAGTTGGCCATTGCGCATTGTTGATAGGAGTATGATAAATATCCTGATTTATATTTTGTTTGCCGAGTATTTTAACTATTTAAAGTAAGTGCAGTATTTTGTATAAGTTAAGTATAGGTTAATACTGTTGAAGTATTTATTTTATTTAATTAATATTAGCAGAAATTATCTGATTGATTAAAGATGGGGTACTTTATAGTATAACTGTTATCTTTCCCCATTTCGAAGATAATTTGCTTCAGTTCTAGCTGCCTTCCGCTTGTTCCGTTTCCACTTGTTCCGTTTCCGCTTCTTAACATGCACTCTGACATGTTCACTTTAAAACTACCAGCAGTTCTCAAATTTTACTTCTACCAATATTGAATAGATTAAATTGTCCGCCATTGTGATTTTCATACGAAATAACATTATTTTACCTGCAGTAACAAATGAGCCAAATCCGCTCTCTGAAGGTGGCTTTCCATGGGCTGTGCATTTGCCGGTCGCGCCGGTCTAGCTATTAACAGACGGCCGCAGGAAGCGGTCCACCTCTGCTGGCTGGGATGGCGCGCCTCTATCCGTTGCCCTATCGGTAAACATCAGACGCCCTGGTAGCTGATACGTCACTGCAACGTGGCTAGCCGTGCGCGTGCTGACCCGTACAATTCGGCTGCATGACGCGGCCTACAGAAAAAGACGGGCCTTGGCAAGCCATCCCGATAAGGGAACTTGGTTTGCACTGATTCGCGCCAGAGGTGTAGATTGATATGGGCCGTTTCAGGATTTCTCTGTCGAAAGCTATCAACCCCGCTGCCATCCGTGTCGTAGTCTTTGAGTACTAATCGTTTCAAACTGAGCAATTATCATGCCGCTCGTAATTCTCGGATGCTATCCAGTATCGAATGTGGAAGAAGTATTCAAGTCAATATTTCGTTGATATAATTAATTAGCTTTTCCAGTGATCTCGTCCATGTTGGTGAAAGAAGACCTTAGTGATTTTTTCATCTAATTTTAAATTTTATGTAACGAAACAACAGTGTATGTGGTATTTTTTTTTTTTGTTTTTCTGGTAATTAATCAAACCATACATATTGAGGTGCACTCCTTCTTGTTAAGAATAAAACTAATTTTTTGTTTGCATAAATTATTAATAAAATATTACTAATGTTTCAGATTGATGATATGAGGAATCAGGATATTTTTTTCACATTAACAAGAATGTTGCACCAACGTTTGACATTAATATTACAAAATTATTCTTCATCAAATATTATTACAAATAGTATGACACAACTAAACAAACATCTTTAAATGCAACAGTGGATTTATATTCTCTGGGATTTCTGTATGTACACTGATTATGCTCGGCGGGGAAGTGAGATTTTCTCTAGGGCGACTGGGTGGATCAATATGATAATGATTTGCGGTGATCGCCTCAGGGGGGCTACCATTTAGTAGAGGTTTTTTTTTTTTTTTTTTTTTTTTTTTTTTTTGTAACTGCTTTACGTCTCTTTTTAACATCGAGGTCTTTAGAGACGGGAAAGGATGGGGGACAAGGATGGGGGCAAGGAATGGGAAGGAATGGGAAGGAATTCGGCCATGGCCTTTTGAAGGAAGCATCCCGGCATTTGCCTGGAGTAATTTGGGGAAACCATGGAAAACCCAAATCTGGATGCCCGGACGAGGATTCGAACCGCCGTCCTCCCAAATGCGAGGCGAGAACGCTAACCGTTACACCGCCCCGCTCGGTTTTAGCAGAGGGCGCTGAGTATGCAGCCCTCAGTGGTCCGACGCGATTATTCCATTTTCTGCTTGCAGTCGGAGACCCACGTCTATTCCGATAACGACATGGAACACAAGAGCAACCATAAACCGTATTCAGCCTGTGATTGATCCAAAACTTATATCACATCAAGCTGGCGTTCGCTATGGTAAAAGTTGTACTGGACAATTGCTTAGTCTAACACAGTTTATAGAGGATGGATTTGAGATCCGTAAGGCCAAGGGCGTGGTCTTTGTGGACCTGTCAGCAGCATTCGGTACTGTTAACCACCAACTACTCCTTGACAAGGTCTATAATCTGACAAAGACCCTTAGATTAACCAACCACATCGCTACTCTTCTCCAGAACCTTAGGTTTTTCGTTGACTGGAGGGTACAAAAAATGGTCTACCTCAAGGTAGTATACTGGCCCCAATACTTTTCAACATTTATACAAACGATCTGCCATTACATTCAGCTACCAGGAGCTTCTTGTACACTGATGACCTAGCTCTAGCCTCACAGAGCACAAAGCTTGAAGTTGTAGAAAGAAATTTGTCTGCTGCCCTTGAAGGCCTATTAAGCTATTATAGCGAAAATCACTTAAGACCTAACCCTTCAAAAACTGAAGTATATGCTTTTTACCTAAAAAAACAGAAAAGCTCAACGTAAGTTGAAAGTAATTTGGTGAGGTATCAAACTGCAGACATGTAACACCCCAAAATATCCGGGAGTGACACTCGACAGAACTCTCACGTATAAGAAGCACTGAATGAATTGCAAAACGAAGATCTCTACAAGAAACAACTTACTGCGCAAACTAGTTGGATCACAGCGGGGCTGTCGATCACAAACTATACATACATCAGCAATGGCCCTTTGTTACTCTGCTACAGAATATGAATGACCAGTTTAATACTCATCATCTCACACCAAACAGGTGGTTTTAGCCTTCAGTAACTCCGGTGACAGGCTGCCTAAAGCCTACCCCAGTTGACAGGTTTTACCAACTTTTAGGGATTGCACCACCCAGTATGAAAGGTCCCTAACATCTCAGGACCACTGACAGTTGCAGAGCGCTTGTCACCTGGTCACGCAGAGGACAGGACGTCTGGAGGTCCTTAAATCGATTGCGAACAGGAGTGGGCAGGTCCAAGGAAAATCTAGCGAAATAGGGTTATACTGATACTACCAGTATTAAGTGCGAGTGTGGCAAGGACCAAACAACGAAACATGTGCTCCAGTGCCCTATGTGCCCATAATACTGGAACAAAGATGATTTGTTTCTAGCAACATCGAATGCATTTGAGGTTGCGAAGTACTGGGCGAAATGTGTTTAAAGTTGTTAATTTGCAAAATGTTTTAACTGTGTATTCTGATGTTTGTGGTTCGAGAATAATAATAACCGCACTGACGCTAATCGCTACACATCTCTTTCTGCAGGCTGGCCACGCCGCCCACCACACAGCTCGTAATCCGCTGTACCATCCCCACCACATCACCCTAGCGGCCCGCTTTGACCCTTCACTGAGCCGTTACTTTTGTTGTTCGCACCACCCGTTTGAGCGATCTACGGTTCCAGCTTCTCGCAGATATATTTCGTCCCCGTCGTCAACCCCGTCGTCGACGCGCCCTAAAACCTAAACAACAACAACAACAACAACATCGATGTAGTGTGACAATACACTACAGTATTAAAAGACTGCGAGGGGCAATGCAACAAATTACGCAATGCGCCTTGCTTAGCGGATTATATTTGCAGTCAGCGTGTGTCGAAAATTCACCACTCGTGAAAGCGTAGACCATAAGCGATTAACGGTTCCCTAACGGACCGGGTCATGCTAGGAACTTTCTACCTGCTCCGACACTGAAGAGGAGTTGGGGGTGTAAAGCCTTTATACTTGACAGATACAACGCAAAGGTAAGTTGGCCGTGTTTACGAGGCAGGAGGTAGTCGCTGAAATCCGTCTCTAGCTGTCAAGTATGGAGAGATACGTCTGGGCTTTTCCCCACGTACAGTGACATACATAGACGACGAAGAAGTCTAACAAAGATTAAGCTATTCTCAAACTAAAACGAACATTAACGAAGCCATACGATTGAATCACAACGAATGAACACCGTTAAACTTCAGAAAGTGAATATATGAGTTAGCTAATAGAAAGATTGTTTAAATATTTTGCTATACCACAACTCAGGCATTTACCAACTTACCTGTCAAAAATGTAAAGCAATATACATAGGGCAAACACGAAGACAGTTCCAAATCAGATAAAAAAAAAACACATGAGAGCATTAACATACAGTAACCAATCCACAAACAAACATAAAAACAGATATGCAAATTTTCATTATTAACAACCACAGACACAACACACTCACTATAAGGAAAACGTATACATTCAGAAAGCAAAAAATGAAGGCAAAAAGGTACTAAATGACCAGGAAACCTCACAAATAAAACATTACTCAATCTAATATACACAAACTAGACAGAAAAAACAAAATAAACACAAACTCTAACAAACCCCCACACAAATATACATCACACATAAATATAAAACACACTAACAAGATCATCACGCACACACTCACTTTTAAAAACTCGCGCAATAGGCACGAGACATGACATGAACAAGACGGTCACAGGAGACAAACGAAGGATGTAAAAGCGCACCAGAGACAAGACATAAACAAACCAGCTGGCTCCAACAGACGGCTGAATGACGAGAAAGCACAATATTGTAAATATGATGCAATCAAAACATGCTTTGTATCAGACAACGGAGATGCGCAGCTGCATACCATATTAACAAATGTAAATAGCGAGTAACTGTCAGCTATAAAAATATCTCATCTTCACAATTACGTAATAATGGGATAAAATGTATATAAAACTGCATACAAAAACTGTAACGCAGATTCGTCGCTGATAATACCTCGATGAGAGGAGAAACGCGTAGTACGCAAAAATAAATAAATTAAACAGTTGCATTGGCGTTATCTTTCAACTGGTAATTAATTAAGCAACTACGGAAACATGGCCTGCAACAACATTGCATTTTGCTATTTGTTTACATGAAGGAGCAATTCGGAGGATATGCCAAACCTAGTTACTCCTTGATTTTCGGATCCTAGAAGAGGACGGAAGGCGATCATAAAGGGGAGGAGATCACGAGATACCGAGCGTGGTGGGTGAACGGTTAACGTTCTGGCCTCGCATTCGGGAGGACGCCGGCTCGAATACCCGTCTGGGCATCCAGATTTGGGTTTTCCATGGTTTCCAAATTACTCCAGGAGAATGCCGGGTTGCCATGGCCGAATTCCTTCCCGTTCCTTGTCCCTAGTCTGATCCCTCCTCTAATGACCTCGCCGTCGACGAGGCGTAAAGCTACAAGGGAAAAAAAAGGGCGAGAGATTACGAACATCGATGCACGACTAAATACGAGGTCTTCGTATAGGAGATGGTTCCGACAGAGCTGGCAGCTAGAATAAGTGTCCAGTACTTCAGTTTTTTAAGTAGAAAGGGACTTCAGTATTTTTTTCAGCCAGCAGTGGCTAGAATCATAGATTTTCTTAGGTGGCGTCCATTAATTACGTGAGTTGTTTTTCTGGAATTCCGGATCCCTGGTCGGATCTGGTCGTATTTCCCTTTAAGAGGACGTGATATTTTGACGGGACCCCTCCCCCTTGCTGATCGGCCCCCCCAAAGTCGATATCCATGTGGTTTGGGTGTGTGTTTGTGTGTGTGTTTGTTTGTGTGTGTGTTTGTTTGTTTGTGTTTGTGTGTGTGTGTGTGTGTGTGTGTGTGTTTGTGTGTGTATGTTTGTGTTTGTGTGTGTATTTCTGTTTGTGTGTGTATTTGTGTTAGTATGTGTGTGTGTGTTTGTGAGTGTGTTTGTGTGTGTTGGTGTGTGTTTGTGTTTGTGTGTGTTGGTGTGTGTTTGTGTTTGTGTGTGTATGTGTTTGTGAGTGTGTTTGTGTGTGTATGTGTTTGTGTTTGTGTGTGTGTGTGTGTTTGTGTGTGTGTGTGTGTGTTTGTGTGTGTGTGTGTGTGTGTCTGTGTGTGTGTGTTTGTGAGTGTGTTTGTGAGTGTTTGTGTGTGTGTTTGTTTGTGTGTGTGTGTGTGTTTGTGTGTGTTTGTGTGTGTGTGTGTGTCTGTGTGTGTGTGTGTTTATGAGTGTGTTTGTGAGTGTTTGTGTGTGTGTTTGTTTGTGTGTACGTGTGTGTTTGTGTGTGTGTGTGTGTGTGTGTGTGTGTGTGTGTGTGTGTGTTTGTGAGTGTGTTTGTGAATGTTTGTGTTTGTGTGTGTGTTTGTGTGTGTGTTTGTGTGTGTGTTTGTGTGTGTGTTTGTGTGTGTATGTTTGTGTTTGTGTGTTTTTGTGTTTGTGTGTGTGCGTGTGTGTGTGTGTTTGTGAGTGTGTTTGTGTGTGTATGTGTTTGTGTTTGTGTGTGTGTTTGTGAATATGTTTGTGTGTTTTTGTGTTTGTGTGTGTGTGTTTGTGTGCTTGTGTGTGTGCTTGTGTGTGTGTGTGTGTTTGTGTTTGTGTGTGTGTTTTTGTGTGTTTGTGTTTCAGAAACTCACTTGGGATTTCCGTCGACCCTTCCCCTCCCCCTTGGTGAATTTGGTGAGATTTCGCCGGACGTAACCCCCCCCCCCTTATTTCATCTCACGTAATTATTGGGCGCTGCCTCAGGTAATGCTGTGCCCGAGAAAATTTTACTGTCTGCTGGTGTCTACCGCCACTGGTACGGTACAGTAACAGATTGTATCTGATTTGAAACTTTCTGCTCCGGTTTTGCCGGTATGTGTGAAGATGCCCTTACAGATGGAACCGATAGATGGTGAAAGGGTGGTTGCACATTTCGGTTTTGCCGCCATGATTACGTGGATTTGTGCGGACGTCACAGCGCCAGCTGGTAGATGGTCGCGACTTACCTCGTTGATCCCTGCCCTGTTGTAGCCGTTTAGGAAGTACACGATTTCCGAGCAGACGTCGACTGCGGAGGAATGGACCACACACAACGAGTGGCCATGATCCTTCTTTGGTGCAATCTCGAAGCTACCGAGAAGCTCGGTAATAACCTATAAACATCACCAATATGATTTGAGAGACGTGCTTTCTGATAAACTTGAAAATTACAGTCATTCAAAATGTAAATTTTGAAATATTGAATAAAAAATTAGAAAAAACTTGGGGAGAATTTAATTGCTTTATCTGAGTTTAAATTATATATTATTTGAAAATTAATTATCTTGAAAAGATGTTTTTTCATTTACAATAAGCAAAGTTTGAAATTTCACAATTTATCGTTTGTCAATGACAAAAATAGACAACTTAATTAAATATATTTCATAAAACCATTACATTCATGGTTGGACATGTATCTGTTAGGACGATAACAAAAGTTTTAAAGATCATGCTAAGACCACTGAAAAAACTGTTTATCCATTCAGGTCTCCCTGCAGGAGCTTTTTCAGGTTTGATCGAAACCGGAGTAACGAGCGCGGCGAGTGAGCGGCTAACGCTCTGGTCCAGGTTCGAATCCCCGTCGGGCATTCCAGATTTGTGTTTTCCATGGTTTCTCCAAACCAATCCAGGCGAATGCCAGGATGCTTCCTTCAAAATGCCAATGGCCGAATTCCATCCGTTCTTTCTTCCCGCCTCTAATTACCTTGACTTCGATGAGGCGTAAAGCCATAACTAAAAAAAAAAAGGAACCGAACTGCAATGCTGTTAGGAGTTTCTAAAAGATATTTACCCTGGTTTGTGGTCAGTCAGCAACACGGCTTCCTCCGTTCACCATTCAGCCTATTCAGCATGATACCTTTACTATCAAGCATTCTTATCGATACACACAATTTCGTGGTAGTCGACGTGCCTGCTCAGCTCTCCGTTATTAATCCCGCTTAGGTCGTCCGCTCTGAGAGTACCCCACTCCACCAACGTCAGTCACTAGTAGCAACCTCTGTCCCCCAGAAAAAACACTGAAAGCTGTTTGATATGCGTCGCAGGTTTCCTAAAGCCTGGGATCCACCAAGCGCGCGTAGCTTGCAAACGTTTGTGTGTTTGCCGTTGGGTGGTTTGGCTTGTTGTCTCCACCAACCAAATATTCGCAAACAACTGATAGTGTGCGAATATTTGTCGTCGTTCCAACTGCTACCCGCAGTGTCCAAATGGCTCCGCGAGGAAAACTTATTGCTAGCGCTGCATCTTGTGTAATTATGTCTGTTTTATGGATAGAAACATTCTACGAGTCGCAGCGTGGAATGTTAGAAGTCTGAATAGGGCAGGTGGATTAGAAAACTTAAAAAGGGAGATGGAACGGCTAAAATTAGATGTAGTCTTGAATAGTGAGATTAAGTGGAAGGGTGCACAGGATTTCTGGTCCGGGGAACACAGAATAATTAACACAAAAGCTGTCAGTGGAATCACTGGTGTAGGTTTTGTAATGAATAAGAGAATAGGAAAACAGGTTTAGTGACAGCATTATTTTGATGTCGTTAGAAACTAAACCCATCCCTATCACGATAGTTCAAGTGTATATTCGAGCGTCACAGGAAGATGACGAAGAAATAAAGAAAATATGCGCCGAAATTAAAAAATTAGTCCTGCATGTGAAGGGGGAGGAAATTCTAATAATCATGGGTGATTGGAATGCGATAGTGGGAGAAGGAAAAGACTGTAATACCATAGGAAGTTTTGGTCTAGGAGAAACAAATGAGCGAGGATGCGGGTTGTTAGAATTTTGTGAAAGATACAAGCTAGTTGTGGCAAACACACTGTTTAAGAAACATACAAGAAGGATATACACCTTGAAACATCCAGGAGATACAGGCAGATATAAGCTAGATTATATCATAGTCAAACAGAGATTCAGGAATCAAGTTCTAGACTGTAAAGCGTACCCAGGAGCAGACATAGACTCGGACCATAATTTGATAGTAATGAAGTGCAGGCTGAAATTCAAGCGAATAAGGAAGCAGCATAAGCAGAACAGACTGGAAGTGAATAAACCGAAACAATCTAGCACAAGAGAAAAATTTGCAGAAATGGTAGACCTAGGTCTGAGACGTAACTCTGAAAGTAGCTCAACCGAGGTCGAATGGAATGCATTAAAGACCGAAATAATGAAAGCTGATAGAGAAACATTAGGCTTTAGGGAACAAGCTGCCCAAAAATCTTGGATCACAGAGGAAATTTTGGAGCCGATGCATCAGAGGAGAAGGCACAAAAATACTCAGAATGAAGCAGGAAGAAAGGAATGCAGGCAATTTAGAAATCAAATAAACAGGAAATGCAAAAAAGCAAAAGAAAAATGGCTACAAGAAAAGTGTGAAGAAGTAGAAAAGCAAATGGTCATAGGTAAAGTAGATGTTGCATACAGGAAGGTCAAACAAAATTTTGGAGAAATGAAGAAAAGAGGTATAAACAAAAGAGCTGCCGATGGGAAACCTATTTTAAGCTCAGACGATAGAGCTAACCGATGGAAGGAATACATTGAGAAACTTTACGTAGGGGATGACTGGAAGAATAGCGTAATGGAAAAGGAAGGTTATGTTGACATTGATGATTTAGGAGATCCTGCTTTGACGACATAATTTAATAAAACTTTGGATGGCTTGAAAGCAAATAAGGCAGTTGGAATTGACGAGATCCCTGCAGAACTTCTTAAATCCCTAGGAGAAGAAGGAATCGAAAGATTATTCAAGCTGATATCAAAAGTTATGAAACAGGAGAAATTCCTACCGGTTTTAATAATATCATCTTCACACTTCCGAAGAGAGCACAAGCCGACAAATGTGAGAATTATCGCACCATTAGTCTAACACCACATGCTTCAGAATAACTGATCAGACAAATGGAAAGGGTTAGTAGAAGAGATAGTAGGATAAGATCCGGTTGAGTTTAGGAAAAACCGCGGCACAAGGGAATCAATTCTGGCTTTAAGTTTAATACTTGAAGGGCGGATCATGAAAAACAATGATACTTTTATGGCATCTGTTGATTTAGAAAAAGCTTTTGATAATGTTGTGTCGGACAAGATGTTACAATTTTATAGAAGTCAGGTCCAAAATGTCGAGATAGAAGAATACTCTATAAACTATATAAGAATCAAGTGACTATAATAAAAGTAGAGAATCATGAGAGAAATGCACCAATTAAAAAGGTTGTGAGACAAGGTTGAAGTCTATCCCCGTTAATATTCTATTATATGTAGAGGAAGCAATAAAGGAAGTAAAAGAAAAATTTTCATATGGCATAAGTGTATAAGGGAAAAAAGATCAGTATTCTAAAAGCGTTAATTATCAGCTTGTACGTAGAAGAAGAAATAAAAAAGGTAAAGGAAAAATCTGAATATGGTGTAAGTGTTCAAGCAGAAAAAAAAAAATCATTATTTTACCTTCAGCATCTTGTCAACAGTTAAAGGACCATGGAGTTGAATTGTTGGCCTGTAAAAGGCATAGACTGACGATGATGTCTTTGTAATTATAGCTGGAAGGTTTGGACACAGTATTTTGAATGAAAAACAGGACAATGGTTCCAAATTAACAATTGATTTAAGGAATAAGGGAATAGGGATGTTTTTATTCGTGGTAGGGTAGTGACGGTCTGCACAAATTATTATCTAAGCAGGTAATGAACAATAAACCTCAGAGTGTAAAGGAATTTGAGGTAAAACTAGGAATGAATTTGTTAAATAATAATGTAAGGAAATTTTCACCGGGGTATTAACTCCATCTCAATTAATTATTAATAATTTACCTTTTACTTTTCCCACCTACTTTTGCCATCTACAAATTTCAACATTAAATTCTTTTAGCATTTATGGTAAATTATTCATCATATCTCTTGTTAATTTATTATAATCCCTCAGACAATAGCCTACAAAAGAAAATCTTCCCACACCCTTGTGCCTGAAATCGAGTGCCAGCTTGTGGTCATGGTCATCTTTTCCCTTCCACGCAACTCTCGTAATTCTTCCACCAATATCTTTCCATGCCTCATCACCAATATATGCTCGTTCACTCCCGTGAATCTCTTCACCTCCTCCTGTCTTCCAATGAATCCCTTTCGAACTGCTATATCATATCCGTTACTGATTATCTTCTGCAGTTATATCGAGAGACAAATCTAGCATCCATTCTTTGCATCCCCTCCAACTCCAAAATGTGGGTCCCATACTACATCACCATATTCAAGCAGTGGTCCGACCAGTGTTTTATATACCAGTCCCTTTAATTCATTCTCTCCAACAAGTGAAAGATTTTGAAACCTTTTCCTACCACCTGTTCCAATGTGCCCTGCCCACTTGAGTTTGTTAGCAAATGTTATGCCAAGGTACTTACTTTTCAAGTCTCCAAGAAGAAATTCTTAATAATTCATTAATAATCTTATGAAAGGGATCGCAATGCACTGCGTAAGCTCTTTGCTAATGGGTCTGATGTCAGTTTGTAAAATATTTAATTATGAGTTAAAAAGAGGAATCATTAATACCTTTAATCAAGATGATAACGGGAGACGTCTAAATTTGTAATACGAATGTTCGTTTGGCAGTAGCAGTATTTTACCTCACATCGAATATCGCTTGCTTGTGCATATAATAATCCTCTACCGACATTCACCAAAATTCTGGATAGTTAGTTTACCCCCGCACGATGATGTTGACAACAGAATGGTAAGCTGCTCACCTTTAGAGGTTCGTACATCGGTAAGAAGAAATCCGCGATGTGCTTGTTGGCGTTTCTAAAGAAAACTATTGGTGCCAGGCTGAACATGGCGCGTATCTTGTCGTTGTAGTCGGGCTTCTCAGAGGCCATAATGTAGAAGGCGGTGGTGCCCATGGAGTAGCCGATGTAGAACAGCCGCGACTGCCCGGTGTGGTCCAGGACGTAGTCTATGAGGGAGGGGACGTCGTAAACACCCATCTCGTGAAAGCTGTCAACAAAGTCAGCTCCTTAATGTTTTAGCTTTTGCACGGTTTTGTTCTCGTCTAAATTAACGAAAGCAGAGTTATACCAGTCAAAAATAACTATTACTTTATTCAGACAGACACTACAAACACAATTTCGGCGTCCTTCCATCTCTCGAATGTTCCCGAATCCTAACTGAAGGTGGAACTTCTTTTTTTTTAGTTTTCGCCTCGTCTATGTCGACTTCATTTTGAGGCAGGATAGTACAAGGGGCTAGAAATGTTAAGGAATTAGGCCATAGCGTTTGAAGGACGCATCCCGGCAGTCGCCTGGAGTGATTTGGAGAAACCATGGAAAATCAAGTTCTGGATGGACGGACGGTGATTCGAACCCGCTCCTTCCCGAATGCGAGGCCAGTGCGTTACAACTCACCAACCACACTTCATCACTTTTTTTTTGTATATATTTATGACTCGTCGACGTCGAGGTCATTATAGTCGTCAGATAATTTGGGAGTGGGGGCAAGAGACGGAAAGAAATTGCTAATTGCTCCAATGCCTTTTTAAAGATCAACCACGGTATTCACCTAGAATGATTCCGGACGTTATTTGAACCCAGGTTCTCCCGAATGCTAATCTCGAGAAAACATTTGGAGCTTCTATTAAAAGTAAGTTCAGATCAGGGTACATGCCAATCTCTGTAATCATGAACTTAATCTTCAGTGTCGTGAGTAGAATGACACTGTACTTCATCAACAGACACTACCAGTCAGTGTTTCAGCATTCCAGTTTTTATCGAAATTTGCTCACTCTAAGGGTCTTCCGAAATTGCAAGTAATTTTGTTATAGTGAAATTATTTATGAGGTTCTTGTGTAGCCCACATTATTTAAGAACTCTGTACTAGATGTTAATGGGTAGCAGTTAGTTTAGTTGATAGGTCACTTTGATGTCACTTTATGACCGTGGTCTTAATCCCTACGAATTAGAGAACCTTTTTCCCAGGACTGTCTCCTCTCCCTTCCAAAAGGCTCCAGCCAGCCTCAATAGTCGCGCGGTATACAGCTGAGTTTTTATAGTTGTTCTGGCCACGGACTCCATGCCAGTACATTGATCATGATGATATATTTTGACTCCTACATACGCCAGTCTTCCATATGCTACCTCCCCCCCCCCCTCTTTTCGTGCTGCAACCAGTGGCGTAGCTAGGTTAACAAGGGTCCCAGTGCAAAAAAATATTTTGGCTCCTCAGGCCAGATGGACGACTTTTTTTTCTTGTGAGGTTTTTTTGCTGACAGGGGCTCCCTGAGCTCTGCTAGGTGGCCCCCCTGAGCTTGGGGGCCCAGGTGCACGGCACAGCCTAGCCCTACGATTGCTACGCTTTGGCTGCAACTCATACGCTCATAACCTGACTAAACAGAGAAGTTATTCTCAATCAACGTTTGCGCAAATTCACTGGAAATTATTGCAGGCATATCAACATTCGGATACGTGACACCAGTCACGACTATCGACAAAGTTATCAGAAGGGCGAAAATAGATGTGGTACATAGATTAAATAGTCAATTCTAGATATAACATTTAATTGAACTATCATTGCATTTAACACCGAGAGGGTGAAACTATGAAATAAAACACGCAACGATAGGAAAACTCGGTAAGCTGTCGCTTATGTTTGGTGTTAAAATCTTGCTGCGATCTGAATATCAGCAACTCTTTCTTCTGTCTGTTTGTTACGTTTCTTGGGCTAAACGGCTAATCCGATCTTGATGAAATTTGACAAGGAGATGATATTTGGCATTAAGATTGACATAGGATACTTTTTTCTGTATAAATAAGATATACTGTCATATAATTTTGAAAAATTAGTGAACTGCGATGGACAGACGCGAAGGATGTGTAAGTCTATGTAGTTCGTTCCCGTATAGCGGTTGGTAGCTCAGTGGTTAATGCGCTTGCCTTACTGATGTTTGGAGCGTGGTTTACAGTTCAAATCCTCGTGTGAGCAAAGATTTTTAAGAATTGTTTTTGATCTTATGAACCACCCCTGGAATGGTCAGATTGTTCGGATTCCATGTTAAACTGCGATATCACAAATTTAAGGGTGCTATGCGTGGAAAATCGTAGGCGGTCTAACAATGCTGTAGGTAAATACTTTTTTACGCTATATTGATCCCTCAGGCGTTGTTTCTCTCGCAGTAAGTGTATGTGTGATCTATACTAATAATATTATAAATGCGAAAGTAAGTCTCTGTCTTTTTGTTACGTTATGACGACTAAATGGCTATGCCGATATTGATGGAATTTAAAAAGGAAATACTCTTTGTATCCGTAGGAAGGGATACACAACATTTTTTTCGGTATGAATAACAGTTTTAGTCAAGAAATTTTGAGAACTTATCGAATGGTGACAGACAGACGGATGTGTGTGTTAGTACTGTTATGTTACGTCGGTTGCTCAAAGCTGTACTTCTCGCGCAGTCTGTTAGTGATTTGTCAGTAAATTTAGTTTAGAGACAAAACTTATTATTTAGTACAGATGTCGATTTTCTCTGCACTGTACTATTACTTTGTGTCTGCCTAAAAGTTTCTGCCACCACTTTATTTTATCATCTTTTTTTACATGCCTCGCGTGAGTAAACCTGTCCTAAGGTGTAGCTTTAGAAGAGCACGAGCAGCTAAACTAATTAGAAGAATCTGATGCTCAATGCTGAAGAAAGAAGAAAATACCAAGCTAAAATAAAACTGCCCTTAGTTAAATACTGCCCCCTTCACCACATCCCCGTAACTTTCGTTTGTTTTTCTGTGTTTAAATATGTAGAAAATTGATTCTCTGCATGAGACAGGTTCGACGGTAAAATGATACACTGATGGCTTTCCTGTCATACTATCCCAACTCGGTGTTGTTTGGGATAAATCTTACGTTACTAACAGCATTCTATATCCAATCGCTAGCAATGGAATTCAAAGTCCTCGCGTAAGAAGTCGCAGGTAGTGTTGCAAATTAAAAAAAAAAAAAATTCAGCTTTGTGAAAAAAAAACTTAGTACTCTTTTTTTTTCTAAATTTGGTTTCTTTTTCAGAAAACAATATATTTGACAAATTATAGTTTAATTTACGGAACTTACATTTTACATGTATGTTTTAAATCTTACTGAATCATATAATGTCTTACATAATGATTCATAAAAGTATATATAGGTAACATAATTTTATTCGTTCTCTATGTCAGTACCACATTCACTAGTATCAGCACTACCAACACTAGTTTGGAATTTTCTGTTTCTTCTTCTGACTCCTCTAGTTCCATAACTTCAGTAATAGTTACATTTTCTTTTACTGATTGTTCTTGTATTGTACACAAAAAATTTTGAGATTGCACTTTTAAATTGTGAGCAAAGTACACACTGTGCATAAAAACTGCGCAGATAATTGTGTATTACGGTCTTTTAAGTTTGAATTTAAATCTAATATCGTACAAAATAGGAACTTTATTTCTTCTCCAATCGTTGGTTTATGCCAATGGTTGCAAGGAAATGATTCATAATTACTGACAATTTAATGACTGAGTATCACTATACACTGAGAGTTTAACAAGTATACGAATATAAGGAAAGCACAACAAGTAATAAAAAGAGGCAAGAAACCGTAGATAAAATAAGGATTCCTAATTTTTAAAAAGATCCGTAGGTCTACAGATAAATTCTTAGGACTGGCAGCATTAGTTCAAATAGGGAGTATCAAACCAAACAATGGGGAACAGAGATTCCTTCTCGCGCAACCTAGCCTCTTCGGGAAGTCCCCATTCGTAAACACTTCAGCCAATGTTGCCAATATTTTCGTAATTTTCTTTTCAACTGAACAAGAAAAATATAGAAGATTTAAAATTATGATAAGTAATTAGTATAAACTCTAATACAGTCATATTAAACGATAAATGCCTTACAAATTTGAGATTTAGTAGTTATGAAAAAAAACGTGTCCCAAAAAAAAGACGTATCCCAGAAAAAAAAGTGTTTTTTCATGGTTTTTTTTTTGCAAGTCTGAAAAAAACCGGTTTTTTACAACATTAGTCGCGGGTAATAGCTAGTTCAAAATAGATTAAATAGCTCAATTCTAGATATAACATGTAATTAAACTATCATTGCATTTAACACTGAGAGGCAGAAATAATTAAATGAAAGACGCAACGATAAGAAAACTCTGTAAGCTGTCGCCTATTTTTGGTGCTAAAATCTCTGCTTTATCTTCTTGCTGCGATCTGAATATTAGCAACTCGGTGTGAATCCGAGGATTGCAACGTACAAAACCTCGCCAATACGTTCATCACAACTACGTGATAGTAACAAGTAATGAATCGCGCCTTACAGTAGATTGGTGATTGCTCACCTGAACTTCCAGAACTTCGATTGCTCTGGACGAAGCTTGGTGTGGTTCCTCGAGTGGAAGGTACCTCTGGTGTTTGCGAGCCACACGTCATAGCCGGCGTCAGCCAACAGGTACGCTGCAACCAACACCGGCGTCAGGGGTCGAACGACGTGGCTTGAAATTATTAGGCAGCGAAGAAAAATACACCATTATACGAGGTTTGTTCAAAAGTGAGGTGAATTTTTATTTTTATCGAAAAATATTTATTTATTCGTCAATATTTATGTTGTCCCCTTCAAAGTAATCCCCCTCAGATATAACACACTTGTGCCAACGTTTTTTCCAGTCCTCGAAGCACTTCTGATAAGCACTTTATGCTACAGCCTTGAGCTCTTTCACCGATCCAGCCTTTATCTCCTTAATCGTTGCAATCTTCGTCCTTTCATTAGTCTCTTCAATTTTGGGAACAATAAAAAGTCACAGGGGGCCAAATCTGGTGAATATGCTGGCTGAAGCATGATTGTGATGTTGTTTCTGGCCAAAAAATCACTCACAAGGAACGATGAGTGAGCAGCTGCCTTTTCGTGATACAAAAGCCATGAATTCTTTTGCCACAAATCCGGACGTTTTCTTCGTATTGGTTCTCGCAAACGGCGCTTAACTTCAAGGTAATACTCCTTATTGACCGTACGACCTTGTGGTAAAAACTCCTGATGCACAACGCTGCGGTAATAGAAGAAAACAGTGAGCAAAACCTTGACACTGGACCGAACTTGACGTACTTTTTTCGATCTTGGCTCTTCCATTGGGACGATTGGGCCGTCATAACCTTATACCAATGATTCGCCATCAGTTATGACCATTTTGAGCAGATCAGGATTATCTTTGATGTCATTCAACACCTCATGAGCGATTCTCATGCGACGGTTCTTCTGGTAAAAATTCACCAGTTTCGGAACAAACCTCACTGACACACGTCTCATGCCGAAAACACCCATAAAAATTGCATGGCATGAGCCAACCGAGATGCCGACTTCATCAGCAACTTCTTTAATGCTGATTCGACGGTTCTCCAACACCATTTTCTTCATTTCTTCATCAGTTGTTGATGTGCTGGGGCGTTCAGAGCCATGTTCGTCAGGCCATCTTGGAAGGGCTAGTACCACTTATAAACATTTTTTTTTATACACAAAATAGATTCAGTGTAAGCCACTGTCAACATTTCAAATGCTTTGGGGCACTTAATTCCAGTTTTTACACAAAATTTGATGCAAACTCCATTTTTTGAACAGCAGAAAATCGTTGATCACCCAAACACTTCTAACAGTTATGCCTCTCACAAACACGGCAGAGAATGCTATATAGATGAAACTGTGAAGATATGTGTGGGACGAGTGTACCAAAATTTAAAAAAAAAACGAAAATCGACTGTACGAATCCGGCGAAATTTAAAAAGTCGCCTTACTTTCTGAATAAACCTCGTGCGATTGAACTTAAATATTCATATTTGAGGTTAATAGCTCAGTTGGACAGCTATTCATATATCTGGGCGATGTCCCTTCAGCGTTCCCACCACACTGTACCCGGTTACCAACATTTTTCGGCTGATTTTAGTATTTTTTAGAATAAGCTATAAAAAATACAGTACACTTCACGATCATCACCAAACACACGGAAATGAAAATTAAAGATATTTACAAGTATTTACACACAAAATTGTCTACAGAAACCAGTCAAAACCGTCGCAAACATTGTAGCTCACATCGACACTAAGACTTACAAACTTTTAACCAATATTTCATGGAATATACTGTCCTTGAATATATACCAGCTTGCTACAAACATTTCTTAAAATAACATTTAATAAAATCGATTGGATCTGGGGGTTGTTATAACTGTCTCCATTACTTGCAAGTCCAACTCCGTCACTCCATGTCCAGTGAATGCAGCATTTTTACATTCGATCGTTAGATGTACGAGTTTTCATAAAGAAACTGCAGTTTGCTGCGTAACAAGATGAAATATGCATATCCGAGGTTAAGCAACGTCGCATGCAGAGTAGTTGTAACATCGCCCGACTGGAAGTAGTGGTGGACTTCCAGAGAGCAGGAACGGGCTTGGCTGGTAAAAGTTATGGAGGAAGGAAGAGTGGAGGCGAGGCAAGGGACCATCACCACGCACTGAAGTGAAGCCAGGTAGAGAGAAGTGGAGTGGGGAGGTCGCCATATTGGATACCCCAGGAAACACGGGGAATTGGCACCAACACCTCCAGGGAATCATACGACAACGGTGGCACCGTAATTTGATGACTGATTATTATGCAACTCGATGAGACAAATCAAAAATGAAGAATAAAATTTTTCGGTATACTGCTTAGTTCTCGAAATACTACGGTACTTTCTTAAAGGTGAGGTGTTTTGGGTTGAAATTCATAATAAAAATTTACCCGTAGTCTAATTTGATGATAGATTGTTATGTAAGACGACGAGTCAAATCGAAAGAAAATATTAAACATTTTCGATATCTCACCTAGTTCTCGAGAAATGCTGTCTCCAAAAGTCAGATACGTGATACATGTTGTGTCACTATCATGATGCTCATGAAATTACTAACAACTAATAATAAATAAATTAATTGTCCCTTCTGGCAAATGCTGCATTTCAATCTGCCCACATTTCTATTAATATTGCCGCTAAAAATCAACCTATGTAGACACAAGTAAACCCATGAAATCTATCGCGAACTACGTTTGCAACAACGTTTGTTCCATGACGTTTCGTAATTCGCACAGCACAAATTATCACAATTAATTACATCGTACACTTTCAGTGTAAACTGAAACTGGACTAAAGCATGTATATTCACTGTATCCCTAAGTAAACCTGACCCGCTTAAATTAGACTTTCAACACTTGTTTGCAATAAGGCTAGCCTTTTATGTACAAAGTAGTAACATGCTGATTGTCTACTCTACCAACAAATATTTGAGAACGACATGATCCTGTTGAGAGCAATGAATAAAATTTATAGCGATAGACCCTAATGTTGCAGTTACCTATCAAACACTTTAAGAACAATAATTAAAATGTGAATTAACTTATGAAACAGTTATTCCAGTTTGTTTCCTATCTGATCTGTTTGTGCAACCGTATGCAACACAAACTTTGAAATATTGAAATAAAACTTTGAAATATTAGAAAATGTAATATTCACAGTAGCAGACACAGAGTAAACAGCACAATGTTTTACAGTTTCTGTGCCGAGTGTTTACGGGAGGCTTCACAGATTTAGCGGTATTTCGCCTCCTCTCATTCCTTCCTCCAATGGAAAAGTATCGTATCAGTGGTGTCACAAAAGTGTTTTTAAGAACGAGTACATTCGCTATCATCGCGTGTTCCTAGTGATAAATACATATCGGTCTTGACTGTAAAAGTGATGGATGCTAGAAGGCCACAACCGGATTATTTGTGAAAGCCGTGTACTACACAAAATGTACATGAAGCAGAAAATGTTGTTAGTGTGTTGATTTAAACTGTTATATTCTACGTACTACTCATATTTGTGTCATCAGAAATCGCATCTTCGGAGAAGAATCATGAAATTATTATTATTATTATTATTATTTTGGATAGCGATTGCAATAAAATGCTTGTGTACAGTATTATTAACCTGATAGTACTTTTGAGTTATTATTTGTTATAACCTTACTTGTTATGCGGTTCAGAGTAGACTATTAAGGATACGAATGTATAAATAAAAAACAGAAGAACCGGCCAAGCAAAAAGAAAGTTATATGGTGTGTATCCATAATAGTACTCAAGTTATAAGTTTTATGAATGCATGAAGAGTATTGGTTTACGCCTTGTCGACGGCTAAGGTCATTAGAGGTGGGATGGGACTGGGGACAAGGAACGGGAAGGAATTCGGCAATAGCCTATTTGAAGGAAGCATTCGCCTAGAGTGATTTGGGGAAACTATGTAAAATCGAAATCTGGATTCCCGGACGGGGATTCGAACCCGCGTTCTCCAGAATGTGAAGCCAGAACGTTAACCACTCATCCACCACGCTCGTTAAGAGTGTCACATTAAAAACTTGCCACTAACCGCGTTTTCCCTCTGTAGTAAGAACGAGTATGAATTATTTTAGCGGTATATGATTTTTTTAGTTGCTTTAAATGAATGAGAAGTATGGGAGATAAAGAGAAAAAGATAATAGCATCTAATAAATAGGAAAATTATCAAAGGCTTGCTGCGTAAATCACAAAGAGTCCTTCAAATCTGTTACAAGACAACATCCGCTACTGTGTAATTACTCTTACAGAGGGACTTTCCTGGTCCATTGGCCAAAAAGTGTGCCGAGCTGCAACCCATCCCAGGCACCACGAGGACAGGTGTCTTCACCGTGTCGTCTAGGGGTGACTCCGGGCTGTAAGGCACGCGGAACACGCCCAGGATGTATCCGTCATCAGTGGTGACGTAGTGCCTCTCCACCGGGTAGCCGTACTTGGTCAACAGCCCAGCCTGAAACAGTGGCACTGGAAAGTTCTACAGGAGACATAGATATGAAGAGAACTGACAAATAAATCTATCTCTGATTCTCTGTGAGTTGCGGAAAAAAATCTAAAGTAAAAAAATCAAGTTTAATGGTAAGACTTCTTGATTTCCACCAATTAATTGGTGATTCTTAAAGTTTTGCTCCTCATCCAATTCCAGCGTTTGTTCCGTGCTTAATACAGTGGATTACAATTGGTGTCAGAAGTGGGATTCCTCTGTGTTTTATGAATCAGACGCGACGAGTCACAGGAACTTATTATTGAAACTTGACATTCGATACGAAAGTGACTGCATATTCCCGCTTGAAATTCTTCTTGCAGTTTATAATACTTTAGAACATTGGTGGCCAATCTTTTCACCAGCTGGGCCAAATTTTAGAAATAGAATTTTCAGTCGGGTTGCATGTTTTTCTTCCTTAGAATATTTTTATGGAGGAAATAAATAATTAAAAATAAAACATACATATTTAATGAAGTATTAAAATTACAGTTGTTTTAATGCGTTGAAGTCGAAAGGAATGGTGCCGATTGTTGTAATGTCTGTTATTACTGTTAAAGTAGTTACATACATACATACAATGATCTAGCTCCGCGGTCCGGATGTTGACCTACGGCGGGCCGCGGGTTGACTATCCCTGCCTTAGAGCATGTGCATCAAGCATTAATAGTGTATATAGCTTTCTAACATTGAGTTTCTCAAGTCAACGGCAAGTGACCGAAACGTAAACTGCCGATGACTGTGGCGATTTAATGCAATGCGTAAGTGTGTCTACTGTCTTACTTACTGTGGTATGACAAACCACCAAACATATATTCTTAAAAAAAAAGTTTTTAAAAAACTAAATAAACACGCTTTTGTGTTGTAAAAAGTTAAAAATAATTTTTAAATATAAGATTTTTCTCAATATGGATAGGATGTCATTATGACTTAATTTTTGAATAATTTTAAAGCCGTTTACCAAGAAATTAATGTAAAAAAAAGCTGGAGTGCTAGAAAAGGGTTGAATTTTTTTTATTACTAGCTATTCGTAAAAGTAGAATCATAATGAAAAATATGTAAAAGGCAACCCAAGCCTTTTCTTATATTAAAGTTAATTTTTTGGCCCATAACTTTATTCTTATTTTAAGCTTATACAAAAAATTAGGTTATACTGTATTGTGGGCCATCATATCGGTGTTGAACAAAATCTTTACATCTAAAGATTATTTTTACTGTTTTAGTTCACATTGCTTCAAAAGAGTTTTATTTTATTTTTTAAACTATTATTTCATTTTTAAGATTTCACTTCATACTGTTACAAAAGCGTATTATTTTGTTTTGTAGCTATAATTTTATTTTTAACTACAAAAGATATTTTTTAATTTTCTTGAACTATATTTCTTTTTGTTAGTCTTAAAAAACATTGAAGATAGAAGTAATGAGGACATTTCATGTGGGACAGTGAACTTACAACCGATCCATTTCTTCTAACGCTTCAACATTACACGCAACTCTTCCTGTTAGTTAGGAGCAACCAAGTTCTTCTATTTGGAGACTATCCACTGTTATTACGCGACTGGTAGCTACATAATCCTTTCTGGCAGGAAAGGTACTAATTGATCGAAATCTAAGCAGACATTAACACAAGAAGCTATTTTTTTATTTTGTATGGCGTACACCTGTATGTTAGCAACCAACTCAACACTAGTGACCAGATGAATGCATAATACACAGGTGACTACTTGTTGCGTTGGAATTTCCTTTTTTACCATCAAAGTAACGAGGATACCAGAAATATCAGGAAATAGCTATTAAATATTGTATTATTGTCATCGTTTTTTAATACTTGTTCAAAATTTCAAATAATGGAGATATTTGGACGTACGTGAAAATTAATTGGAAGATTCCGTTTTATTGACACCACATACATACATAGAGGTCAACCTAATAAAACCTATTAATATTTTATAGAGTGCTGAGACAATTACTATCCGAAAGTTTTTTATTTTTAATTTGGAGGCAATTATAGCAATGAAAGATTGGCAGCATAATCGACACTGTTAAACGATTTGCAATATAAGTACATAAGTCACAACAGAAGAGTGGAATGAAGATGAAATGGGTGACTCAGCTCACTTTGTGGTAAACGGCCGCTTCCAAAATAACTAGCGCCATCTCAGATTCGCTTCTAGAGACAGGGTGCATTTACCGTTTTTTTTTAGTATGTTCATTAACTGAAAGAATATAAACTAGACTGGTTAAGTATCTTGTGTATCCAAATAAAATATTATAAACAAAATTTTAACTTCATTGTTTACCATCTGAGTGCAGCTGACATTATCTTGGATTAGTTAGTTGGAACCATGCCCCAGTTACTGACCAATCTCATACTTTGCGTAAATGACAAAAAAAATCTAAAAAACAAAGCCTGAAACAAGTCATCCGGTTAGATCAAACAAGTTTTGTGTACCAATAAAGATCTCGTGAATAACTCCAAAGCTTTACGAAGTGGTTAGTAGTTTTTTTGTTATTATCTTTTCTAAGTAATACACTAATCTGGAGCTTAAGAATTTCTTGACGCCACTTAGGACTATGGAAAAAATTTATCAGAAAATAGTCTGGACTGAGATGGAGAAATCATCGAAAGTAGAAATCGGTATTGCCCAACAGGAAACTGAACCTGTCGGAGATTAAGAGCAATATGTTTTATCTTTGAACTAGCAGTTACGGTTATCTATGGACTCTGTTTATAGTTAGTTTCGTTGTAGTCAGAGAGATTAATGAAGAGTAAAAACACGTTTGTTTATAGTATTTATTACGCAACAGAACCTAGCCCCTACTATTACCACTCACCCACCAGGCTCTGCGAAATATCTGTTATGACTTAGCGTTCACCAGTAATGCGAGGAAAAACTCACCGTGTCTAAATACATATCATCCAGTCGCTGTCCGGTCGTCGGACGTGGCCGCAAGACAGAACATACTAACAGCAACACAACGAACAGGCGAACTGCACACATCGTGGCTGAGTGGAGACTAGAATGCAGTCAGTAACGCTTCTGTTTGAAGTGGCTGTTAGGCACGTAACTACAACACAGTCTGATAAACACCTGAGAATGTTTCATCGGTGTTTAAAGAAACTTCAAGGTTTAGTTGCGAGAGTTCTGCTACACTCGGTTATGCTGCTGATTAGTGTGTAGCATTATCCTTTCACATAAAGACGCTTTGTATATTTTTCCACAAATTAAGTGTTAATTGTACAAATATAGGAACACTAGAGCGCTGTGGTCCGTAAGCAGAATATTATAAATTAAGACATCCTGCTCGTACTGGATAAGGCTGTCAGCACAAATATTTAAAAGCCATGAATATTACAGAGACCAGGCAAAAATCTGTCATTTCCACCATATGACTATCGGGCAACATTGTTCCTACAATAACCTATTCACTACATACGTTTCCAGGTGGCATGAAAGAGAGCGCTGTTCGTTTAAGGGTTATGTTAACCACCGTTTCCTGAGGGTCTTGTAGTAAATGTGAAAGTGTTGGTAGAAAAAAATAAATGTATTGTTATTTTTATTTTACGCATTTAGGTCAGTGATATAGTGCAGCATCCAGGAAACAGTAACGTTATTATTCATTTGGCTTGGGACGTGACAAATATTTTGTATGGAGTGTGGCTCTTTATGGGACAGTGACGTGGACACTGAGGCGAGAAGATGGAAAACGGATAGAAGCTTTTGAGATGTGGAGGAGAATGCAGAGGATAGGTTGGATGGATATAGTAAGTAATGTTGAAGTGATGGAAAGGGTTGGTGAAAGTAGAAAGCTACTGCAAGTAATAAGAGAAAGAAAGAAGAACTGGGTGGGACATTTGCTAAGAGGAGAATGCTTGCTAAAAGTTGCCTTGGAAGGACTAGTTTGTGGGAGGTGCAAGGTTACAGATAACATCAGAGTAAACGGCAACTATACATAGACATGAAGAGCATGGAGAGCAGCCATGTGCAAACCTGTCTTATGGCAGATGACTATTAAATATTAATTGTCTGGTTAAAATGTAGTTGTATTTTAATTGTTCAATTCCATTTTCATAACCGTGTTACAGTAGGAATTTAAAACATTTGTTATGGAAAATGTACATAGGAAAAACCTTAGACCCTCATAAGTTAGTAGTCTGCAGCATTATGTTTGTCAGTTTAATGGTCTCCGAGTTGCAAAAGTTTGAGAAACGCTGCACTAGAGGAATGGAAAGCTGTGACTGCATTGTTTAAACGGAGTATCCCCTAATTGCATCATACTTTCCTACACCAAGGGATAATCCCGTTGAACCGCCATTTCCTTGACAGGAGGGTGCTGGGTTGTTTTAGCTGGATGATGCAACGCAAGATGTTCTTCGTTTTGGAGAATGATTCCCTGACCTGTTTCCAGTTGAACATATGTATTCGTAACTGAGTGCACAGATGTAAAAATTCAGCTAATCCGAAATAAGACTTTTTTTTGTGCATAGATATATCACTAGTGTTACCCTGAAATAATTAGATGTAGCAGCGCTTTCTTTGTAATAAGATAAAGAAGAGTCACCTATCCGAATCCGGCTTCAAGATTACAATGCTTGGATCAAGTGTGTATCGGTCATTTTGCAATCATCCAGATAATGAAATTAATCATTTTGCTAGCTTGATTTGTTTGGTTTCGTTTACTCAGAAATGCCATGTTAATTGATTCAATTTGAAATAATTCCTCTTTTTTAATTAACTCATTCTAAATAATGAAATATAATGGATGGAAGGGTGATGTTGCTTTTAATGAATGAAAATATGAAATGTGATCTGCAGATTCACAGAGGTTTAATGAACTCTAATGCAAACTTCAGGTAAATTTATAGATCGTGTCGTTATTAACCAATTGGTATTTAAAAGACACTAAACAAAATAACAAAAATGAAAGTAATATTATCAATTGATACATTTAAAACACACGGAACAAAATAAGGCAAAATGATATTAATACTCAAAAAACAACAAGCAGATCTGTGTACAGAACCGAGTATCCCTGGCAGAACATTTGATTCTCTCTTCTTATTTGCATCAGTATGACGTCAGCGGGTTATGTTCAGGTTTTGTAATTGCCGTGGATGGATTAATAAGTGGAAGGTATTACGGTATCGCAGTCTGGCGTGATCAGCTCGAAGTAGATGTTGCTTCCAACCTTGTCGCTCACTGGCACGTCACTTTAGAGATCTTGCCTTGATGTGGTGGACTTTGATGCTGAGATATGTTACTCTGGTTGAGAAAACACAAAATACGCTATTGTAAATACGTACATCACAACTTTCTGACGATGTTTTATGTTGAATCTATCAATCAGGTTCTATCTCAGAAGTTAAAGAGCCCTAATGTCACCACTTGCTTTGTGTCGCAGAAACTCTCACCAATTTTCTCCATTATTCTTTCACCTCCGTCATCATAGACTAAAAAGAGAAAAAAATGTTTACAGTAATTAATAATAAATAGTTGTTAACAACTCGTGCGCTCAAGTTTTTTCTTCTGCGTCTGTTCTCTACTGACAAACAGATCAAGTGCCGTGCAGATTCCTCACAGCGGGTTTAGATATACATAACGACTACCTGCTTATTAATGTGTTGGTTTATCTTTAGAGTGCAATACAGCAGCGATTCGGTGTGGCATGGATTTGAAAAGTCCTTGTTAGGTTTCTGGACTTGTGTGGCACCAGATGTCAACGCACAGGTCACGCAATTCCTCTAAATTACGGGCGCGGCTTCTGGGAACGAGCATCTCGGACACGGCGAAGCTGGTCGGTTGTTCGCGTGCTACTGTAGTGAGCATCTATGCAGAGTGGTTGATGGACGGTGAAACCGTGACTGGGCGACTAGGTGGTGGACGTCCACGCCTCGTCACAGAACGTTCGAAGGCTTGCCCGCTCTGTAAAAGTGGATAGGAGGCGATCTGTGGCAGATATGACAGCAGAGTACAATGCTGGTGCAGGCACAAGTGTTTCGGAGCACACTCTGCTGTCAGATCTGCCACAGATCGCCCCCTATCCCACTTTACAGAGCGGGCAAGCCTCCGACCTACACATTCTGTGTCGAAGCGTGGACGTCCACCACCTTGTCGCTCAGTCGTGGTTTCACCGTCCTTCAACCACTCTGCATAAATGCTCAGTACAGTAGCACGTGAACAGCCGACCAGCGCCGCCGTTTCCGAGATGCTCGTTCCCAGATGCCGCGCCCACAAACCACCGGTGCGTAATTTAAGGAAATTGGAAGACCTGTGCGTAGACATCTGGAGCCAGACAACTCCATTAATCTAACAAGGACTTTTGGAATCCATGCCACTCTGAATCACTGCTGTATTGCGTTCCAAGGTGGACCAACACACTAATAAGCAGGTGGGCATAATGTTTTGGCTGATCAGTGTAGCTTTACACTATTCGAAAACAGTATTTTAATAAATTCACTTATTTAATCTGCTTTAATCTCGTGTTCTGCCTGCTGTAGTTCAGTCCAAGAACTTTAAAACTATATTATATGTACTGCTGATTGCTGCATATGCTCGTGAAAAGGCCTGTATGGAACCAATTACGTTTACGCTCAGAGGGTACTATAGACATTATGCGTATTTAGTTAAAATCATTTTAGAATTTTGCAAAGAATTTTTTTAAAGCTAATAGTGATTTTTATTATTCTCTTTGTAGTGTTGATTTTCAGATGATACATGTAAATGAAGTACAAAGAGGACCGGGTGAAAAATTATATTCCCTCTTAGAAAAATAAGACTTTTTTTAAATGAGATATTTACTATCCCAATCATAAAAGTTTTTTTGACGAATAATACATCTATGGTTTTTGTCGAAATAAACTGTCTTTTGATGGATAAAATTGTTTAAAATTACTCGTTTAGTTATTTTGCGAAATACCTTATTCCCGTAATCTTTTAAAAGTAATTTGAGAACAGAGGTGGAGAAGACAATTAAACTTTCATGGTTTTACCCCTAAAACCCCAAAAAATCGTCGAATAAATACAATAATCAAAACATTTTGAGACTCGATGTTAGCTTTAAGATAATTCATAGATAAGTAAGAGTTAAAAAGTGCGCAAGTAGAAACTATACAGTTACGATAAGCCAACTGTAAGTAAATTACCTAAATGAAAATGATGTAAACTTGTAAAAAGAAATTGTCGCTTATTTTTATTCGTATACCTTTTAACCTTTTGACAGTATAATGACAGATCACATAATCCTTTTTATATATTCAAAATTAACATTTAATATATCTCTTTCATCTTGCTGCTTTAATTATTTTCAAATTTTGATCATGTTGCTGTCCGCTTTATACTCTGCTACAGTGCAATAATTTCTCTGCCAAAGAGTCTGCGAACGCTGAGCATGGAGGAAGGAAATGTATGGAGGAGAAGTGACGTTAAATCTGTGAAGCAGGCTCTAAACTCTCGCGCATGCGCAGTGGCGGCAGCGGCGATATAGCGCTTCCAAACAAATGGAATGTTCACATTGTATTAGATGCTGTGATTATTTCATTTTGCAATGTTTATAAGTGTTTTATAATGCCATATTGTGTTGCATACGGTTGCAAAAATAGGAAAGAGAGGAAAGAACCTGGAATATCATTTCATAAGTAAGTTGAATTCTAATTATCGTTGTTGAAGTGGGCGGCACAAATTGCAAACTTCGCTGCCTGTCTATAAATGTTTAGTCATAGCTCTCAATGGGATGACTTTGTTCTCAAATTTTTGTTGGTGTAGTGTAGAAAATCAGCATACCTTGCTATTTTGCACATAATATATTAGCATTACTTTTTAACGAGTATTGAAAATGAGATTTAAAGGCGTGTGTTTTACATCGCGATTCAGTGAGTTTAGTATTGTACTTTTTTCGTCACGTTGCAGTTTATACGGACAGTGAATGTTGAAATTAAATGTGTTAAATTATACTATGCAATCTAGGAATCTTGATGAAGCAAACGATGTTGTTACCGCAATACAGTTTGCGATTCAAATACGCATGTGTGGGTATGTCTACATAGTTTGATTCTGTAGCGGCGATTAAGTGGAGATTGTGGTTAGGTCTAAATGCAGTCTGTACCAGAATGGTTTTGTTGTTCCATAAGGGTCAAAGAATTAATCTATTACTGTTCGTAATTTCATGAGAACCAAGTTAGTGGCAAATCGTGTATCGCGATGGAAACTACTTCCACTTCCAGCTATTCCCAATTGAAGCTTACGATATATGGTAACAAAATAACTATTTTTATTCTAGTGTAGGCCTCATTTTAACCTAACCAAAAGTGGTAGTAAAAAAAAACTGAAATATCAATTCTGCATGTCCACCATGTAATTCAATTCATTGTGGCTTTGGCAGAATTAATTTTAGTCCAGGCCGCATATCAACCCAATCCCAGTATATCCCGAAAACTAAGCAAGATATCGAAAAATTTTATTCTTTATTTTCGATTTGTCTCGTCGTGTTACATAAGAATCAATCATTAAATTTGACTTTTGCGAAATTTTTCTTCTGTATTTCAACTCAAGACACCTCACTTTTGATACAGTATATCTCGAGAACTAGGCGAAATATCGAAATTTTTTATTCTTTATTTTGTATCTGTCTCGTCTTTTTAAATAAGAATCCGCCATCAAATTTGACTTTGACCAATTGTTTCTTCTGAATTTCAACCAAAAAACATTTCACGTTTGAGACAGAATATCTCGAAAAGTAAGCAGGATATCAAAAAAAATTTATTCTTCATTTTTTATTTGTCTCATCGAGTTGCATAATAATCCATCTCCAGATTGCGGCGTCACGTTTATCCTAGAGTCCACCTTGAGGTTTTTGTACATATTCCCCGTGTTTGTATGGAAGCGGCCATGCCCCCTCCACTCCGGCCATGACCTCCACCCCCCCCCCCCACTCCTCCTCCGCCCTGCTTCACTTCAATGCGTGGTGAAGGTCTCTTGCGACGTCTCCATATATTTCCTTCCTCCATGACGCTGAGCTGGTGTTTTGGTTCCATAGCCTAATTTGCGCGCCGTAAGGTTTTTGCTTTTAGTTTCTCCTCTTATCTTCAGTTCAGGCGCGTCTTATCCGTAGCTGTTTTTAAAACTTCAGCTGCAGATATCTCTTCGGACTCTTCACTGCGAAAACAGCTGAACGAAAAGCTATTTATTGCCATCTTTGCTTAAATAACGACCACCATTATTGTAACTGATAAATCTTTGTTGTTCTCGGTGTATCTCTTATTCGAATGAAGACTTTGCGCTTCCTGTAAAATGCTTATTGCCACCTTTGCTCAAATGGAGAACCTGTACGAGATAACGTGCTGATATTTTGGTACCTTATGATACTGAAGATGCGTGCTCTGGAAGCATCCACCATGCCGAAAGAAATAGTAATTGTTCAATTGTAAATACACTAGCTATAGTACGTCACTTCGTTGATCAGATAAGCTCTCCATCGTTTGTAGTTAACCAGTAAATTATGATCACTGGTTTACGAGATTTTTTCAAATGCCATATGCATTCCCCAAGTCGAAAGCTTTGCTACACACTACGCTCTATCGGGTTTAAGACGAATACCCGATACTTACCGATCACGTTAGGATGACGTCACATGTCCCGCTTTGTTATGTATCGATCGGATTTTAATTCCCTGATTCATCCACATTAACTTAGCATGATGATATAGATCACAAATTTTAAGTTCGACCTTTCGGTATTCCACTGTTAAAACTCATCAGAATCTGTTTAGCTGTTTTTGGGTGCCTTAGATTTAAAATGTTTTATGTTCTCGAATTATGTAATTATTTGAGTATTTTTGCTTTTGAGTTCAGTTACGACGGTGTTGAAAAGAACCTTGAAGTCCCAAAAGTTTGATAAATCGGAAAATACTATTTGCTAATACATGACAAATCACATGACATTCTTTTCTCTTCATGCAATTTCTTTCTTAGGTAAACTATGGGAAGTCAGTTTTATTTTTTACATTCAATAACATCATAATTAATAATTATTTTGGGTGAATCTAGCACAAAGAAAAAAGTTTTTCGGTGCCAAATCGTAGGAAAAATATAGCAAATTTCACTCTGCCTTGTCGATATATTGATCAGAAATATTATAAGTCATCATACTGTTAACATGGAGGAAACGAATTATATGGAGGACGACGCAAGGGACCTTCACCACGCATTGAAGTGACGCCGGGCGGAGAGGAGTGGGGAGGCGTGGCCGCCATATTACCTATCCATACAGACACGGGAAATAGCACTAGATCTGTCTAAGGCGTTTGACAGAGTAAGCCATAAAATGGTAGTAAATAAGGTAAAAACCATTGGAGTGGATAAGAAAGTCATTTGCTGGGTAGAAGAATTTTTAAAAGGTAGAAAACAGAAAGTTAGGGTAGGAAATGTAGTATCAAAAGAAGTGGAACTAAACATGGGTGTGCCACAGGGTAGCGTATTGGGACCATTGCTATTCATTATTCTAATGCATAATTGTGTTGATTGTTTACTATCAGAAATTAGATTGTTTGCAGATGACATAATGCTGTATAAAAGAATCAAAACAATAGAGGATTGTAAACAGTTGCAGGGTGATCTGGACAGGATATCTAATTGGGTTGGTAAACATGGAATGAAGATAAATTCAAAGAAGAGTCAGCTTATTAGATATACAAATAAAAAACAAAAGGTAAATTATGAATATAAGGTGGGGAAAGAATCGCTTGCTGAAGACTTGAAATGTAAATATCTTGGAATTACTTTTGATAACAAGCTTAACTGGGCAGGACACATAGGATAGGTGGTAGGAAAAGGTTTCAAAGTTATGCACTTGTTGGAGAGAGTGATGAGGGGATGTACGAGAGAAGTCAAGGAATTCAGGTTAAAAAACTTTGGTCAGACCATTGCTCGAATATGGTAGTGTAGTATGGGACCCTCATTTTACGTATCAAATACAGGAGTTGGAGAGGGTGCAAAGAAGGGCTGCTAGATTTGTTTTCTGGAAATTATCGCAGAATGCAATCAGTGACGGATATGATAAAGGAGCTGGAATGGGATTCATTGCAAGACAGGAGGAGGATGAGGAGGGTCATGGGAGTGTACAGGGCATATACTGGCGATGAGGCATGGAAAGATATTGCAATAGGTATGAAAAGTAAGTGCATGGAAGGAAAAGATGACCATGACCACAAGCTGGCACTCGATTTCAGGCACAAGGGTGTGGAAGATTCTCTTTTTAGGTAAGGGTGTCAGGGATTGGAATGAGTTACCAAGAGAAACGATGAATAATTTACCGAAAACTTTGAAGGAATTAAAGAAAAAATTTGTAGAGGGCAAATGTAGGTGGGTGCAGGATAGGGGGAAGATAGCTGTGTAGGGAAATTGCCACCGGAGCCTGTGCTCCATTGCAATTAAATTAAATTAAAAAAAAAAAAAAAATAACCTCAAGCGGACTCTAGGATAAGCGTGACGCCGCAATCTGATGATGGATTATTATGTAACTCGATAAGATAATAAAAAATTTAATAATAAATTTTTGATATCCTGCTTAGTTTTAGAGATATTCTGTCTCAAATGTGAGATGTTTTTGGTTGAAATTCAGAAGAAAATATTGATCAAAGGTCAAATTTGATGATGGATTCTTATTTAAAAAGACGATACAAATAAAAAATAAATTTTTTGATATCTTGCCTAGTTCTCGGAGATATACTGTCTCAAAACTGAGTTGAAATTCAGAAGATAAATTTCGCAAAAAGTCAAATTTTATGATGGATTCTTATGTAACACACGACGAGACAAATCGAAAATAAAGATAATTTTTTTTCGATATCTTACTTAGTTTTCGGGATATACTGTCTCTAAATAGCAATTGTGTGGATACGTAATATGGCCGCCGCGCTACCGCGCATGCGCAATATCAGCCGAGAGTTTAGAGGCGGCCGTCACAGAATAAGCGGTATTTCCCTCTCCATATATTTCTTTCCTCCATGGTTGTCAAGTGTACAATATTATTTGACCAGCCATACGAACCCTGGCTCATTCCAAGTATGAATTTTAACTCTCTACATTTCTTACTTATTTATTTTGTTGTTAGTAATATGACTAGTACTTTTTTTTATTGGAACTTCAAGGTGCTGAAACATTACAGTACTGAACAAGGGTATTAAATTTTATATTACAGATTGGATTTAGAGTCAGTAGTGCGCCATGAGAGCGATGACCTTGTCGTAGACGACCTGTTTGGCGTGGATGCCCCACAGGAAGTCCAGGTGGCTGTACGAGTCGGACACCACAAACTTCCCGATGGGGTTTGGCAGCAACTCGTACAAGCGTTCAACATCCTGAACAGCAAAGAGGAAAATTAGTTCATTTTTAAAACAGCATACAGATTTCTTTCATCGTTTAATATTACAAAATGATATATGGTTTTTCTTTCTATTGAAACTTTTGAGAAATGAAGTAATTACACTGTTTAAAAAATTCATTCATATATAGTAACTAACATGGGATAGCATTCAAAAAATTGCTGTGAAAAATTATCGTACTAACAGGTTTTAAGGGAACATGGACGTGAAAATGACTAAAAAATCGTTTTTTTTGTTGTTTTTTTGCCTTTATCTGATAGAAAAATTTCTCCTGTTTCCAAAAATGAATGGTTTATCAACTTTTAAATTGTTAGTTTGGTCCTAAATGCTCTTTGAAGAAATGTCTGCACACTAGCCTAGCCTTCTTTCGGCTCACTGTTGCTGTCATTTTCTCAAAACTACACTTTCAGAACATTAGGTACATATATCTTCACAATGGTTTGAGCTGTGTTACCAAATCTCTCCCAAGTGAAGAATGGGACAGTCTGTTTGTGTTATGCCTAATACATTGCAGAATTTTTTTGTTTTTGTCATCATGCATATAATTTTAGTGGTAATTTTGAAACAAAATAATTTTTGGTTTGATAAGTTCTTTTTCTATTTCCCCTTACGTATTCCAAACTACAAAAAGAGAGGCATAATGAGTTCCTAGGAATGTTTACTGCAGTCTGACACAGTTTGAACGCTAATAGACCGATGATTCACTAGTAAATGGTACCAGAATGGGAATGTGTTTATAAAACAATCTACTAGATAAGATGTTGTAATTTTTAAACTCTAACAGATAATTAAATAAATTTCTATATACAAGTTAAGTTAATGTCATTCAGTGTTGGTACAAAATTGTAATATCATCCGCATTATAGATCATGAGTAATGTGCATTTATACGAGGTGTAAAAACGTAGTCTGTTCACGTCCAGGTCCCCTTAAGTAATTGACTACTTATGAGTTGTTGGTAATGTAATTGATATTGTTAATAAGTGTGTGTACTGTTCCACATAAATAGTAACTAACATGATATAATATGTAGTTGTAGATTACAGTGAAACGTATTATGGTAACTGGTTGGTAAGAAAATAACTGGTTATTAGATGCTGGTAACAAGTTCCATATAATAAGTAGTAATTAACTCGAGACTGTATTTGTAGATTACAGTGTATATTGATTATACTAATGGTTGTAGCTAACTTGTTATCAATGTATAATAATATTATCAATTAAATAGTAATATAATTGATATTATTAATAAGTGTATGTACTGTTCTACATCCCCGAGATTATTCTCACATGGGATCAAAGTGAAAAAATCTATCTATTTGTGTATTTGGGCACAGATATACTGTACAAATTGGTTATAGCTATTAAAACTGATTGTAGAGGTCTATAGATCAGAGACGTACATTAGGCCTACTCATCAGTTACTTAGCATTACAAACAAGTTTTACGAATATCGAGTCTAACTTATACAATACTCTCAAACTCATACACTGAAGAGATGAAACATTATGACCACGTGCTCAATGGCATATTGATCTACGTTTGTACGCAATATAGCAGCGATTCGGAGTGACATACATGCCGGCAAGTTTTTGGTAGGTTTTCGGAGGCACCAGTCTCTACGCCCAGGTAATGTAATTCCCTTAAATTATTATTGGTCAGTGGTTTATGGGCTCGAAGCTGACGACAATAGCGTCCTAGATGTGGTCTATCGGGTCGAGATCAGGAGAATTTGATAGGTCATGGAATTAACATGAGTTTACTATCCATGCTCCTTAAACCACAGTACCATCATTCTGGCACGTCTGGTCAGTTGCACTGCAGTAAGATGGCATTAAGGAAGACATTGCAAATCTAGTTGTAGGCCATCTTCAGCAGTTGTTGGTTAATAGATTATAAATCAAAATTCCGTCTGGAAACAACTGTTGATGTTACTGTTTACTTTTATTTCCCATATGCGTTTCGCCCTTATGGTGTGGAGGCATCGTCAATGGAGCTAGGGTGATGGTATTTACATGGCGATATGGAACAGTACTTTATGCATCTTACAGTCTTCTATTTCATAAGTAGAAAAACTGTTTTACACATATTTCTGACTAAACACTTGGCATTATATCCATTGAAACTGCAAATTGAAACAAGAAATGGAAACAAGAAATGCAAACGACCGCGTGATGACCACGTGTCGAACTGTGGCGCTGACCACGCAGCATGCTACTGAGGCTGTACCGTGAGGAAACGACTTCGAGTCGATGAAGAAAAAAGACCACCTCAAGTCGGCCACATCCGACCAGTAAACAGAGCGGAGAATCAGACAGCCCACCAATCCAGCAGGACCAACCACGGACAGTAAATGAACCGACAAACCAACGACGATCAGCTGGTTCACATCGCCGACGGAAGCAGTGATCCACCCGCAGCACAGGCGCTGCGGCCACGCTGAAGCACGAGAAAACCAGGCTGGGGAGAATCGTCCAGCTGCTAACGCAGCTGATCACGGCGGTGATCGCCAATTGAAATGTGAACGCTAAGGGGGTTTTAACATAAGTCCTTTTCCCCCTAAAGAGTAATAAAAAGTGTTCCAAAAATCACCCACAATGTACACCAACAGAGTGACACTTAGTAGCAGAGCAACCAAGGTTGCGGAACTACACAAATAGGGTCGTTGAGGCCGAGATACAATTAAAAAAAAATCCTTACTGCAAAAAAAGTGGTGTCATTTGTTTACAGATTAATAAGTTAAACTAGCACATAACTCAACTGAATAATCATATTTTCGACTTAATTGTTTCTAAATTCTTACATGTACCCTTGTAAAATAATCGTTGGTTGATTAATGGATTCCTATACAGTTACGGCATCCATCTAATTGTTATTAACCGACTTCAAAAAAAGGAGGTACTCAATTCGTCTGTATTTTTTTTTGTATGTATAGTTCAGCGATATCTTCGCCAATTTTGAACCGATTTCAATGAAATTTTTTTTAGTGGCTAGGGTATACCTCCAAAGTGGTCCCATATGAATTTCATCGAGAAACCACCCCTTCTACCCCCACTAACCCCTTAATTTTTATACAAATCCACATTTTTTATTCGATCTCGATGAAACTTTGGACATATATAGTCAAAAATAAACAGAAAAAATACTGTCAACTTTTGGTTTAAAAAAACTGAAACCCTCTCCCCCTATCCACCCCCTTAATTTTTGAAAATTTTCTTTATTCAAAGCTACAGTCGACACCATTTAACTGATCTCCATTAAAGTTGGCAATTACATGTAATTTTTCATGGAGAAGGTTTCTAACAAAAAAAATAAAAATAAAAAACCACTCCTTCTCCCCTTTACACCCCTTAATTTTATAGAAACCTACATACCTTATCTGATTTTTATTGAACTTTGCCCATGTATACTTTAAAAAAAAGAGAAAAATCCTGTTAACATTTGGTCTTCCAAAGCTCAACCCCCTCCCTTTTTCCACCCCTTTAATTATTTTCAATGATCTTCATAAAAAGCTATATTTGACACCATTTGCCGATTATCATCAAAGTTTGCATATACATTTAATTTTTAATGAAGAATCTGACCAAACAATAAATAAATAAAAAAACCACCCCTCTCCCCTTTACACCCATTAATTTTTATACAAACCAACATTTTTTTATCAAATTTTGATGAAAACTTTGAACATGTATAGTCAAAACTAAAGAGAAAAAATACTGTCAAGTTTTGGTTTGATAAAACTGAAGCCTTCTCCCCCTATCCACCCCCTAAAGTTTTGCCAATGTTCTTTATACAAAGCTACAGTCGACACCATTTAACTGGTCTCCATTTAAGTTGGCATATACATGTAATTTTTCATGGGAGAAGGTTTCTGACCAAAAAAAAAATTAAATAAATAAATAAACCACCCATCTCTCCCTTTACACCCCTTAATTTTATAGAAATCTACATTTCTTATATGATTTTTATTGAAATTTGCCTATGTATACTTTAAAACAAAGAGAAAAATCCTGTCAATATTTGGTTTGCCAATGTTCAACCCCTTTCCCTCCTTCAATCCCATTAACTTTTGTCAATGTTTCTTTATAAAAAGCTACAGTCGTGATCGTTTGGACCGATTACCATGAAGTGGTGCTTGTATGTATTTTTTCACGAAAAAGGTGTCTAATCAAAAAGATCTAAAAACCACTCCCTCTCCCTATTAAACCGCTTAATTTTATACACAACCACAGTTTTTATCCGGTTTAGACAGAACTTGGCAAATTTTTACTATAAAAACCAAAGAGGAAAAATAATGCCAACTCTTGGTTTGCAGAAATTGAACCCCATCTCCCCGTTTCCACCCCCTTGGTTTTTGTCAATTTCTTATTAGAAAGCTACAGTCGACACCATTTGACCGATTTTTATGAAAGTTGGCGCATATATATGGAATTTTCTATGAATAGATTTCTGACCAAAAAATCATAAAAAAACTATCCTGGCTCCGCTTCCCTTAATATTTGTACAGAACCACATTTTAATCCGATTCGGTGGAACTTCGCATGTGTATACTTTAAAACAAACAGAAACAGAAAAATACTGTCCACATAACTTTCACAAAAACGCAAACCCTATCCCCTTTATACCCCTTTAATTACTGCCAATGTTCTTTATACAAAGCTACCATTTCTTTCTGATTTTGAAGGAAGTATGCACATGTATACTGCAAAACAAACAGAAAAATACTGTCTACATTTGGTTTCGAGAGTCCAAACTACACTCCTTCCTTTCCATCCTTTACTCTACAATTTCTATCCGATTCTGAAGGAAATTTGCACACGGATACTTTAAAACATATAGAACAATTGTGTTTAAATTAGGTTGCAGACGCTCAACCTCTCTTCTCTTCTACCCCCACCCCTCCTAATTTCCAATATTCTTTATAGATACCCACAGTTTTATCAGATTTTCATTGAACACGGCACATGTATACTTTAAAACAAAGAGAAAAATACTGCCCGCACTAGCTTTACAAAAAACCAAACTACTCTTCATCTCCACACCCCTTAATTGTTTTTTATGCATACCTACAGTTTTACCTGATATCAATAGAAATTTACACACGTATACTTTAAATCAATCAGAAAAGGCAGTCTACATTTGGCATACATAAGCCCAATCACACTTCCCCTTTACCCTCACCCCTTTTAATTTCCAATGTTCTTTACAAAAATCAACAGCTTTAAATCCCGTCAAAATCAGTTAAGCTATTTTTAAGTCATGGCATAGTATTTATAAAATAAATGTGTCATAATGTCTCAACATTTACTTCAGATTTCAACTCTGATCCCAAGCTTTCACGTTGTGAAAACCAATTAAAAATCTACATTTTCTGTGTGATGCCGGAGCAGACAGATATATTCCAGAGACAGATGTGGGATGTATTAATGCCCAGATGTTACATGTTTCGGTTATCGACCAGCAGCTTTAACAGATGTTATGATACGATCGAAACATAGCATGGACAAAAATGTAAACTGACATTCCTTATCACAACACCCAATTCACCCCGTTCTGGAAGTTGGTGTGTTATATAAAGACAGAATTCTTCTTTGAAAGCAAGCACTTTAATCTCTGAGCTACCAGGAAGTTCGCAAAATGGGAACACAGCGGCATATTTAAAATACAAAAAAAACTATAATATCACTACAAATTTAAAAATAAAATAATTGTTTTAAAAAAAACCCCATAAAAACCGCCTTTTTTTTTAAAAAAAAAAAGGCCCCAAAAAATTTTAAAATAACTTTATACCTTGCTTAGGATAAAGTAAATCTAAATGGACAATATTTTACATTACTGTCATTGATATTGGGGGTCAAGGCTGGTATGGTCTCAAGGATCTCAGCCTATGCCGGATGGGCTGAGATAATAAAACCTTGAGAAATGCCTCTGCGATCTATCTTAGCAGCTCTGCCAGCAAACCCTACTCCCACGTCCACGAAGGTGAAAGCCGCATGACCCCTGGGCAATGCACTTTTTGAGTGTAGCTAACGGAGAGGATGGAAGGCGAGCCCCCAGCGCCTTAAAACTGGGGCATTCTGGCTAAGGGAAGGAACACCCTGAAATAAAACCCTGGCCCTCCAGGATGGGGGTTGTGCGAAGGGCTGGTAACCCTTCCACATAAAAAGATATATTACTCATAAACCTCAAAGTAAGGAAAGCCGGATGGATCTTATGAGGACAACAAAGGCAAGGTCAAAGGACAAACGATTGGAATCAAAGACAATTTGAAAATAGGAACGTGGAATGTGAGAGGGATAAATAATAAAGAATATGATCTGGACAGGGAGTTAACTAGAAAGGGGATCAATATTGCTGTAATTACAGAAACAAAAAAGAAATTGAAGGGAACAGAAGAAATAGATAAATATACAATGATCTACAGTGGAGTGGCACGAGAGAAAAGAGCTGCAGTAGGAGTGGCAATATTAGTGGATAGGAAATGGAAAAATAAAATTGTCAGTTACGATATGATAAGTGAAAGGATTCTGACCCTAAGATTGAAAGTAGAGAGAGGTAACCTAACCTTGATCGCCATATATGCCCCGGAAGAAAACAAACGAGAAGAATCTGAACAATTTTATGAACAGCTTCAAGTGGTGATAGACAGAATTAATAAAAGTGATTTCCTAATACTGGCTGGCGATTTAATGCCCGCGTAGGAATAGTCCAATTCCAGAGGTAATGGGGAACAGAGGTGAATACACATTAAATGAAAATGGGAAACTACTGAGAGAATTTGCGTCCTTCAACAGTTAAAGATTACAAATACATTCTTTACAAAAAAAGATATCCATAAATTTACATGGACGGCAAGAGGACAAATGTCTATCATTGACTATGTAATGGTTAATAAAAAATTAGGTCCAGATGTAGTAGACACCAGTGTACATAGAGGTAGTGATATGTATACAGATCACTATCTCGTTATATCAAAAATAAGAATACTTGCTAAGTGGAGGAAAAGAATGAATAAAAACTTACAACAAGATCAAGAAGTTTTTAAGACCTACCTTTTAAAAGATGAAGGAATAAAACATCTATATCAAAGCCGATTACAACAGCGCTTACTGGAAAACCCAACAAATAATGACATCAATAAAGAATGGGAAACTATAGCTTCATCAATACTGAAAGCAGCATATGAAGCCATTGGCAAGAAAAAGAAATTTAGAGAAAAACTGGACTTAAATTGTGGAACGAAGAAATTGCAGAAGCCGTCAAACAAAAGCAAAAGGCTTATCTAAAAATGATACAGGACCAAACCCTAGAAAATGAAAATGAATATAAAAGAAAGAGAAATATTGTTAAGACAATAACAAAGAAGTTGAAACAAGAGGGATGGGATAGATTAATCAGTTCAATAGAAGATGATGTCCATGGTAGACAAGAGATGGCTTATAAACTTATGAAACATCTCAACAAGGATGAAAAGGAAAGTGCTAATATAAATGTAATTGAAGAAGAGGCATGGGTAAAACACTACAGAACATTATGGTATAATAGTAATTATAAAGAAGAAGAAGAGAAAATAGGAATTGACCATGTGGATACTAAAGAAATTGATCCTATAGACATAGAGGAGGTTGATGCAGCACTAAAATCATTTAAAAATAGAAAAGCTCCTGGACTAGATACAATTAACTTAGAATTGATTAAGTATGGGGGAATGATTCTGAAATTTAGATATTTACACTTAATTAATATGTGTTGGAAAAAGAGAACCATCCCAGAAGAATGGAGGAAGGCCAAAGTTATTTCACTTTTTAAGAAGGGAGATAGGAATTCATGTGATAACTATCGAGGAATTAGTTTATTAAATACGGGATACAAAATATATGCAAAAATAATAAATAACAGGCTAAAAGTAATAGCAGATGCTCTCCTATCAGAAGAACAATGTGGGTTTAGGAAAGGAAGGTCCTGCATAGATAATATATTCTGCCTTAGACAACTACTGGAAAAGAGAAGAGAATTTAATTTAAAGACTTTCATTGCTTTTATAGACTATGAAAAAGCGTTCGATAAAGTAAATAGACAAAAACTATGGGAAATAATGCAAAGAAATGGATATCCACAGCATTTAATACAAGTTATTCAAGGTATGTATAGAAGGACACAAATCGTCTTAGACCTAGGAAATATACTTCAGAAGAAATAGCAATTAACCAAGGAGTGCGGCAAGGTTGTAGCCTGTCTCCAACACTCTTCAATATATATATAGATGACTTAGTTAGGAAATGGAAAGGAAATGTCCATCCTGGTATAAAAATAAGCAACAACACTTACATAAATACTATGTTGTTTGCAGATGACCAATTTATCCTCCAGGAAAATGAAGATGGACTTCAAAAAGCAATTCATATACAAAACATTATCAGCAAAGATTACAATATGCAGTTGTCTCGTGCAAAAACGAAAGTTATGGCATGGCAGGGGAAATACCCTATCAGAGTTAAAATAGTGGTAGACAACCAGCCAATAGAACAAGTCTCCAGCTTTACTTATCTCGGATGTGAATTATCTTTTAATGAGGATAACGAGGTGAAGAAGAAACTTCACCGATTTCAGTATATGTGTGGAACAATTCGACGAACACTGAAAGGTAAAGCACGAGAGGAGACTCAACTCAAGTTTTATAAAACAATGGCCGTACCGACTCTGCTATATGGCAGCGAAACATGGGTAAATAAAACTCAATACAAAAGCAAAATTCAATCATCTGAAATGAAATTTTTAAGGTCAGTAAAAGGGTATTCCCTAAATGATAGGAGGAGGAACGAGGAAATAAGGGAACAACTGAATATCTCCCCGCTAAATGATAGAATTACCCAAAAAAGGGATAACTGGAAGAACCACGTCCTACGGATGAGAAAGGACAGATTTCCTAAGCTTGCCCTGGAGTACCATCCCACAGGCAGAAGGGACATTGGAAGACCTAGGAAGAGATGGTCGGAAGAATGAAGTCGGAACAGGCTTTTGGCCTATCCATGAAGAGGAAGTAAGTAAGTAAGTAAGTCATTGATATTTTTACATTAATTAGTTATTTTTGGAGTCGGTGCCAGCGAAAGCAAGAAAAACAAAAAGATAAAAACAATGAGAAATAACAATAATACATAAAAAATCATGTTACTGCTTACCTACAATTAATGCTAGAAAAATGTTTCAACAAAACTGAAACATACAGATGATACGCCGATATTATACTAACTGTGAATCGTTTACTGCATGATGCAGCCTACCAACTGACACTGTAGCAGGAGAGATATGTCTGGATGACCAATAAGGCCGAGCCACAGATTAAAATACTTTTAATTTGTTTCCCTAATCTGTTTCCCCGTAATAACACTATCTGCCTCACGACATGCTGTAAAATATTGGGAATATTTGTTCGTTTCGTGTCTAACACCAAAAGAAGTTCAGTAATTCGATCTTTGCGATTTGACAGCTGGCACCGAATCCAAAAATAACTAATTAATGTAAAAATATCAATGACAGTAATGTAAATAATCGTCCATTTAGATTTACTTTATCCTAAGCAATTCTGTCTTTAAGAGTAATACTTGAAGGGCGGATCAAGAAAAACAAAGACACTTTTATGGCATTTGTTGATTTAGAAAAAGCTTTAGGTGGAACAAGATGTTCAAAATTTTAAAGAATTCCGGTCTAAAGTATCGAGATAGAAGAATCCTCTATAAACTATATAAGAATCAAGTGGCTATGATAAAAGTAGAGAATCACGAGAGACATGCATCAGTTAAAAAGGGTGTGAGACAAGATTGTAGTCTATCCCCGTTAATATTCAACTTGTATGTAGAAGAAGCAATGAAGAAAGTCAAAGAAAAATTTCCATGTGGCATAAGTTTTCAGGGAGAAAAAATCAGTATGCTACGATTTGCTGACGACATTGTCTTATTAGCAGAGAGGGCTGAGGATATTGAGAAGTTATTGAATGGCATGAACAAAATACTGAAGGAAGATTTTGGACTGAATATAAATCAAAGTATAACAAAAGTGATGAAATGTAGCAGAAATGACACCAATACTAGCAGATTAAATATAAAAATAGGATCTGATGCAATAGGAGAAGTGAGTGAGTTCTGTTACTTGGGAAGCAAAATTACAACCGATGGCAGAAGCAGAAATGATGATAAAAGCAGAATAGCACTAGCAAAAAGAGCCTTCATGAAAAAGAGAAACCTTTTAGTTTCAAATATTGATCTAGGAATTAGAAAGAACTTCTTAAAACTCTATGTGTGGAGCACAGCACTTTACGGTAGCGAAACATGGACTTTAGGAATACCGGAAAGAAAGAAACTTGAAGCATTTGAAATGTGGTGTTACAGAAGAATGCTGAAAATTAGGTGGACAGACAAAGTAAGAAATGAACGGTGAGAAAAGAAGTTTATGGAAGAAGCTTACAGGAAGAAGAGACAGGCTGGTAGGTCATATTTTGAGACATGCTGGATTGGTTAATTTGTTAGTGGAGGGAACAGTTGAAGGTAAGAACTGCAGAGGTAGACAGAGATTAGAATATATGAAGCAGATAATTGAGGACGTGGATTGTAAGGGGTATGTAGAAATGAAGAGGTTAGCACAGGATAGGAAGGATGGAGGATTGCATCAAACCAGTCTAAAAACTGACGACAGCAAAAAAAGCAAGGTATAAAGTTATTTTAAAATTTTTAGTGCTTTTTTTTGTTTTGTTTTTTTTGTTTTGTTTTTTTTTTTTTTTTTTGTTTTTTTGTTTTTTTTTTTTTTTTGAAGGCGGTTTTTATGTTTTTTAAAATAATTATTTTATTTGATATTTTGGTTCCTATATTTTTTGGCCAACTCTGCACTTCCCTGTTATATTTTTAAGTCGTTGACTTTCCAATTGCTAAACTCGTTGGTGGTTGAGTTTTTGAGTTACTTTATCTCTTGTGCTACTAAACGGTATTTGGGCTTCCTCTCCTCTGTAGCCACCAGTAAGTAATTGAATGGTTATTTGGCTTTCCCCACCTCAACATTGTCCCACCGGTCGTTGGTGGAGTAGAACAGAGCTATTGGAGCCGTAATCCGCGACAGGTTGTAGTCTGGAGGAACCAGACTACCGTACTTGAACAGATTCATCACGCAGTAGTCGTACTGGCGGAAGTAGCCTGCAAGAAGAATGCAGAGTGGTAGAGCAGCGGGGTAATTTATCTGTGAAATTGTGAATTTAAATAACAAATCATAGGTATGAATAAGCATCAGACTATTGATCACTACCATCGTGAATTTTTTGCGCAATTGCTCGGATAAATTCTGATACCACAAAGAAATACACTGTTCAGCCAAAACATTATGGCCGCCCGCTTATTAGCGTGTTGGTCCCTTTCTGGAGTGCAATACAGCAGCGATTCGGCGTGGTGTTGATTTTAAAAGTTCTTGTTAGGTTTCCGAAGTTGTCTAGCACAAGATGTTCTCGCACAGGTCACGCAATTCCCTTAAATTACGGGCCGGTGGGTTGTGGGCGCGGCGACTGGGAACGAGCATTTAGGAAACGGCGAGGCTGGTTGGCTGTTCGCCTGCTACTGTATAGTGTTCCAAATATGGACCAACACACTAATAAGCAGGTAGTCATAATGTTTTGGCTGATCAGTGAAGTTGACCATTTGGCTAAGGGTAATTCTCTCTCCATTCTTCCAATACAACATTTTCACCTTTTTCTGGAACTAGTAGTTTCTTTAACATCTTGTGAAGAAAATTACTAATACAAAGTGTTTTTTCCTGTTTCCTTCTCTCTTCGCTGTCAGTATTACTAACCTAGAAATATACAGTTTAAACGCAAAGTTACTTATACGCCATCCTATATAAACTTAAAAGATTTTAATTTCATCATAAAAGTAAAATCGTGTGATCTTGTGACCTGGTGACAGAATTTCGATTGGTCCCCCGTTCCTCCCTCAGTATTGGCTTGACCTACAGTTTAACGTGGAATCCGAACCACGGAACGACCTGTCATAGCTAATAGATCAAATACAATTCTTAAAATTTCTGGCCCCATTGGGATTTAAACCCGAGACCCGACCCCTGACTTTTGAAAGCAAGCGCCTTAACCATTTTTTTTTCTTTTTTTATCGGTCTCTTCTCATTACAACCGTCCATTTCTCGCTCCTCCTCCACCATTCGTCTGGAGTGATTTGGGGAAACCTAGCAAAACCCCTAGCCGGACCCGGATTCGAACCCAAGTCTTCCCGATGCCATAGCGTTAGCGCTCACCCTCCACGCCCGGTAATTTCTCGCTCCTTCTTTGTGTTCGTCGGCTGTAGCTTCTTCGCCAAACTCAGGCAAACAAAATGCTTATTAAAGCAATCCGCAGAGGACTAAATGAAGCTTAGTATTCTTAGATGTAGAAGAATTACATGATGAAATGAGTTTCACCTGCAGCAAAAATCAAATAAAAATAAAAATTTGTTCTATTCGTCCCTCTCGAACTATGACGCAGAAAAAAAATATTATATAGTGAATGCTATCAAGTCCAGGTCGTCTGCAGCAAGCATTTCTCGTATCTGTAGAACCAATTACCATCGAACTAAGTTTCGCTATTACGTCCTGTCACTCTAGCAATCTGTATTTATTTTTAGCATAGTATTGTTACGACCAAAAAGCTAGTAAATTTGTATTTTTCCAGTTAGTTATTTCGTTGTGTTCATTGGTTATGTTATATCAGTTTCTTCGATAGACATATCTTCCTTTTTTGATGACGTAATGAGTATAGCTTGCCAGCAGCCAAAATGGGTGTTCTGTTTAGTAGTTGGATTACATTGTTGTGTCTGGAGTTAACAAGTCTCGTGGTATGAACCTCTGTGAAATAGTAACATTTATTATGTCCAGTTTACTTTTGGTCCATCTACATATATCTGAAACCCACAGACGATGTAGCTTGCAACGTAAGCGCAAAGGGAAATGGCAGAAATGTAGTCTGAATAATTTTTCGTTGGAGTATATCTTTCTGTGTATAACACTACTGCATGTGGAATGTGCATTGCTATTGATATATTAATTGTAACATTCTGAAGCATTTTTTACCTTATCATTTCTTTTACAGATAGCCTCTACTTTTATTTGCGTTTCTCTTTGCAGCGTGTAATATAATATTTTGGTTTGTGGAACAGCCTAAATGCTTGTTGCTTTTATACACCTATTTTCTACATAAAAAATTCCAAAGTGTCTTAGATTTACGATGATGTGGCTGATGTCGACTGGTGATGTGCTACTTTGTGGTTCTAATTCGTTTATTATATTTCTTGTAAGGCTTCTTTCCAAAGCTCGTCGGTAATTGCTCATATTTCTCTTTTAGATGGCAATACATTTCGCTCATAGATCAACAAGCTTTAACCCATCTAATTAGGATAATATTTTCAGAACTAGATTTTAAGTATCTGTTCACCCTGTATGAATCAGTTTATTTACGTTTCCAGTTTTTTTAAAGCTATTTCAGTTGGTATCGGCATTTGCTATCTTTGAGAGTACAATTATATCGCGGATATTCGTTAATGTTTGCATTATTATTCTACCATTTCCAATACAAGCCTAGAATTCTCGAATTACTTTTTTGGCTACGTTCCCAACTCTTGTATCAATAATTTGTTCAAATATTTTATAGTCCGAGGTCAACATAGTTAAGAGTTTAAAAATTTCCATTTCGTAAGCATTTTGTCAGTGTGATAAATCCTTCTAATTGTTCGATTGTAGCTGAGCCCATATTCAGTGTCTCCTTGTACATTTCTGCCAGTTCATGTTTTAAATGATCAGCGAACGCTATGTAAACTTTATTGGATGGCCGTCAGGACCTGGCGACTTCATTCTTGGACTTCTTTTCATTTCATTTGTTATTTCCTCTTGTGTTATTTGTTAGTTCATCAGATCTTTTTGTGTTTAGTTATTACCGGATGTAAGTATTACTATATCTTGTTTAATTTAATTTAATTGCAATACATCACATGCTCCGGTAGCAATTTCCCTACACCCCCATCTTCCTCCCATTCCTGCAACCACCTACATTTGCCCTCTACAAATTTTATTTTTAAATTCTTTCAACGTTTTCGGTAAATTATTCATCATTTCTTTTGGTAACTCATTCCAATCCCTGACACCCTTACCTAAAAAAGAGAATATTCCCACACCCTTGTGCCTGAAATCGAGTGCCAGTTTGTAGTCTTGGTCATCTTTTCCCTTCCATGCATTACTTTTAATTCACTCCACAACTCTAGTGATGCCTACCTCGGTAGCGTAGGGGCTATCATACTGGCCCTGCATGCCGAAGGTCGCCGGTTCGAGTCCTGTCGAGGGCATGGGTGTTTAAGTGTTGTGTGTGTGATTCTCATTTCCGTCCTGTGGTGCTCATACTTAGAAGTTACAATATATACTGGAAAAACTCATTCACTGGAAGATATGATATTCACATTGACCTGGCTGTATGGCCTTAGTTGCCTCAATTACAGACAGCGTGATCCGTATCTCATAATTTTAAGTCAAGAAATGTATTTAATTCCCCCCCCCCATACTTCGGTACTTATAAGTCATTTCCGCAGATTTTAATTGCGATAGTTATCTAAAAAAAAAAAAATTGAAAACATCACCCAAATTTCTGCAGAAATTCTTGAGCAGTTCCTGTTCAAATAATGAGACACACTGCTGTGTCGGCACGGCAGCCGAAATGTCAACACGGCGGACGGGCGGTCGCCCGAAGACGATCACGCGAGGACAGAAGCAAAGTCCAAGATGTGCTGTGCAGAGTCCAAGGAGGAAACCGAAGGTAGACCGAAACGCGCACTGATCAAAGTCCAATATGCGATGCACAGAGTCCGAAGGAGTAACCGAACGTAAACCCTGATGCGAGCTGGTCAGAGTCCTATAGGCGATGCGCAGTGAGACGGAAGCGAAACTGAGTAGAAGTGAACACAGCACTGTCTTGAGTGGGACCGCGCGGCTGTATTTATACTAGGCGAGTTGCTTCTGATTAGCCGCGGCGGAAACACAGCTATGCGGTGGCGCTAGTTGGCCTGGTGCTAGCGCCGTCTATCAGTTGTCCACCTCCATCTCTTCTTCCGGGCATGTGGCGGTGTCGGGCCGGCATACCAGACACACGAAGCTTGCTTACAGATTTATGATAGTGTATATAAATATATACACTCTAGCGTTCTGCTCACACCCACGACATGTCCCGCATAGAAAATGTATATGCATCACACTCGGACTGACACGCGTTTGGCATTACCTAATTCGTATGCCCTTCGACTGAACGAACATACAAGCGTGGTGTGGCGCGCAATTTAAACAAACTCAATGGCTCAACAACCAGTGTAACGGACTGAAGTTAACGGATGTTCAATTTAATGGATTTTAAGAATACCGTTAATGATTTTTAGGTTAGGTTAAAAGTTATATTTTTGCAATTTTGCTAACTTCGTTAATTAACTATTAACGGATTTACGATTTTGTGCACAGCTGTGAATCTGCCGTTCACCGCGACCGCATGATGCGGTGGTGGCAAATCCGTTTACCGGTGATTATTTTCGCTCTACTGTTCCAGTATGCGACAGTGGTCCGTCTCTCTTTTTTCCCATGCCTTACCGAAATTTGGATGGCCGGACGGGGATGTAAAACTCACCCTCCAGTCTCTCCTAGTCTGCAAGTTCTATAAATACCTTCTTGTAGATCTCTCCGACAAAGAGTTTTCCCATCTTCGAGGAGTCCTGCAGCCGCGCTTTTAGGGAATTTAAAATACCCTTTGGTAGATTACCAGAGGAAAACAACCACTCCACATTCACTAGACGGCACTACTCTTCACCAACAAAAACCCCAACAAACCACCCCAGTATCGCGATGCTCCCAGAAATGAAGATTTACAGAATATTTCTTGCCCAGATAAACATTACCTAAGGGTGTTGTTCCCTTCGTATGCGTCGGCCTATCGTCTCGTTGAGTAAGAAACGTTGCTGATCCTCTGTTATTCTGAGCTGAGTATTGCCTTGAAAGACTCTAACAGAACCCTCCAACTTTAAAATGTTCAATGCATAGAGTCTGAAAATTTTATTTTGCCTAAAAGTGTTCCTACATGAATCTCTTTGTCGTAGTCATGTATAAATCTAAGTTCCGTTATTTTTTCGTACCATGAATAGTCTGTCCACGTAGCAGTATGTGGCTGCTGCACATATGTTAAGTGAGATTGTATGCGGTAACGCTCTGGCCTCGCATTCGGGAGGACGCAGGTTCGAATCCCCGTCAGGGGACTCCAGATTTGGGTTTTCCATGCAAATCGTTACAGACGAATGCAGGAATACTCCCTTCAAAAAGCCCATTGCCTGATTCCTTCTCGTTCCTTGTCTAAAGACCTTTCCCCTCTCCAATGACCTCGACGTCGACGAGGCGTAAAGGCGTAACCAAACAAAAAAGAGATTGTATCAACCCATTATATACGGATAGCTTAAAATCAGTTTTTACATACTAGGATATTCTTGGAAATGATTCTGTTTCTTGATTTGATTTATTACATACTTCTATGTATAGGAGAAGCAAAAGAATGTGTAGTTATATTAACTAACGATTTGGTGTGTTGGAGGGAGAAGCGTGGACTGCCTTTAAGTGTGTCGTTCAAAACTTCTTGGGAAACAAACGTAGCCCAGAGAATATCGACGTAGTTGAGAACATGCTGACGAAATTGAAAATGCTCAATGAATTTAAAGTTATATTTTTTACATTCGCACCTTGACTTTTTTACTCCAAACTTGGATGTTGTAAGTAAGGAACAGGGTGAAAGATTCCATCAGGATATCAAGGAAATGGGACGACGATACCTGGGGACTTGGGATGTTCGGATGATGAGCGACTACTGCTGGATGCTTCACCGTGAGCATGCGGACATGCCCCATGAGAGGAAAAGCAGTGGCCACGCCATGACAACTGAGAAAGCACGGAATGAATGAGGGCAATGCATGTTTTGTACCACATTTTTTTATTTAATGGCATTTGGCTACCTTAGGCCATACAGCCAGCTCAAGTATGAGTTTAGTTCATCCAGTGCTTTCAGTTTCTCAATGTGTATATTGTATTTCAAGCAATTCTAGACATTCCACAGGACGGACATGACAAACACACTCACAACACTTAAACACCCATGCCCTCGGCCAGACTCGAACCGGCGACTTTCGGCACGTTGGGCCACTACTCTAACCCTTACGCTACCGAGGCTGGCCTTTGTACCACATTCTCTGTATGCATCTGTTCACTGTGTGCATATTTCAAGTTGGCGGAAATCTCCCGCCCTATGCAGACAGTGGATGCAATGACGTTAAAGTAATAATCCTGTTTGAAATTGTTGACATAGTGCAGGTTCGCACTAAAATGACAGCAGTTGTATATTGTATCCGTCTACGAACCCCTAAATGTTCTTCTGAAGAAGGCAAGCCGATGTTTGTCGAAACTGCAGTTAAGATTAACAAATCAAAAATTTAAGCAACTGGTTGGCTATTATTGTACCTAATATTTCAATATGTTGTTCTACTTCTGCATGATTCGCGTAGCATACACATATGTGATATCAATTTTCTCAAAGAATACGATTTGTGGAAAAACTGTGGGTGATGCGATGTTTTGAGTATAATTTTAGAATCCTGGAGGCAGAAATACATAAAGAACACCTACTTTTGCGAAAAAAATAATTTTCAATGTTGTATAGTGCTGTCAGTTTGTGCAACACTTAATTCTGAGCCAAAAAAGGAATCTGTGGCAGCTATAGCAGAGATAATAACGAAAAACTTCTAAAACCGTTATCTGAATGTTTGAACTGGCGGTGCCAGTATTTTGCCTCGCAACCTGAAGATCTCTCCTTTATGCAGTATAATTATTTCTTGATCGACTTTCGCTAAAATTCTGGATAGTTTAGTTTACCCTTACTTTATGATATTGACGACGGAATGGTAAGCTGCTCACCTTTAGAGGCTGGTTCAGTTTTGAGACGAACTGGTAGAAAGGGCTGTAGATATCGTTCAAAAAGCTTATGGGGGCGAGACTGGCCATGGCGCGGATCTTGTCGTTGTAGTCCGGCTTCTGGGAGGCCATGACGTAGAAGGCGGTGGTGCCCATGGAGTAGCCGATGTAGAACAGTTGCGACTGCCCAATGTGGTCCAGGACGTAGTCTATGAGGGATGGGAGGTCGTGAACACCCACCTCGTGCCAACTGTCAACAAAGTCAACATTTACGCCGCTCTGTTTTCAAAAATATTAACGAACCAGAGTTTATGACTTAAAACTAATTCTCACGTTATTCCCATCAACACCCCAAGCACAATTACTGTGTGTCACCATCCTTATACGATCAGATGGTGTCCTCTTCCTCAGCGCTTTATAAATCACTCTCTTCAGGGTTATTATAGCCACGAAAGAATAAGGAGCGAAGAAACAGGAAGGAATTCAGCCAATGCCTTTCATAAGATCAATTAGCATTCGCGTGGAACTATGGAAAAACGAAATCTGAGTGGATGGATGGATGGGCATTTGAACCCTTGTCATCTCGAATGGCATGCCGGAGCGGTACCGCTTACCCACCAGGATCGATTTCGGAAAACCATGTGAAATCGAAATCAAGATGGTCGAGACCACGTTTTCGCTAACCTCTGGCTCAGTCAGTTGGCTGGCTGGTGAAGTTGGAAACTCCATTTTCACGAATCAGTTTTGGGAAAATCATGTAAAACCGAAATCTGGATAGCCGGAAAGGAATTCGAACCAGCTGTCTCCCTAACGCGAGTCCAGACCGTTACTACGAATCCACGACGCTCCGTCATCGAATCAAAATCTTCGTCATAGACGAAAACAGAGGTTAAAATATGTAAATATGCCATGTCCTGAGTTTTGAAAATTGCTAGAATATTCTTTGCTAAGGGCGATTAAACAAGCTTTCGATGGATAACAGTCGTTAGTGCAGTCATCGAAGAGATTACGTAAACACTATACCTTGCAACATCACAAAACTACTTCCAATTCAGTAACATGTACTATATCAAAAATGAAGGTTTACCCATGTGATCACCAATTTCAGGCATCATGACAAATATGTTCATGGACCACATAGAACCCCACATAAAATACAACCCAATATACTGGTATAGATACGAGAGTAATATCATCTGCATAATAAGTGAACCACAATAATAACATCTCCATATTCCATAATGAAAATATCATGCATAATAACATAAACACAGCACAAAAACGCACTGACATTATGTTACACAACACATCTAACCATCCTAACTATCACAAACAGGCAGTACTCAGAAACATGTTAAATAGGCTAACTACGGTACCTCTGTCTAACTTGGAGACCATCAGACCTGTTCAGAACGGATTTTGATCCCCCTAGTATATGTTGAAGGGTATTTACTCCACATGTCTGTGTTACAATTATTTCTTCAAAATGAGCCCTGGATATCGAGAAATTAACGCGGAAACATATGTAAATATATTTTAAATACTATAATTTAAGTAGAGTGTTTAAAAACTTCAGCGTGGTGTATGCGGTAAGGTGCTAACTTCTCATTTTGCGAACCCGGGTTCAAATCCCCATACTGCCAAATATTTTTATTTCTTTTTTTATATGCAGTCATCATTGAGCATTGATTTTATTTCATTTAAAATTCATTTACGAATTTTTATTATGCAAAATAACTTTTAAAACAAAATATTACAGAATATACAGTCCCAACTTTTTTTTTTTTTTAGAAAATCATTATTTAATTGTTTATTGTTTATGTGTTTTTTTTTATGAAACAAGTATATTTCATGTTCATCGTTTCTATACTTGTATCTCTACAATTAATATCGAAAAGGAAATATATTATAGCCATAAGGTCGGGGTTTTTCCCCCCTACCACAGTTATACTTATTTCCGTTCAGTGGTGGTAGCATGTAAATCTTTGAAACTAACAATATCTGTTATTTCGCATAATAAAAATTCGTAAATGAATTTTAAATGAATTAAAATCAATGCTCAATGATTACTTCATATGAAAAAAGAAATAAAAATATTTGGCAATATGGGGATTTGAACCCGGGTTCGCAAAATGGGAAGTTAGCACCTTACCGCATACACCACGCTGAAGTTTTTAACAATGTGCTAAAATTATAGTATTTAAAATATATTTACATATGTTTCCGCGTTAATTTCTCGATATTCAGGGCTCATTTTGAAGAAATAATTGTAACACAGACATGTGGAGTAAATACCCTTCAACATATACTCGGGGGATCAAAATCCGTTCTGAACAGGTCTGATGGTTCCCAAGTAAGAAAGACTGCACCATAGATTACAACACAATCACAGAAATAGCAAAATAGCAATCAATAATGAATAGACAGAAACACATTTGGAACAGTTCAACAAAAAAATAAAAAAAACAAAAAATAAACAAATACCAGTGAGGGTACAATAGACCAGCATCTCGAAACAATAAAAAAAAAAACAAAAAAAAAAAACAAGACTTACAATAATAAACACACAGAATGACCAACATATTCAGGAAACAAGGAATACAAATTGTATTCAGGACAAATAATACAAGCATCTGAACTCCAGCACTAAGAGTGACCTGTACCTCACCTGATATGCCAACAGTGACAAGGAATAAACGTAGGCCAAATATCCAGTAATTTCAACCTACGTTATAAGGAACACATTAGAGCAACAACATGCATAAATCACTCTACACTTGCCGAACATTTATAAGACCATATTCATCCACCTTCCACCATAAAGACAGACATGAAAATATTAAAAACCAACAACTACAACAAATCTGATAACAGTCAAAGAAAACTATCAGATACACGAATCAATAGGAATATGAAAAACAATATTGAATGAATTCACCAATTTTAGAAAGAAAACACTATTCAATATTCTAAAAACACGAAAAACAACAATACAACTGGAAAACTAATGCAGAAACTTGGATAATAATCACAAAAAGTAAGTCAATAACAGAAGCAGAGAGATAATTTTAACAGAATGTAAGACAGAGATACAATAATACAAAAAAAAAACGAAACTAGGATGGCACTATAGCAATCACAAATATAACAACACAGATCAAACAAAAACAAGCTGTGTTTAGCATATTTGAGTAACATTTACCATACCTTAAAGTTAGGCTTGTTAAACAATTGTGGTAATGTATGTCTAGCACTATAATAAACAGGTCTGTAAAAGTGTCTAAAGTGCCGTTTCAGATATGCATGTGAGGATTATTATTAATATCCGTGAGCACAGTGTGTGTATGTATGTATATGTAAAACAATTTGTATTGTACACATAATTGTAATGATATACATACATTTACAGTCGCTGATAATGCCCTTAAGCACAACAGAGAAACGTGTCTGGGGATAAAAAATAACATTCACTACGCAAGTTGTTTGTAGAAAGAGTTTTATTTATAAAATTTATTGCTCAACAACTGTGGAAAAATTGTACATAACCAGAGGAACCTTAGTCCTCATATCACGATGATATACTAAATCGCATACTTCTACGACACAACAAAATTCAACGCAGCGCAAATATTGGAATTAACTGTGAAAAACAACCATATTGATTTCCATATCTTATGTTTGAAGCTGACGTCATGCATATAACCACCGCATCTGTATTGATAACATACCCTACTTTGATTTAGTTGTGTTTGTACAATAAATGAAACATATATTAGTTTTGTGAGAGTTCACCTGAACTTCCAGAACTCCGATTTCTTTGGATGGAGCTTGGTGTGGTTGCGCGAGTAGCAGTTACCTCTGGTGTTCGCCAGTCACACGTCATAGCCGGCATCAGCCAACAGGTACGCTGCAACCAACACCGGCGTCAGGGCTCGTACGATGTGGAAAGTGGCTTGAGACTACACAGCGAAGGAAAATATGTCTACTTATTATTAAACGCTGAAGTGTTAAAAGTAACGGGATACCTGCTTTTATCCTGTGGGAACCCCTTTTGTAGAGCGAAATGCAGCTACCCGACGTTGCGAAAGTGTTGCCGGCCTTCGTGCAGGAACTGTCCCAGATTTGTTTGACTGGATTCAGCTCTGGCTATTTAGATGACCAAAACATTTGCTGGAATTGGCCAGAATATTCATTGCTTGATTTCCTATCCTTTTTTTTAATGCTAAATTCTCTATCATTTTAGCGTCCATAATTAACGACAGGACAGAATCTAATAAAGCTATGAATGACTTGAAAGCAAATAGGGCAGTTTGAATTGATGAGATCCCAGCAGAACTCATTAAATCCCTAGGAGAAGAAGGAATCGAAAGATTATTCAAGCTAATATCAAAAAGTTTGGAAACAGGAGAAATTCCAACTGATTTTAATAATCATCTTCACACTTCCAAAGAAAGCACAAGCCGACAAATGTGAGAATTATCGCACCATTAGTCTAACATCACATGCTTCAAAATTACTGACCATTATAATATACAGAAGGATGAAAAGGGTAGTAGAAGAGATAATAGGTGAAGATCAGTTTGGGTTTAGGAAAAATCGCGGTACAAGGGAAGCAATTCTCTCTTTAAGATTAATACTTGAAGGGGCGGATCAAGAAAAACAAAGATACTTATATGGCATTTGTTGATTTAGAAAAAGCTTTTGATAATGTTAGGTGGGACAAGATGTTCAAAATTTTAAAAAAGTCAGGTCTAAAGTATCGAGACAGGAAAATACAAACTATATAAGAATCAAGTGGCTGTAATAAAAGTAGAGAATCACGAGAGACATGCATCAGTTAAAAAAGATGTGAGACATGGTTGTAGTCTATCCCGGTTAATATTCAGCTTGTATGTAGAAGAAGCAATAGAGAAAGTCAAAGAAAAATTTCCATGTGGCGTAAATGTTCAGGGAGAAAAAATCAGTATGCTACGACTTGCTGATGACATTGTCTTGTTAGCAGAGAGGGCTGAGGATATTGAGAAGTTACTGAATGGCATGAACAAAATACTGAAGGAAGATTTTGGACTGAGTATAAATCAAAGGAAGACAAAAGTGATGAAATGTAGCAGATATGATACAAATAGTAGTAGGTTAAATATAAAAATAGGATCGGATGCAATAGGAGAAGAAAGTGAATTCACTTACTTGGGAAGCAAAATTACAACCGATGGCCGAAGCAGGAATGACGTTAAAAGCAGAATAGCACTAGCAAAAAGTGCCTTCATGAAAAAGAGAAACCTTTTAGCTTCAAATATTGATCTAGGAATTAGAAAAAAAAATTAAAACTCTTTGTGTGGAACACAGCACTTTACGGTATCGAAACATGGACGTTAGGAATATCGGAAGAAAGAAAATTGAAGCATTTGAAATGTGGTATTACAGAAGAATGCTGAAAATTAAGTGGACTGACAAAGTAAGAAATGAACGAGTTTTGGAAATGTTGGATGAGGAAAGAAGTTTGTAGAAGAAGTTTGTGGAAGAAGTTTTCAGAAAGAAGAGACATGCTGGGAGGTCATATTTTGAGACATGCTGGATTGGTTAATTTGCTGGTGGAGGGAGCAGTCGAAGGTAAGAACTGTAGAGGAAGACAGAGATTGGAATATTTGAAGCAGATAATTGAGGACGTGGGTTGTAAGGGGTATGTAGAGATGCGGAGGTTGCCACAAGATAGGAAGAGATGGAGGATTGCATCAAACTAGTCGAAAGACTGACGACAGCAAAAAAAAAAATTAACGTAATTCTGGTCGGTCTTACCACTCCTTCCAGGTTCTTTTACACCTGTTTTCTGTAATTGATAGCACGCTCTGGGCGATATATGTGTGGCCCCAGAATATCGTCACACACGTATATTGGCTATCACCTCGCAAATTAAATTTAGTTATATTCTTCTCTATGAAATCAAAGTATCTGTTGTTTTTTAACAACTAATATTTATTAACACTTAGAATCAACTCGAAAAATTACACTTCTCGCATTCATGAAGTCAAATATAAACAATGGCGCTTAGAAACAGTCATTAATCTCACCGCCATCCTTCTTTTATCAACACGCAAATCTTTGGCTTAACTAACAATACAATTACAGTCTACCAACTTCAACACAACAAAACATACTACGAAAACTCAAATTTACCCCTTTTTACACAGACTACTATACTGTACTGCCTTGCATTTAAAAAAAAATTCATACAGTGCATAAAAAAACGAAGTCGTATAATTATTACTATTATTATTATTTGAATGTCTGATGAAATGGGACATGGGTGTATCCAGCGAGGGGTAGGAGGGGGGGGGGGGGCGGCTGCTGCCTGATAAATGTGCATCGAAATATCGTGAAAGAACATCGTGAGATATTGAGAAACAAAGATATTGAAAATTTTTATAAGAATCCGAGACGATTAATGTTTACATAAACTATAACTGAGTTACGATCTTAATTAACTACATAGTAGGTCCTTAGATTAAGTGGTTGCATTACTATATTGATCAATAATAAAAATAGTTTCCTCAATATGTTTGAGTTTCATTTTGTAAGAAATCGTCATGTTTCAGTGCTCCACCCCACTTCGTCGAAACCAATATGAGTTGCCCCCCTTCCTCCCTAGCTCAAATCTTGCCCCCCTCTAGCTCTAGTGCACTAGTGTTTTATACGCTACCTCCTTTGTATGATCATTACAATTCCTCAAAATACGACCTATGAATCGCAATTTAGAATTAGCCTTGCCTACGATAGAAGTTATGTGCATGTCCCATTTCATGTTGCTTTGTACTATCACCCCCAGATACTTCAGGGAATCAACCGTGTCAACAGCTGAATTGTTAATTTTGTACTCGTGAGCAATCTGATTATTTTTGTTACTTATTCGCGTTGCCTTGCACTTTTTGCAATTAAGTGTAAGTTACCATTTACGGCACCAATAGGAAATAGCATCTAAATCGCGCTGAACTTCTCAGCAATCGTCGGAGCACCTTATTTCCCTCTAGATAACTGCATCATCGGCAAACAATCGCAACCAGCATTTGACGTTGTCACCTAGATCGTTTATAAATATTAAGAAAAGAAGTGGTCCTATTACACTTCCTTGAGGAACGCCCGAAGTAACATCTATCTTAGAAGAGGCTTCTCCGTTAACAACGACATGCTTAGATCGAACAGTTAGAAAATCACGTATCCATTCGCAAATCTGATCCGGTATACCGTATGCTCGAATATTCGCTTAAAGTCGGTTGTGTGATACAGAATCAAAAGCTTCCAGAAAATCCAAATCCTGTTTTAATACAGGATCTCAGGCCACCTCGACAGACTATAGCCAACGAGTTTGCCTTAGCACTCCCCCGCTGGCAGTATGGTAACCATAGCGACCTAACCCCGAAAGACGCGCCTTGCCAACATCCCGAGGCTAGAAGCTGCCATAGACCTAGGATCCCCGAGCGGTTATTGGATAATGGGTGGATAGATCAGATTGGCTTACTGTAATATGGTTATTCGGGAGGGGTAGAACCCCGAGAGGATTTAGCGCTTCTGTCGAGCTTTTACTAGAACTAGTAACGACACAGGGTCTGGCTTAAGGAAGTATATTTACAAATGCTCTCACAGTGAGCAATAGTACATGAATGGGAAGGTAGCTTGATAGATCCTCCCAATAGATTACGGCCCATTAGAATTGGGGCGACAGAGGATGCAGAGGCTGGCCGGTTCCTGGGCTCGACACCAGCCCGCTGGGCCGGGTCTAGAAGACACCTGACTCAACTGAAATCGAACTGAAGAAACACTGACTGACTGCGTTAATGACTAACCGATTCAGTGCTCCCTCCCCAACGGCTTGGTCGGCCTCTATACTCGTCTCACACCTCTGGCATGACTCCATTTGGTAACGAGCTTCAAGCGTTACCTAAACAGGTCGGTGCGGCCGCCTCTTAACCTGAAATGGCTTCACTCGCTCCCTACGTCTGATGTGGCGCCGATGACCGTATAAAGTACATTCACTAGCTCATGTCCATACATGGTTTCAATTCTAGTCTTAGAACATGGCTTGGCCATAACACTGCATAGCACTTTTTTACGGTTCTTTGGCGGTGCTAACACCATCAGGATATTTGCATCCTCCCATCCCATGACTTATGTCACTCCATTGTACGGTTGAAATCAAATATTTATTTTTGTGGTTTATAGCTTAGTGGGTAAAGCGCAGTGCTGCCAATTCTAAAAAAAATATTTTAAACGTTTTATGCTAAATCTACGTTTATAAAATGCCAAAAAATATGCTAAATTTTTCGGAAAGTGCTGAAAAAATTGCCAACAAATTTAAGGGGCAAATTAACATGCCTACCAGAAAAATCTCTATCCAAAATAAGTTCTACCATTAACAGGTCTACCGTGAACATCAATACCATTCAACACGTTTCAAAATGAAGTACAACCAAAAACTATACCAATAAACAATTATACCATATGTTATTTCTACCTAATAACATATCTACCATTCACGAAGCCTACAGAACGAAAACGTACCACAAACATCTTTACAACGGGAATTTCTATCAAACGCAATATCTACTATAAATATGTCTCAATTTTTTACAACTTTCACTCTCTACCAATTAAAACATTACATGTCAATTGAATCGCAAACCTACCAAAACAAAACCTTATTAAAACAATTCTATTCCCCCAAATATCTATACTAAAAAAAACTACCTTATGGTAACTTTACCATTTTCTAACTCTACCAGAATTTAACCTTACTTGTCTGTGTATCATGCAATGAAGAGGGCAGAAAATCTTAATTGGCTTGGGTCTGTGAGACACATATCTTGATATGTAAATTTTATCTTGAAAATTATTGGAACAATCTACACTTAGGATAAATTCATCAGATTCTAAAATATCTGATTCTAGCTATGGCAGTGCTTCTGGGCCCCCTTCCCTCCCTCTTGATTAACACTAGCTACGTGTGCAAACATGTTGTTAGTATCTACATAGTACGTAATCCATAGTGGGTGCAACGAGAGTAAAAGAATTCTGGGTGATACGCAGAATACAATAAATAACTGTTTTACTGCCTCGCTTGTTGCTGTAGAGAAAAGCCGCTCATACACATACAATATGAGTGTCTTAGGACTGGCCTCATTACTTGTAAGACAATCCCTATTCATCGTGTCTGACGAATGTAGCATGATTATGTTTGATGTGCAAGTTTTTACTATATAGTTCTAAAAGCGCAGCCCAGAATCACAATGAGGAGTGTCACGCTGAAATGTTGCAATAACCATTGTTTCTTTCTCTAATCAGACTAAAGCGACATTGTATTAGTCGGATAGATGTTTTTCTTGTTACCTGAAATTATACAGGACTGCACAAGATAAAGAGAAAAACGATAAGAGGATTGAGCATCTAGGAAAATACGGCACGTCTCACTGCACAAAGCCAAAAGGGTCCTTCAGTTAAGGCAGATAGCATTAGTTAAATTTAATTTTGGTACAAGACAGCAGCTACTGTTGTGTGATTGTTCTTACCTAACGCGTTTCCTGGTCCATTGATCACAAAATCTGCCGAACTAGAGAGAATTCCGTGCACCACCAGGACAGGTGGCTTCACTGTGTCGTCCAGGGGTGACTCTGGGCTGTAAGGCACCCGTAACACGCCCAGGATGTAATCGTCATCAGTGGTGATATAGTGCTTCTCCACCGGGTAGCCGTATTTGAGGAGCAACCCTGCCTGGAACAGTGTTTATTACATGCTTACCACAGCCTGTTACAATTGGTGTCAGAAGTGGGATCCCTATGCTACGAATCAGAAATGGTGCAGTAAATGGAAGCATATGAGCTAGACGAGCAACAATTAATGACTTTTTGTACCTCCTAAAGAAAAACAAGTTGCAGTTGTTAATAATGATGCACAACCTACAGAAGCTGTTTTAAAAGTTCGTGGAAACATTTTCTTTAGTAAGTAATGGTATCAGGGATTGGAATAAATTACCAAGGGGAGCAATTTAAAATTTAAATTCGTTACTGGCAACAGTTACAAAAGTTGATGTATCATTTCTAGCTTGGAAAATAACTAACATTTGATTTCACGGATAAATCTATGGAAAAATACCTTTAGAGGTAAGGATATTTGTGATTGGAATCAGTTATTGAGTAGATTGATCAACAATTTACTTGAAAGAGTGGAATAACTTAAGATAAAAATTCATGAAATTCGAAAGTAGGAGAGCAGGGAAATTGCTACCCGGATATTCGCACAGTACCAGTTAAATTAAATGAATAATTCCGTATTTAAAATTTGATTTTTATTGTTGCTTAGTCAATAAATAGCCTACACAATATTCCAGAATTAAAATCACTTTTGTCTATGTAACACTTTGTTAGAGGGCTGAATGGTTTGAAATTTGGCAGTACAAAAATTCATTCAGTCGCCAGAGTTTTTACGTGAAAAGGGGGTGCTCCATGCAGAGGGGAGGTTGACATTTGTTTAGAAGAGGCTAATATAGTCTCTACAAAACCCATACACCTCCACTTAAATAGGACTCGAAAGAACTTTTTAAAGCTCTATTTGGAGAACATCACTTTATGATATTAACCATGGACTTCAGAGTTACCAGAAAGAAGGAATGTGGTGCTATTTATAATATTTTAAGGACATTTTTAGATCGTTAGAAAAAGAAGGAGAGGTTCTTTCATGGCTAACTGTAGTGGATACGAGATTCTTGACATAAAAAAATCGCAGTACTTATGTTGTAACGCAACCAGAAATATCATTAAGTTTGCAAGTATCTCTCTCTAAGCCAGTCCCCACTGTGAAGGTCTTAAAAACATAATTTCAGTATAAATTAGCCAATTAGAACACAGCACGTTTTCTTCACATGGAGGCTTGATTTTTACAACAGGTAACATTTTATCACGAGAAGCGCTTTCAAGTTTGACCGGCAAAACTTCGTTGACCGTGAAGAAATTGTTAAATTTGGTATAAGCAGCTTTACAGTGCTTAGTTTTTCCTAATTTCTTCTCTGGTATACTAGTTAATTATCGAAATAGCTGAGGTTTTCGTATGATCTTGAATGTAGTGTTGCAGCAAGTTTTACATGTAATTTTTATGTATTGCGCCTCCCATAATTTTGTCTACAAGTCTTAATAATTATAGAAATATCCATATTCCAATATTTTATTCTAATATCATTTTATTCAATTACTTTTCGAGCTCTGGGTAAAAAGTGGCACAAACATGTCTCATTTACATGTTGCAGAGTTACAGTGAAGCTAACTGTGGTCTTGTTGAGGGTAACTCTCGAAGGTGGTGTCTCTTTTATCTGGCGATGAAGTGAATGGATAAACTGATTCAATAAAGATGATAAAGAATCCGGGATAGTTTATATAAATGGTGTCGTGAGTTTGCCGACGAACGATATGATAAGGAATTTTGAAGAAGATTTTATTGAATTCGTTCATAATACGCTAAGCTCTCACACTATAACATGATAAGCACGCATGATCGCCAAATTGTTGGTGTCTACTCGCAACTATTATCTCAGTAAAAAACTGCAACCAGCACCTGAACAATGGGTAGATAGGAATAGACAAGTCCCTGGAACCTGTTGATTCAGTGTAGAAAGTGCATCTACTTACTCGAACAAGCTTCTGTAGAGACATTACTAATATAGAATGGGAACGAACCTTCGTACTGAAATAGTAACCAGCCAATAACTTCTTCGACTTTGATAGCTAACACTTCTTGTGAGCAGAAAGCGTGCGGTCAGTCCATGCCAAGTCTCGAATTAGATCATCTCTTCTAACTGAGGTAACACCAACCGTCATGTTACTTGGTTATTCCATGTTATCTTGGTTGTCCGGGTTGAACTGCGTCAATTTATCGAAACCTAACGTTTCGGCCATCATTTTGTGGCCTTCTTCAGAGGATTGTCATGGTTGGAACAGGTGCCGCCTATATATAGCTCCCGAAGAGCGCGCTAACCGTTCTGTGTGACGTCACTCAAGCTACTGCCGCCAGCGTGGCCGGTCCGATGGGCTGCATCCCGCGCTTTCCTGATCAACCATGACCATATTTGGTCAAGTTGTAGCCCACCGTCCGCGTTCATTTTATGTTGTTTTTTTTTTTTTTTTTTTAAATTTGCAACGCTTCTCTGATACGCCTGGGCCGTCAACTGCTTTCCTGAACTTGTACACTGGTGTCACTGAATAAAATTGCGTCAGAATGTTGCGCTACAGCTGATTTGCTGACGTCTCTGGTGGCCGTTAATAGCTTACCCACAATATGTAGATGTTTTATTGTACAATAGGGAGGTGAGAAGGTTAAAGAGGCTAGTCAGACGGGAACACAACATAGTTAAGAGACAGGAAGGCAGTAGGAAATACTTTAAAAAACTAAACAAGTAATTAATAAGAGCAAAGAAAGGAGTAAAACATGGATTTATGAATAATATTATTGATGAAGGAGGATCACTGAACAATGCATCCCGAAATTTCTATGGCCACATGAGGAAACTGAGGGGACGGAAAAGTATTCAGACTATTGTAGATAAGAACGGAGTTGAAGTCACTGAGAATTTTGAAATTTTAGAGATATTGAGTGACTAGTTTCGTGAGACAACTAGGAACTATTATTCTGTGATGGGGGGGAATGAACCAGAGGAGAGTAAAGGGGCTGATGAAGATAATATTACTTCAGGCTTATTAAAGAGTGTGGTATACGATAATGTACCTTATCTTGAAATTTTATTTAAAATGATTCTGGAGTCTTGCTGCTTACCAGAAAATTGGAAAAGAGCGATAGTAGTACCGGTTCATAAAGGAGGTGTTACAAATAGGGTTGAAGATTAAGGGCCAATTAGTTTGACATTAGTGACTGATAGGAAAAATAATGGATAGATTGATACGAAAGCTTATCAAAAATGTCTGTGAGGAAAGAAACTGGTTTTCAGATGACAACACGACTTTAGGCAAGGATATTTATGAAACTCTCAGATGGTGGGCTGTATGTAAGATATTTCAGATCAATTGGATTTTTTTTTTTTTTTTTTTTTTTTTTTGTAACTGCTTTATGTCTCTTTTTAACATCCAGGTCTTTAGAGACGGGAAAGGATGGGGGGCAAGGATGGGGGCAAGGAATGGGAAGGAATTCGGCCATGGCCTTTTGAAGGAAGCATCCCGGCATTTGCCTGGAGTGATTTGGGGAAACCATGGAAAACCCAAACCTGGATGCCCGGACGGGGATTCGAAACGCTGTCCTCCCGAATGCGAGGCGAGAACGCTAACCGTTACACCGCCCCGCTCGGTAGATTAATTGGACAAGGGAGGCCAAGTAACATAGTGTGACACTAGATCTTTCTAGGACATTTGACAGAGTGAGCCATAAAATGGTTTTAAACTGAAATCTATTGTATTAGCTGTAAAACTTACTTGCCTGGGAAGAGGAATTCTTAAAAGCCAGAAAGCCAAGTGTTAGAGTAGGAAGTACATTATCAAAAGAGGCGGAAGTAAATATGGGAGTGTCACAGGGTAGTGTATTGGGACCTTTGCTGTTCATTATTCTAATGAATGACTGTGTTGATGGGTTACGATCAGAATTTAAATTTTTTGCAGATGATAATGACAGAATGGTATACAATAGGATCGAAACACTTGTATTCTGCATAGCATTAAAGTCTGATGTTAGTTCCGCCACAGTTCGCCGCCTGTCCTGTTTTACCAGTCTGCCAAGCCTACGACGTTCGACATGTGTAATGAGGGGTGGTCGCCCAACCGCTCGACGTTTGGACGTGGTTTCACCTTGATTTCGCCACTTGTTGAAGACACTCATCACAGCACTCCTCGAATACCCGACAAGTCGTGCAGTTTCCGAAATGCTCGTTTCGAGCCTCCAGACCTTCACAATTTGGCCTCGGTCAAACTCAGATGGATCGCGCGTCTTCGCCATTCTAAACACGGATAGCACGCTCACTGATACTACATGCACCGCGCGTGTGTCTGACCAGGATCGCCTGGATGGGTTTAATATGTTTTGACTGATCGGTGTATATACCCGCCCGTGTTTGTGTGTGTGTATTTGTACATCCAAAGATGACTTTTGGGTGCATGAATTTTGTGGGCAAGTGTATTTTCAGAGTATCTTTTTTGACGTTTTTTTACTTGCAATGCTATGTTGTAATATTTACCTCTAATGCGAGGAAAAACTCACCGTATCCAGATGCATATCATCTATTTGCTCTACGACAGCTGGATTTGCGTACAGTGCATTGACTGACACCAGCACAACAAAGAGACGAGCTGGACACATCGTGGTAGAGTGGAGACCTGGAATGTAGTCAGTAGTGCCTCTGTTTGACGTTTCTGTTACAGTCGACTTCGGCACGTATCCTGATAAACACCGCGCCAGCTCCGTCATCCATCTCTGTTTTTAAAACTTACAGTTACATCAGTACGGGGTTTCTGTTCCATTCGGTCGTCATATACTTACATTTCTTCAAGAATAAGTAGATTCGTTTCCGGATCTCCCCAATATTGTGTACTGCTTCAATCCATCCTGCTTATTTTGTCTGAAGGCACGTTTGCAGAAGGCATTTCCTTCTTACATCAAATAAATGTTAATTGTGCAAACATAGTTACACTAGCGAAATAGAATGCTCCGAACAGTGTTTAAGGGTCTGTCCAATACTTATGTCATACACTAAGGAGTAAGGGTTAAACCCGTGGTACTGTCGTTCCTTTGACAGGAAGGTGATGTGCTTCTTCAGCTGGATGATACAACACAGCGATATCCCCAGACGTGTATCCAGTTGAACTTATGTTTTCGTAAATGAATGCACAGATGTAAACATTCAAGTAAATCAAAATCAGACTTTTGTGTGGCTGTTTCACTAGTTTTACCCTGAAGGAATTATTTGCAGCAGCATTTTTTTTTTCTGTAATAAGGTCAAGGATAGTCGCCAAATCGGATCATGCCTCAAGTTTACATAGCTTTAATTAAGTATTGCTTCGGTCTTTAGCTTGTCACCGTACTGTCGATCACTCCAGGCATTCGCTGATGATATTACCATATACCGCTAGTTGCTGTATTGGTGAATAGATAAAAAATTTAGAAAAAAGATGTGTTTAGTACCAGTTACGTTTACACTCAGAGGGTACCAAACACTTATTAGTAAAATAAATTTGCAAAAAGTTTAAAAAAATCAGTAGTAAGAGATTTTATTATTCGGTTTGTGAAATTGTTCCTAAGATGATACATGAAAACAAAGTACAAAAAGTATCAGTGGAAAAAAAGTAGTCGTTATTAGAAATTTTTTTAATGATTCTAAAAAATTTTATAGACTAACATTTGCCCTCTGCTTCGCATGTATGTGCATTGGTATGTTGAGAAATTCTTTATCGATTTTATTCTATTACCAAATATTAAGTAGGAGAGTTGTGAATTATTTCAGCCCCATATGAATAGTTCCAACTGTCCAATGTTCGATCGCTAAATAGTGAAACTTTTAATACGCATGCAACAGAAGCTATGTTTATGGACTTTAGTGATGTTTGTGGTTAGGTTGAAATGCAGCCTGGAGCATAGTGACATATTTTGTTTAAGGATGAGGCATGATGGATTTAGTTTTATAATTTAGACGGTGTAGCAAAAGGTTTTAGGATTCCTAATTTCTTTTTAATTTCATGGTTCAGTGTTGCTGTCGTCATTAACTCAATAGCACATAAGAAGTTCCAACTTTATGGCGATGAAGACCACAACCGAAAACCATCATTACAAAATCAGGGTTATGAGTGTCATTTAATACAAAGAACCATTTAGTTTACTGGCCGTAGTAGCCGAAATTTGTACACAAGATTCTTGGGCGATATTATTCCAGAGTATTTGCACATTATAGCCATCAAATATATACTAATCAATTAAAGTCCTTCAAAATATGGTCAGTTTCGCACAAGTTATGACGCAAGAAATACATGTTATTACCTATTGATGTTTATTGTAGGCTTTGTCCTTTTTCAGGCATCTTTCTTCAAGAAAAAACTGAATTCCGAATTCATTTGTCATGCAGGGAAGAAGTATCACAAATTAATTAACATTGTACAGCATTCAGTGTTTATTACAAACATGTCGTATCAGATGTAAATTGTGTAACTGACAAAGATGTTAATAATTTTGGCGAATGTGCTTACAGTAAATTAAATATTACTCACGCTTATTACGTTTGATTCACATTTTTCGTTAATTTTAATTTTTCAAATTTCGGAGAACTGATTAAAGAAATAGCCGAAGTCATGAAATGAAACATAATCCTAATAAAAGTAGTATGATTTTTTGGTCAGTTTTTCGTGAAAATAAGAAATATCTCAAGTACAATATGATCCGTGGCCCATAATATTCCGCCTAGAGATGATTTCATTTACTTTCTTTACTTGCATGATACTGGTTCATAACTCTCAGATACACTCAGCTTGCTTACAGATTTATAATAGTACTAGTGTAAGCCCGTGACTGTTTTTTGCCTATCGTCACGGGTCTAGAATAATTTCAGTTTTTAAGGTCAAAGATTGTTACAGGTTGACGTGATCTTTCTAATTACGAACTTGACTTGTAACTCACCCTTAGGGTAAATAAAATCTATTGAGTTTGAAGAAATCAGAAGTATTAACAGACATATTAAACACGGACTGAGAAGATCGCGCTATGGTATAATTGTTTCAAAGGTCATGGCTGACTTGTATTCGACCCTAAAATTTCACTTTGCGAAATTTGAAGAATTTCCGTTTAAAGGGAGTGCGCAATTGCTTCGAAAGCATCACGTTGTTTATTATTATTATTATTGAGAACTAGCTGATACCCGCGAATTCGTACGCGTGGATTAAGACTTTCTTTGACAGAATTGAATATAGAAAATTGTTGGTAACGAATGATTCGTCCAAAACAACACCAAGTCGGCATAATATGACCGGAAATCCATTACTATATCATTCTACCATCGAACCTCTCTCTTGAAAAGAATCAATTTCCAACATATTTAAAAACAGAAAAACAAACGAAGGTGAGGGGATGTGGGGAGGAGGGAGGAGGGAAGGGGGCAGCTTTATTTCAGATTGGTCTTTTCTTCTTTATTCAGCATGAGCATCCGATTCTTGGGTTCTAATAACTTCAGCTGCTCGTGCTCTGCTAGAGCTACACCTTAGGCCAGTTTACGCCCGCAAGCCATGTCAAAAAAAGGAGGCAAAATTAACTGATGCCAGAAACATTTAAGCAGACACTAAGTAATAGGACAGAGAAAATCGACGTCTATACTAAATAATACGTTTCTTCTCTAAACGAAATTTATTAACATACAATACACTAACATTATGCGCGAGAAGCATATCTTGAGCAAGCGACGTAACACACACATCCGTCTCTCTGTCACCATTCGATAAGTTCTCAAAATTTCGTGACTACAACTGTTAATCATACCGAAAAAAAGTCCTGTACCCTCCCTACAGATTTTCTTGTTAAATTCCGTCAATATCGGTATAGGCATTTAGTTGTCAAAACGTAACAAAAGCCAGAGACTTACTTCTGCATTTATAGTATTAGTAGCTCGTACCCGCGACTTCGTAAGCGTGGATTAAGAATTTTTTGCTAGAATTAAATATAGAAAGTTGTTGGTAACGAAGGATTCGTCCCAAACAATATCGAGTCGGAATAATATGACAGGAAAGCTATCACTATATCATTGTACCGTCAAACCTGTCTCTTGAAGAGAATCAGTTTCCAACACATTTCTGTCACCATTCGATAAAGTCTCAAAATTTCGTGACTACAACTGTTAATCATACTGGAAAAAATATCCTGTGCCCTTCATACAGATTTCCTTATAAAATTCCATCACAACGATATAGCCATTTAGTCGTCAAGACGTAACAAAAAGACAGAGACTTACTTCCGTATTTATAATAATATTACTGTGGTTCACACTCACACACTGACTGCGAACAATATCTGAGGGATAATTATAACTTAAAAAAGTGTACACCTACAACATTGCAAGACTACCTACGATTTGCCTCGCATTGCACCCCTAACTGTCTAATATCTACAGTTTAACATTCTATCTGAATAACCTACGGCCCAGGCCTGACTCTTACGATGAAAAACAATTTTTTAAAAATCTTAGCCTCCACGGAGATTTGAACCTGAGGCTACGACGTTCGTAAGCAAGCGGTTTAACCACTGAGTTGCCAGTCCACTAGACGGAAACACGGTACGGAGACGTCCATATCCAACGTGTCTGTCTATCGCCGTATTTCGAAGTTATGAGACAACATGTATTATTTATACAGATAATTTTTCAACAAAATGTAGACAGTATTTTTCTCCTTGTTTCAAAGGATAAGTGTGCAAAGTTTCATCGAGATCGAATGAAAACTGTGGATTTGTATGAAGAACAAACAAACTAACAAATAAACAAACATACATTCATCTTTATATATAAAGATTACTGCCGATCACACACACACTGACTGCGAATCACAATGAGGGATCAATATAACGTAAAAAAGTGTACATCTACAGCATTGCAAGACTACCTACGATTTGCCTCGCATTGCACCCCTAAATTTGTGATATCTACAGTTTAACATTCAATCCGAATAACCGACGGTCCAGGCGTGTCTCTTATGATCAAAAACAATTTTTAAATATCTTAGTCTTCACAGAGATTTGAACCAGAGACCAAGACCCAAACATTAGTAAGCAAGCGCTTTAATCACTGTACATGGCCACTAAACGGAAAAACAGTACACAAACCTCCATATCCAACGCGTCTGTCTATCGCCGTTCAGTAATTTTTCGAAACTATAAGACAACATCTATTAGTTATACAGATAATTTTTCAACCAAATGTAGACAGTATTTTTCTCCTTGTTTCAAAGGATAAAGGTAAAAGTTTCATCGAGATGGGATGAAAACTGTGGATTTGTATGAAGAAAAAACAAAGCAACCAACCAACAAGCAAACATACATACATTCTTCTTTGTATATTTAGATGGATAAACATTCATAATGTAATCTTTGGTCATAGTGTCTGCAAAGGCCAAAGAACTTACTACAGATTCCAGATTGTTAAATAGTTGAGCAATAAATTGCCAGAATACTTGATTCCGTAACATATTTGTTCTGACATCCACTTTAAATAACCTAATAACTCACGTACAATGAACATGAATAAAAACCACTAACGAAAGTGGTCAGTAAAATACTCAAAAAGCAAATAAACAGTTATGTACTAACTTTGGTCTAGCAGCAACATAAGCCAAATATTTAATTAAATTGAAATTTAGCCTAGGCCGTAATGACATTTGGCATTCGTGATTTCAGTAGAGACCTTGAGTAATTTAAGTTTTTATCATGTTGCTTTCATTAGCGACATGTTACTGAAAAGCAGTTCCACGTTTTTTCAGCACTAAAGTTTATCGACTTTTTTAAACCATGAAATGCTACGAAAAACAAACTTCATGAATGTATTATGACAATTAATTCTGTAGCAGTTTGTAACATAACAGTAGCATTCCGCCGCTCCGAAATGAGCGCATGACTACATTGTTAAAAGTCAGTCGTTATCGAGGTGTGGTAGCGGACGGCTCGCGTCGCGTAATGTGAGACGCTATACTAACTGTGCGGGTGTAGCAAGAAGTAAGAAGAAGAATGAACTAGTTTAACCATTGCGACGTATGTTTTAAATTTATTTGAACAGCGTGTTGAGATACCAGAACAGTGAAGTGTGGCATCGAAAGTAATATAGTGTGGACTGATTTGGATCAATAACTTTCCTTTTTTTTCTAAGAATCTTGCAATCGACGGATTACGAAGTTTCAATAGCCTTATCATATAAATTCTGATAGTGGCCAACTGGTTCGATGTGTACTTTATTCTAATAAATGTGTGGAGAACCGTTTTTCATTACTTAATACTTGAAGATTTCTCTTAATTAGTTATCCTCACACTTTTATCGGACTGGTTTGGACCCTATCTGGCGACCGGCGGCGACTACGAACTCATTTATCCGGCTTCTAGTGCTATATGTTAGTAATTAAAACTTTAGCAAGCACGAAGTTCGGTCTACAGTAAGTAAGTATCATGTCAACCCCAAGAAAGACAATAGTCTTACATGGCGACGAGTGACAGGACTGTGTGGTAGAAATTAGTACTAGGAGGAGAGACAATTTTTCTCAAATCCTAGGAAAACACACACAAAAAAAAGGAAAACTAGTGATATCAAGACGACGACAATCGAAACAGGTGTCGACAATACCCAAAGGTGCGGAAGAACTCCCACTCGACGAAGGCAGCGCGGCTGGTCAAGGAGCAGCGGGGAAGATATTCTACATTGTTCGGCGCGGAGCTGGGCAGCCGAGACGACGAAGGCGGGAGAAAGAAGAATCGTCGTGCAGAGTCTCCGAAAGCTAAGGACGCGCTGTGCGCTGCTTGTTTGGGCTATTTTTGAAGGCTTAAATCCTTTCCTTATTTTTTTTCTAATAATTTTCCTTTTTTTTCTGTAAAATATCGAGGAAGGAAATCGGGCAAGATTTTCTCTCCTAACTTGACAATACATTTTGTTCTCCTTTGTCATCAGTGATGACAGAAGCAATTATTTAAACTCCACCTGTAGTTATGCCAATGGTGCAACCTTTTTGTTTCCCTTTCTTTGCTTGAAGTGGCATGCTTAGCTAGATAGCTTGCAGCAGCTGGCGCTTCGTAACGGCGCGGCGTTGTTGTGGTTTGGTTGTCTGATTCGCGGGAAGCGAATTTGCCGTGTTTTGTGATCTTGTTTTCTGTGTAAAATTATAGTCATGCCGGAAACTGAGGGAAGCTCGAATGTAGATATGTCGGAAATGGTCCGAGTGATAAATGAGTTACTAAATTCCAAGTTGGAAACTCTAAGGTCAGACTTTCAGTCAACTACGGAAAGTTTAAAGTCCGAGATTAGTATGAATATTGAAAGCTTAAATTCCAAGTTTGAAAATTTAAACACAAATTCTGAGTTTCAAAATTCCAAGTTGGAAAATTTAACTCTAGACCTTCAGTCAACCACTGAAAGCTTAAAGTCAGACCTTAAGTCAGATATTAGTATAAATACTGAGACCCTAAATTCAAAATTTGCAAACTTAAATTTGGACCTCAAATCAAGTACTGAAATCCTCCATGATAAATTTGAAAAGTTAGATTCAGATCTTAAGTTAAGTACTCAAACCTTTGATTCCAAGCTCGATAATTTAAAAGCTGAACTAAAATCTGACGCGGAAGTATTACATTCTAAGTCTCTGAAAGAACACAAAACCCAAATAGCTGAATTACGTAAGGATATGGAAGAGTATCGTGCTTTGTGTAATATGCGAGCAGAGGACTTAGCAACCCAGTTTTCTGATTTAAAACATGAGTTAAAGGGTGAAACTGGTAGTTTGCGCCAGGAAACAGACGCCTTGCAAGAACAATATGCGCAGTTGCAAGAAAAAAGCGATAGTCACTGCCACCGTATAAAGACGATCGAAGGACAGTTCCAAACATTGCAAGAAGATACCCGACAGGGCTATGCGGAAGTGAAATTTGGGATGAAAGAGATAACTGCGGAGGTGGAACAGCTGGATGAGAAGTTGGAGAAATTAAAAGTGTCAACTGCCGTATTTGTGGATGAAAGAATGAAGGTACAGGCTCCGCTAATTATAAAACAAGAAGTATTAAAACAAGTGCCGGGTGTAGTGAGAGAAGAATTCTGTAAATACAAAGAAACCGGAAAGGGCACCGTAATTCCTGTTCAATGCTACGACGAAAAGATTGATTGGGAAGGATTTTCGGACCGAAATGGCATCCATCCTGTAAAGTTTATTAAAAATTTCGAAAATTTTCCACCTTTTATGGCTGCTAGTGAGGAGAAGAAAATTAATATGGTAATAAAACATTTAAGAGCAGGACCCCGACTGTGGGCAGAGCAATTAGAGGAGGAATTTTCATCTTTCGAGCAGTTCAAAGAAGATTTCTTGAATCTTTACTGGTCGGCAGAGCGGCAGATCGCCGTAAAATCAGAATTAATGTGCGGTGACCGTTATGACCCGAGAAGAGGATCGCAAACCGATTTTTTCATGCGGTGCTATGCATCTTGCCGATACTTAGACCAGCCTCATAGTGAAGAAGAGTATGTACGAATGATTGCGGCTAGGTTACCGGAACAGACACAGCTAATACTTACTAGCCACAAGATCCGCTCCATAAAGGATGCTGTAGATATGCTGGGAAGATTAGATGTACAAGAGCAAAGAATGTACAGAACAAGATACCAGGGGCAACATAATACTAATCATTTTCAAAATAACGGATCCCGACAGGAAAACCACCGAAGAGAAGGGAATAGAAATTTTCGGCAAGAACCGGAAAACTCAGGCCGGCAAGACGGAGTTCGAAAGGAAAACATAGAGGAAGGAAAATCTCATAGGCGGTTCCAGAATCATAACTACCGACCGCAAAATGAAGAACATAGGGTAGCCGTGGTTTCAGAAGACAGCACCAGACATTTAAACTAGTGCCTGCCACTGAGAAGGCTTCGCCAGCGGCGGAGGCAGAAAAGAGGCCGAATACAGAGAAAATATTATTAGTAAAAGAAGAAAAAATAGGCTTGAGGCGGAAAAAGGATCAACCGGAAATATGTCTATACGATACAGTATTTAATAACGAAGTTGAAGAGGAACCGACAAGATACGAGAAAATTTTATTAACCTGTACAAGTGAAGAATTGAAGGCGGATGAGGTAGAAGATGAAAATGAATTTGATCAGGAAATGGAAGTCGAAGAATCTGAGATCAGAGGAGAAGGCGAAGACGACATTTTTGAAATTGAAAACGAAAGAATTCAAGAACACATTTGGAGAGAACAAAGGAAATTACGCGAGGGTGAGATGATGTTAATAGGGATTGATGGTTCGGAAAATATGGATACAGGCGAGGTAAGCCTGGACGGGATTAAAGTTGTGCGGAAGTCTTATGTATTTCATGACGGCGCAGCCGGCGAGCGCGACGGCAGCCAACACACGCGTAACAGTCCAGGCGTAAACAGTGTTGGTACCTGTGCCAAAAATAATTTGAAGCACGCGGCAGCCGCTGGCGCGGTATACGACAATGCGGAACATTCTGTCAACTAAAGCGAGTTATGGAAAGGGAAGATCAATACCAATGGACTGCGGAACTTGTAAAGAAGATGACGGGAAATTTAAGCAACCGCAGATACGTAAAGAAAAGAAGAGAATCGACCGGAAATATATCAAATGGAAGTGGAAAGCTAACGTGATAGGGGTGGAGATGAGCCCTTCATCTATGGATGTTGGACGAGGATGTCTACTCACTCCGCAATGGTCACGAATAGGGGACACCCTTTATCCTTATTTTTCTTAATTTTTCTATTTGGCGTATGCCTATTTCCTCACCGCTTCGGCGAATAAATCCTTGACTTTTCCGGCTAAAGCCAGCGAAATAAATCTACATTTCCAATTACCCTACCCTGCCTGAAATATGCAAAAGCAGCAGCAGCAACAACAGTAGGCTTTGTGTAGTGCAGTGTAGTGCGTGAAGTGCTTCGACAAAAGTCGTATCGAGGTTAATGACCTCTACCAGTGTCGCAACCGAGGACTCCACCCATAGAGCCTACGGTAGAAGCGGAAATATTATTTTTGTCATGTTGTGTATATATGTTCTTTCTTTTCAGTTTTATTTTCGTGAGAGTTGACAGTCTATTTGAGAACTGTGACCACGAAAACTATAACAATTTCATGTGGTTCCTTCCTGTAATTTTTTTTTATATGTTTTATTGATGTTGTTTGTGTGCCTGTTTTTTTTTATTTAACATATGTTAAATGGCTTTGTGTATCTTATGTTAGTAGGTTGGCCACACTCGAGAGTTTGAAACTTGGTATTTGTAAATTTTCTTTTTTTATTGTAATGATAATTCTTCAGTGGAAAAAACCTGAACAATTATCACAAATTGGTAGTTGGGGAATGTAACATAACAGTAGCATTCCGCCGCTCCGAAATGAGCGCATGACTACATTGTTAAAAGTCAGTCGTTATCGAGGTGTGGTAGCGGACGGCTCGCGTCGCGTAATGTGAGACGCTATACTAACTGTGCGGGTGTAGCAAGAAGTAAGAAGAAGAATGAACTAGTTTAACCATTGCGACGTATGTTTTAAATTTATTTGAACAGCGTGTTGAGATACCAGAACAGTGAAGTGTGGCATCGAAAGTAATATAGTGTGGACTGATTTGGATCAATAACTTTCCTTTTTTTTCTAAGAATCTTGCAATCGACGGATTACGAAGTTTCAATAGCCTTATCATATAAATTCTGATAGTGGCCAACTGGTTCGATGTGTACTTTATTCTAATAAATGTGTGGAGAACCGTTTTTCATTACTTAATACTTGAAGATTTCTCTTAATTAGTTATCCTCACACTTTTATCGGACTGGTTTGGACCCTATCTGGCGACCGGCGGCGACTACGAACTCATTTATCCGGCTTCTAGTGCTATATGTTAGTAATTAAAACTTTAGCAAGCACGAAGTTCGGTCTACAGTAAGTAAGTATCATGTCAACCCCAAGAAAGACAATAGTCTTACAAGTTGCTTGGTTATTAAATTGTGGACATAACCTCGGATTCTTCTAATGATATGTCTGGTCGCTGTTAACTTTCAAGTGAAGGCTGGCGTGACGTCACCTTACTCCAGCCAATAGCTATCGAGGTGTGTGAGTGAGTGAGCTTAGGAAATTATATTGTAGATAGATTCATAAAATTCTGTAACGATTGATATGATGTATGGATTACGACGAAAAAATTGTCAGCTGTGGGTTGAAATTAGCAAAAATTATTTATCCTCTTAATCTTTTTTACAGGAAATCTCAGAACAAAGACAATGGAGAAAGTGAAATTTTCCATGGTTTTTAGCGTAAAATTCTTAAAAATTGTCAAACAAATAGAAAAATCTAAACTTACAAAGAGTACAAGGGTTTCTAGCTTTAATTTGATACTCTTGAAGATGATTCACAGGTAAGAAAGAGCTAAATAGAGCTCGAGTACAAATTTAAATGTTACAGGTTTCAATAGTTCCGAGGCTGTGAGACAAATTATTGGTTGCACAGAGATTTTTTCTTTCACTGAGAAGATTCTTAAAGGACGCGTGAAACATCAGTTTTCTATGATTTTTGTTATTATTACTGTAATTAACATTACGAATATTAGATACTAATTACCTTTTAGGAGCATCTTTGTTAACAAGGAGCAATCTCGGCGCCAAGGAGAAACCAAAGAAGTTTGTTGAAGATGGGCGGACTGAGATTCGTGATTCAATATGAACTGATTCTAATGCTAATGATGATTTTATGACGGACGCATTAAGAAGGATTTTAATATGAATGAATATTGTAGCATGACTGATGCTGAACAGATTTGTAGTGTCTATGAAAGAGCTGCGATGGTATGCTGTAAATAGTTTGACTTGAAATGTGTGGTAATTTATTTATAAAAAAATAGTTGCAACAAGGAAAAATATGTTCTTGTAGTGTTTAGTGCAACTTATACCATAAGTCGTGTAAAAATGTGTGTTCGAGTACACGTGGAAGGTTTAAAATTGATTGTACAATCGATAGTTTTCCCGAAGAAAATGAAAGAGAATTAATTTCACAGATAGCATACGTTTCCCTTTCAGATAAAAACAGAAAGCGCAAAAGATAAAATTAAAACCAGAGGGCGTATGTTAAGAGTCATCTCACAAGGGACATCTTTGACGTCGAACGCTCGGAAGCCAACCAAAACATGTTTAGATTTACAAGCGATCATAAAACAAGATAGTGGTGTGTGTCATTTCCATGCAGAACTCCGCACTTGTCTGTTAGCGCCATTAAAGAGCCATGAAAATCCTATTGTTGTGTGATTCCTGGTCAGTTCATACTGATCGTACCCTTCTAGATGCAACTTTTCCAAACAAAGATGTTATGCTGAAGATATTGCCACCGAAAGCAACAAAATATTGCCAACCCTTTGACGTTTACTTCTTTCGGCAATATGAACTCTATATGAGAAACATTACTGATTTTGTAAGATTACAATGTGTCAAACCACGAGTGAAGACAAATGATCGTTATTTCATCATGAAACTTCACTCTGTGATTCACAATCAATTTGCCGCACCTACGTATAAGCCTGTGTTGCAGTATGGATGGCGAAAGGCAAGTTATGACATTGGCATACCAACATCATAATTTGAAAATGTAATTAGTGTGGCTTTTGATACTGGACTGCGTGAATGCGAAAGTGATTTGGAATGTGATTACGTGGATTTAGTGATATGTGCACTTTGTTTTAACCACTTAATCAAAATCCAGCATCTGCACTTTGAGGCCTAATATGAGCACTAAGTGTGGTACTGCTGCATATGTGTGTTTTGCGCTATATTAAGTACTCTAAGCAGAGAGTTTCTGGCACTGTTGATTGAAAATGTAATGATACACTGACGTCATTGAATTGCATACAATTTCCTTCATATGGTACTGATATCTTTTTACTTGTTTTCTCTTTTTTAACATGTTACTTGAGGTAGAATTCAACGTTTTGTGTGGAAATGACACACATCAGTGTTTTGTTTATGGTCGCTTGTTATTCTAAGCATGTTTCCGTGCGGTTCAGAGCGATCGAAGTAAAAGGTGTCTCTTGTCAGGTGTAAAAGATCACTTATAACGTATTCATTCCTGTTGGAACGAAACCAAAGAACACGATTCAGGTAGAATAATATATATTCAAGTTGAGAGAGATGCTGAGATAGTTAATTGTCAGTAGTTAAGTAAAGATGAAATATCTGAATAGCGACCACAAGAGGAAGGTTAGGTACTGGAAGGGCCCAATTCCTTACTTATTTCTTGTAAAAATATTTATATTTTCCAATTTCCGGTATCGGGTTAGTCTTGTAAGCTTTTATTTACCTCTATATCCAATACCGGCTTTAACACAACTGCTGAAAATATTGTTTGTTAACTAAAGTAAAATTACTTTTCTAAGATCAAACATACCAGGTTTATTAACTTCCATAAGAATAAAACAATTATAATTTTAATTAACTTACTGTTACTTTTATAACATATTATTCTATGAAAAACATAAGCAAAACAATTCGTTTATATCATTCCTACTTCATTACCCTCCGGCTTAATTCTTGAATATCCAAATTGTAATTATGTATCCATCTCGCCAGGATAAGATCATCTTATCATTTCAAACTTACAAGCCATCTTCTTTTAAATAACTTTTTTTTTAGTAATCACACAGATCCTCCTTCACTTCCTTCGGTTTGGTTTGACTTTCTCTGACCTTGAAATACTTTAATGCCAAAGTTACTATATGTATCAATAACTATTTAATGACAAAAATATGCTTTAACAATAAATTAAACGATTTATGAGGTCGTTTACCTCACAGTACAGTACCTTAAAAATCAAGACATTACATATAATATTGCCTTTGTTGTTTTAAACGACACAAAACTGAGAAAGGTAAAGAGAAATGAATAACTCGGTGGCACATTTAGGAAAATGACGAGACTGAATTATGTCTGAATCATCACCGAGCCTGGTGGTACAGCGGTAGCGTTGAAGTCTCGCATTCTGGAGGCCACGGGTTCGAATCCCCGTCTGGCCATCCAGAAGCGGTTTTCCGTAGTTTCCCGAAAGCACTGCAGGCGAATGCCGGGATCGTTCCTTCAGGAACCCATGGCGGAATTCCTTTCCGTTCCTTGTCCCTCTTTTTATTTTTTTACTTATGGTTTTACGCCTCGTCGACGTCGAGGTCATTAGAGGCGGGATGCGATTGGGGCAAGGAACGGGAAGGAATTCGGCCATGGCATTTTAAAGGAAGCATCCCGGCATTTGCCTGAGGTGATTTGGGGAAACCATGGAAAACCCATCCCGGACGGGGATTCGAACCGGCGTCCTCCCGAATGCGAGACCAGAACGTTAACCGTTCACTCACCACGCTCGGCTTATCCCTCGTCTTACTCATGTCTAAAATAGGAAATTACTGCTATATCCTCGTAATCAGTTGTGCCTCTACCTTTTCAATTATACGACAAAAATCGTTACGTGTGAATCCTATTTATTTATAAACGATACTTTTCACTGATCGACGTTTCTTTCCCTATTTTCAATTGACTCAAACGATTAAAAAATTTCAAATTTCAAGAAACTACATTTCTGCTAAACGAATCTATTAAATATTATTTTACAGATTAGATTTGTTGTCAGTACTGCGCCAGGAGACTGATGAGGCTGTCGTAGACGAGGTGTTTGACATCGATACCCCAGAGGAAGTCCATGTGGCCGAAAGAATTCTCCACCAGAAACTTTCCTACGGGGTTGGGTAGCTGCTCGTACAAGCGTTCAACATCCTGAAGAGCAAAGAAGAGACATCTTAATAATACCTAAACCGGTACATAATTGTTTTGTATTATTTGACGATAAAATTGAAAGTCGGTATTTGGGCACACATATACAAATTCGTTGCAGTTACAAGACTGATTGTAAAGGCACAAGTCCTGAAATACACATTACTCATCAAGGAGTTGGCATAGCAGTCATATGGTTATAAAAATCGAACCTAACACAACACACTAAAATTCATACACTGACGAGTTGAAACATTATGACGTTGTGGCGTTTCAGTTACATTTGGAACGCAATAAAGCAGCTATTCGGCGTTGCATAGTCCTTGGTAGGTTCCTGGAGGTTTCTGACACCAGATGCTTATGCACAGATCACGCAATTCCCTTAAATTACGGGGCGGTGGTTTGAGAGCGCAGAACTGGCGCCAAATACCGTACCAGGTGTGTTATATCGGGTTGAAATCAAGCGAACTTAGTGGACAAGAACATTAACGTGAGTTCACTATGATGGTTCCTCAGTTGCTGCACGATTCTGATCTTGTGACGCGAACATTTATCGCGCTGGAAGATGGCAAAACATGAAGAAGGAAGGGAGGCAGGTGAGTAATGCACAGCTGCAATGGTGCCTGTGATCACTAACACAGGTCCGCACCCCATAACATAGGCCTGCGTGCAAGACAGCGAATCCGGACACTAGTTTCGAGCTGGTATAACAATAAAAAGTTATTCATCCGACAAGGCGACACGTTTCCATTGATCCACGGTACATTCTCGATGATACCGTTCTTAATTTTAATTTAATTTAATTGCAATGGAGCACAGGCTCCGGTGGCAATTTCCCAACACACCCATCTTCCCCCTTTCCTGCACCCACCTACATTTGTCCTCTACAAATTTTAACTTTAAATTATTTCAACGTTTTCGGTAAATTATTCATCATTTCCCTTGGTAACTTATTCCAATCCCCGATACCCTTACCTAAAAAAGAGAATCTTCCCACACCCTTGTGCCTGAAATCGAGTGCCAGCTTGTGGTCATGGTCATCTTTTCCCTTCCATGCACTAGTTTTCATACTTACACCGAAATCTTTCTATGCCTCTTCACCAGTATACGCCTTGTACACTCCCATAACCCTCTTCATCCTCCTCGTGTCTTGTAATGAATCCCATTCCAGCTCCTTTATTATATATTTTACTGATTGCATTCTGCAATAATTTCCAGAAACAAATCTAGCAGCCCTTTTTTGCACCATCTCCAACTCCTGTATTTGATACGCAAAATGTGGGTCCCATACTACATTACCATATTCGAGCAATGGTCTGTCCAAAGTTTTGTAACCCAATTCCTTTACTTCTCTCGTACATCCCCTCATCACTCTCTCCAACAAGTGCAGAATTTTGAAACCTTTTCCTACAGCCTGTCCAATGTGTCCTGCCCATTTAAGCTTGTTATCAAATGTAATGCCAAGATATTTACATTTCAAGTCTTCAGCAAGCAATTCTTTCCCCACCTCATATTAATAATTAATCTTTAGTTTTTTGTTTGTGTATCTAATAAGCTGACTCTTCTTTGCATTTATCTTCATTCCATGTTTACCAACCCAACTAAATATCCTGTCCAGATCACCCTGCAACTGTATACAATCCTCTATCGTTTTGATTCTTTTATGTCATCTGCAAACAATCTAATTTCAGATAGTAAACAATCAACACAATTATTCATTAGAATAATGAATAGCAATGGTCCCAATACGCTTCCCTGTGGCACACCAATTTTCACTTCCACGTCTTTTGATACTGCGTTTCCTACCCTAACTTTCTGTTTTCTACCTTTAAAAATTCTTCTACCCAGCAAATCACTTTCTCATCCACCCCAATCATTTTTTCCTTACTTATTACCACTTTATGACTCACTCTGTCAAACACCTTTGACGGATCTAGCGCTACACTATCAATTTGGCTCCCCTTCTCCATTTCATCTGAAATATCTTCCATACACTCCACCAATGAAGCGTTCCCTCTCACGCGAGAGTTAATGAGCCTATATCCACAAAGAACTCTTGATAACACAAAAGAGTTTCTAATTATAGACTTAGTAGTGGAAGAAAAACTATGGAATGTACATTTCGCATTATGGCGGAAAAATTACAAGTGTTTATCAGTCCCATATGATGTCATGATCCACAAAAAGTGATTAATTTGGCAAAATCAGCTAACATATGTAACTCAGGAGTGGGGGAGGAGCCCCATACAGCCAGAGTAAATTTGAAAATAATATAACTTCAATACCACACATAACACCGCTGTCTCAACAACTTAAAGTAAGCTCTCGTTCATTAGCACATGACACCAGTAATTGTTTGGCCAATTACTTTATTACTCAACAAGGAGCGCTTCCTTGGCAATGGAATTATATTGTATAATTTAATTTAATAAAAATAAATCCGAAGTGTTTACATAAAATATTTTTATTATTATTTATTAAATAATACGTTCATGCTTTTTCTGTGTCATCTTTCCGTGAATATTCATTCAACTTGTAATTACACTCCTGGAAATTGAAATAAGAACACCGTGAAATTCATTGTCCCAGGAATGGGAAACTTTATATACACATTCCTGGGGTCAGATACAACACATGATCACACAGACAGAACCATAGGCACATAGACACAGGCAACAGAGCATGCACAATGTCGGCACTAGTACCGTGTATATCCTCCTTTCGCAGCAATGCAGGCTGCAATTCTCCCATGGAGACGATCGTAGAGGTGCTGGATGTAGTCCTGTGGAACGGCATGCCAAGCCATTTCCACCTGGCGCCTCAGCTGGACCAGCGTTCGTGCTGGACGTGCAGACCGCGTGAGACGACGTTTCATCCAGTCCCAAACATGCTCAATGGGGGACAGATCCGGAGATCTCGCTGGCCAGGGTAGTTGACTTACACCTTCTAGAGCACGTTGGGTGGCACGGGATACATGTGGACGTGCATTGTCCTGTTGGAACAGCATGTTCCCTTGCCGGTCTAGGAATGGTAGAACGATGGGTTCGATGACGGTTTGAATGTACCGTGCACTGTTCAGTGTCCCCTCGACGATCACCAGAGGTGTACGGCCAGTGTAGGAGATCGCTCCCCACACCATGATGCCGGGTGTTGGCCCTGTGTGCCTCGGTCGTATGCAGTCCTGATTGTGGCGCTCACCTGCACGGCGCCAAACACGCATACGACCATCATTGGCACCAAGGCAGAAGCGACTCTCATCACTGAAGACGACACGTCTCCATTCGTCCCTCCATACACGCCTGTCGCGACACCACTGGAGGCGGGCTGCACGATGTTGGGGCGTGAGCGGAAGACGACCTAACGGTGCGCGGGACCGTAGCCCAGCTTCATGGAGACGGTTGCGAATGGTCCTCTCTGATACCCCAGGAGCAACAGTGTCCCTAATTTGCCGGGAAGTGGCGGTGCGGTCCCCTACGGCACTGCGTAGGATGCGACGGTCTTGGCGTGCGTCCGTGCGTCGCTGCTGTCCGGACCCAGGTCGACGGGCACGTGCACCTTCCGCCGACCACTGGCGACAACATCGATGTACTGTGGAGACCTCGCGCCCCACATGTTGAGCAATTCGGCGGTACGTCCACCCGGCCTCCCGCATGCCCACTATACGCCCTCGCTCAAAGTCCGTCAACTGCACATACGGTTCACGTACACGCTGTCGCGGCATGCTACCAGTGTTAAAGACTGAGATGGAGCTCCGTATGCCACGGCAAACTGGCTGACACTGACTGCGGCGGTGCCCAACCGCTGCGCAGCTAGCGCCCTTCGACGGCCAACACTGCTGTTCCTGGTGTGTCCGCTGTGCCGTGCGTTTGATCATTGCTTGTACAGCCCTCTCGTAGTGTCCGGAGCAAGTATGGTGGGTCTTACACACCGGCGTCAATTGTTCTTATTTCAATTTCCAGGAGTGTATACTAACACTGGGAAGTTTCTCGATTTCAGCACAAGCTTTTTAATTCATTGTCTGATCCGCCATTTTTGTTGAGAAACTAGTTGGTAACTAGCATCGCGGAAACTGGAACGCAGCGTCACTTGGAACCAATCACGGCCGCGTTATGAACTGGTTACTAACCGATCACACCGTGTGCGAGCCTCTATACAAATTCTAGTGCAGTGACTAAAAAGAAACTTGTTGGTGATCCGAGTTAGTAACTGGTTTCTTTTCAGTAGCGCCGTGTGAGAAGGGCCTAACTGACGATGTCGTTGGGTCAACATTGGAACAAGTAGGTGGCGATTGCTGTGGAGCCCCATGTTCAAGAATATGCGCTGAACTCTGTGTTCCGAAACACTTGTGCCTGTACCAGCATTGTATCCTGCCAGCAGATCTCTCCCTATCCTGATTTACCTACATTTACTATGAAGCGTGGGCAACTATCACATTGGTTACTTGTATTTTCACCGCCCTTCAGTATCTTTCCATAGATGCTCGCTACAGTAGCACAGCAACAGCCGAACAGCCTTGTCATTTTGCCTTTTGTTAAAGCCACTTACGGCAGTGATTTCTCTGTTTGCTGCTTATATACAGTAGTTGTTTCCTCACTGCATGACGTATCCTCAACGTCACTACACGGCATGCAGTCCCACAGTGCACAGTGATCATAATGTTTTTAGACCATCAGTGTAGCTGAATACTTTAGTGTTAGTTTTATAAAACTCTCTTTTTGTTTAATTTCTATCTGCAGTTAACACGGTGACATCAAGGAATTTGTCTAATGTATATTAAAATATTTTATTTGTCGTATAATCGGTAGAGTGAAAGAACATTACGTTATTACAATTAATTTATTTATGTTGAGTGGTTATTTGGCTCTTCTCACCTCGACAGCAGACAGCCAGTCGTTGGCGGCGTAGAACAGGGCTATCGGTGCCGTGATCCTTGACAAGTCGTAGTCAGGAGGAAACAGACTGCCATATATGAACAGATTCAGCGCCTCGTGGTCGTACTGACGGAAGTGGCCTGCAAGAAGTACGTGTAAGTTTAGAATAACGAAGTAATTTATCATTGGTAATAATTAAAAAAAAAGGTAAACGCGTATGGCATTGTTGGCCAGGTGAAGGATTGTTCGACCGCCACGTGACAGAGTTTCGATTAGCCACGCATGCGCTTCTATCATGGCTGCCCTACCACTAGCGGTTAAAAAAAATTAAACACCGACTCTGCATGTCCAGCGTGCAGTTCTTTGTAGCTTTGCCGAAATTATTTTTTGGTCCACGCCACATCTTAACCTAACCACTTCAATTTGGAGACAGTGTATCTCGAGAACTAAGCGAGATATCGAAAATTTTATTCTTTACTTTCGATTTGACTCGTTGTATTACATAAGAATCCGTGATTAAATTTGACTTTAAGGAAAATTAAGTCGCGGGGAAAATTGGTAAGCTAGAAGAGTATTGTCAATAAATCGTTTTAAACTAACAAAACATAAACATTTAAATTTAAATATGTTGAGTCATACATAAAAGATAATCTGGTGTTTTTATACAATTTTCTTTTTCATCGCCCACGACTACGAAACTGAGTTTTAATTTTACAAAACATAACACTACGAACAAAGATACTCGACCTCATCTTTAAAAGTAGCATCTGTTACTGCTTATATCTTATGACGCTCTCTGTAGCAGCTATCTCTCTGACACAACCAACGAATTAGATGTTTCAAACCGAATTTTTGTCTGATAAATTTATTTTATACACTTTGATTACAGATCTAAATCGTATTAAAATTTCAGCTACTCTAAAATGGTTTAAATTTTTTTTTATCGCATCTGGTGAGATCATAGCAACGATAAAACTGTCTGGTAACCATAAATTTACGAGGGGTACCAAAAAAAACGGAATTATTTTGTAAAAGCTATATATTTTCAATTTTTTTTTTTTTTTTTAAAAAAACAACCTTATCCCCTTCAAAATACTCTCCATTACAACTAATACATTTGTCCCACCGGTACTTCCACTGTTCAAAACATTTTCCGCAGTCATCTTTAGAAATGGCTGACAGCTCCTCCTTCCAGGGGCGTAGCTACTATGGGACTAGGCGGTGCAATGCACCGGGGCCCCTATCCTCAAGGGGCCCCCAAGCGCAGTTGAGAGGCCCACTAGCCTTCATGGCAAACTGGTTACCTTTTTTTTTTTAGCTCTACAGTTGTCCAAGGGGCCCCCTGAGACACAGGAAATCCCTCACTAAGGGCCCTCTCACTGCTCAGGGGGCCCCTAAGCACAACTCAAGGGCCCCATCCTAAGCTCAGGGGACCCTTGCCAGGGCCCAAAATAATTTTTTTTGCACCGGGGCCCTTGTTGACCTAGCTACGCTGCTGCCTCCCGTCGTTTTTTCTTGACCTCTTCAATGATGTCAAATAGGTGTCCTTTCATGCCCCTTTTCATGCGTGGAAATAAGAAAAAATCGCACGGAGCCAGGACAGGCGAGTAACTTGCGTGGGGCAGCGGAACCATGTCGTCTTTAGCCAAAAGCTGCCAAAGAGAGAGCTGGGTGTGCACGTGGATTGTCGTGGTGGAAGAACCAGTCTCCTGTCTGCCACAAATCGGGCCTTTTTTTGACGAACACTGGAAATACAAGGTTTGATTGATGGTCTGATGTGGGGGAACAAACTCTGAATGAACTACGCCCTTGCCATCAAAAATGCAAATGAGCATTGCTTTGATGTTTGATTCAACGACATTTTTTTTGGTGCGGGTGACAACGACGTCTTTCATTGGCTTGACTGTTGCTTTGTTTCTGCGTCGTAACAATAGCACCATGACTCATCACCAGTAATGACATTTGACAGAAAATCTGGATCAATTTCTAGCTGTTGTTTCAAAGCACGACACGTTTCAACTCGACGTAATTTTGACTGTCAGCCAGAGCCCGAGGAACAAACTTGGAAGAAATCCTGTTAATTCCCAAATCTTCGGTTTAAAATTCGCTGAACCGAGATCCAAGATAACCCACTAATCTCTGACAGTTGATCAATTGTCTGTCGACTGTCTGAGAGCACAAGGTCTCGAATGTTTTCAACATTTTCGTCGATTCGAGCAGTTGATGGACGTTCAGAACGAGGTTTCCTCATCAATCGACATGTCACCATTTTTAAAACAAGCGAACCACCCATACATTTGAGTTTTTCCCATAGTGTCATCTTTGCAAGCTGTTTTCAACATTAAAACAGTTTCAACAGCATTTTTACTGAGTAGAAAACAAAAGTTCACAACTACACGTTGTTCACTTAAACTTGTCATCATCAAAAACGAAACAATTACAGAACAGCACTAGCAAAAACAATCACTGCAGATTAACAGAACAAGCCAGGTCGACAACACAGGCGGCACTGAACTGACAATGAGTTGCGATATCAACGCCTAGCGGCCAAAAAGCGTACTACAAAATCTCCGCCCACAGCAATGCTATTCTAATAATTTTTGAGTACCCCGTGGTATGTTGTTAAAAAAAATGTACGAAATTATGAAGAAAATAAAAGTTTGTCTTAAAATGATTTCAAAATGCACAGTTCTTACCTGTATGGAAGGGACGCGCACTGGTAACGCAACCGTTCCCAGGTGCTACACGTAACGCATCCCTACCCAACTTCAATATGAAAAGAAATATAAAAAAATAAGCCGACCTAAAATCAACTCTAGTACTAAATGACTAGATGGAAATCGATTAGTTACCGCTGTTGATCTCCTGGACGAAGTGGAGTTGCTGCATGACGGAGGATCCAGCGGGAACGTGAGCCAGATACACGGGCACCATAGTCTGCAACAACCACGAAAGCAAGGTTCAACCGCCACAAGTATTGTAACGTGACTGCGTCTTTCTTTGGCCAGCTATTAATCGCTTAACATTTTGCACTGAAGTCGCAAAACTCATAGGATATCTAGATGGCGGTAGCACCGCCAGAGATACGTATAAATGTGCCGTGCTGTATAGGGGCTTTCATTTGGACTCTCGTGAGTCGTGTCTCATGTTTTCTGGCGACATTATATCAGCAAGACACGAATTATGAGACTCTGAATCAGGAGTCGTAGTTGGCGCTTGTGGCATGGGGCATTGTTCGTAAATTCAACATTCCTCAGTGCACAGTGTTGTGGTATGACAGAGTCATCCACAATGAATATTAATAAATAATTAATTAATATTCAGATTTTCCTTGTAATATTCATTTATCTAAATGATAAATATTATAAATAAGGGTTAATTCATAGGTGAATAATTATGTATTAAACCCGGGCAGCCAGATTTATTATTATATGATTTAATTTCTGTGCAAAACTTGCCATTCAGAAAATATTAAATGTGGGAAGTTGGAACTGCAGTTTTGAACGTTCAGAGAATGGGACAATGCCCAGTGTCGCCGACAGGCTGACGCCTTCGCTCACAAAGGGGTGGCGCGCGGGAACCGTTACCTGCCGACTGTACTGACCTCATCCGTTCCCAGTGCCCCGACAAGGTCAAGCAAAATGTGCGGGAACGGGTAGCGAATGTTAGCGACGACACGAAGTACGTGATGATGGACATATATCGATGCACCAATCGTGAACGGATACAGGGGTTTACAGTTGTTAATTCAAGGCTTCTGTTCCATGTGCGGGGAGAGGAAAGCTAGCTTTGCCGCGACAAGAGGACGACGCCACATTCACTTCACTTGCTGCCGAGACGAGCTACAGTGCAGACGTGTCACCTGACATGCCCTTAGCCGTTGATCAATGATTGTGTCTGGTCGCATAGTCTGGCTCAGATGGGCTGGAAGCTGAGCGTCCACCTGCCAGAGATTGTAAGCTGATGTGCTAGCGCGGACATATCCGCAAATCTGGTATTGGTTGCAGCAGTGGCACAGAGCGTGTCACACCTCGTCGAGAAGATGCGATTACGGTAAAGTACCGCGCATAGGTCCACAGTTCCATTGGGTTTTAACGAGGCTTGCTAACCCGTAAACGGCTCCTGAGATAAGACTCTGCTCCCATCATAACAATTACTGAGCTAACCAATATTTCATGTTCATAACTTCAAATTCGAAGCATCTTGCTCATTGTTTTAAATTCAAACGATGCTTTTAACTTTAAACGGCGCCCCTGGGATTCTTTTGTAAATGTTAACTTTAAGTTGTTGGCCTGTAATGCCACTTTAAAACATGTTGACTTTGCAAAATCATTGAGATATCTAAATCAGTTTTATTTTTGCTTTTATCCGGTGGATTGTAAATGTCGGGTATTGCTTGTTTGTTGTATTTGGATTATGTTTAACGTAACGTTAACTATACCCGGCCTTGTATAAGCCAGAATACTAAATAAATTGAGTATAATTTTGTGTGAAACTAACTTCTTGTAGAAATCATGGTTCTAGTTCACCATTTAACCAAATAACCAACTTATTGGATGTCATACATATTATTAATAATTATATTTCATCAACGTATTGGCTCCCCCCTCCCGAACCGGCGGTCCAATACAGTGTCGAAGGTATGCGGTGAATTTGTAATTTCCGTCGTAATATCACTCGACTTTCATAACGTAGTGTCCGATCACGTCTACTCCATCACCAAGACCAGTGACGTCTGCGCCGAGATGTCAGGGTTGAGGTGCAGGCAATACAGGGTGAGTCAAAAAGGACTTCACAGCTTCGTATGACATAGAAATTTACTGAGATAACTTATAGAATCGGTAGATTGTGTCATTTTTAGCAAACAACCTCGAGATTCACATAAAAGTGTCAAGTATCATTTTGGTTCTATGTGACTACCATTTGACATGCGGCAAACGTCCCACCGGTAGTCAATTTGTTCCCACACTCATTGCAGGAAATCGGGCTCAGTAAACAACCCGTCTCAACAAGGTTCTTGTGCCAACAGTGAATTGTAGGCCTGCTTGTATGTTCTTTAGGGTATTCGGTGCGAAATTTACGCCGAACAGTTGTTGCAGTGTTTGATTCGTGAAACCAAAACACACACCGAACTCGCTCCGCACCAGTGAAAGTAGCCATTTTAACACGCTGGCGCTCCTAGTGGTGGAATGGTGTACTGACGCACTGCGTGCATCAAACTTGGGGTAGTTTATAATAATAATAATTGATAAAATTGCGATAGAACGCCCGCTCCGGTAGCAATCTCCTAAACACCCCTTTCGCGCTTATCCTTCCAACGTATTTTTACCCTCTAATAATTTTACTTTAATTACTTCAGTGTTTCCGATAAATTATTCATCACTTCTCTTGGAAATTTATTTAAGTCCCTTACACCCTTTCCTACGAAAAAAAATTTCACACACCCTTATGCCTGAAATCAAGTGCCAGCTTGTGGTCACGATCAACCTTACACTTCCAAGCACCTCTCTTAATTTTCCCACCAATATCTTTCCATGCTTCATAACCAATGTAGTCCTTCTACACTCCCATAGATCTCTTAACCCTTACTTCTATCATCAAATGAATCCCACTCCAGCTCCTTTATCATATTAGTTATCGATTGTGTTCTGCGTAATTTCCAAAGACAAATCTGGCAGCCCTCCTCTGCACCCCCACCAACTCCTGTATTCGATACCAAAAATGTGGGTCGAAAATTACGTCCACCATATTCCAGCAGTGGTCTGACCAAAGTTTTGCACCCCAATTCCCTTACTTATTTAGTGCATCCCCTCATCACTCTTTCCAACAGTTGAAGGATTTTGAACTTTTTCCCTATTACCTGTCCAATGTGTCCTGCCCAGTTAAGTCTGCTATCAAATATTATGCCAAGGTATTTACATTTCGATTCTTCAATAAGTAGCTCTTTCCCCACTTTATAATCATAATCAACCTTTAGCTTTTTATCTGTGTACCATATATGCTGCCTTTACTTTGGATTTCTCTTCATCCCATATTGACTCACCCAGCTAGTTATCCTATCTAGATCACCCTGCAGCTGTTTACAGTCTTCTATTTACTACACAATATTATTTCAGGATTTACATGCGTTTCTCGGTTACCCCTGCAACCGATTTCCGCACTATTTAGTCCTCCCCCCTCCCCTCCCCCCTCCCCCCGATTGCAGATTTAAGCTATATCAAACCCCACTTTCTGGTTAGTAACGAACAGCACTCTCTTTGGATTTATTTCACTTGATAGTAATATTTTGCGGTATTAGTACTCTTAACTATAGCAACCTAAACCATGAAACCTACAATTTCAAAGCATAAATTTAACAGTAATTTAATATAGTGTGTCCGAGCAAACACTCGAAATTTGACATAGGATAATTTGAACAGAATACGTTTTTCACCAGTTACCAGACAAAGAAAGCCGTTTCAAATAATAAACCGGATAGTAATAGGTTTTTCCTTCACTGATAAATGATTCATTTCCTTTCTGCTACGAAATGACACATCTACCGATTCTGTAAGTCGTCTCAACAAATTTCTATATCATTACAAATTTGCAAAGCCCTTTTTGATTCACCCTATGCTGTGTCACACTCAGTAGGGGACGTACGATGACGTGTCCCCGTGGACAGTGAAGCAAAATTTGGTGTTGATTGGATATGGCGAAAGAAGACCAACCCGACATCTTCTGCTAATAAAACGCCATCGGCCCCTCCTGGACTCGTTGCTTACTGGAAAACGTTTGCGTCGTCAGATGAGTCAGTTGGTACGGATTGATTGTAGGCTTCGAGTGTTGCACAACAACATGGACCCAGGATATAAGGAAGGCACTGTGTAAGACGGTGGTGGCCTCCTCCTGGTATGGGACATATTACATGGTATGGACCCAGGATATAAGGAAGGCACTGTGTAAGACGGTGGTGGCCCCATCCTGGTATGGGACGTATTACATGGTATGGACCCAGGATATAAGGAAGGCACTGTTTAAGATGGTGGTGCACCCATCCTGGTATGGGACATATTACATGGTATGGACCCAGGATATAAGGAAGGCACTGTATAAGACGGTGGTGGCCCCATCCTGGTATGGGACGTATTACATGGTATGGACCCAGGATATAAGGAAGGCACTGTGTAAGACGGTGGTGGCCCCATCCTGGTATGGGACGTATTACATGGTATCGACCCAGGATATAAGGAAGGCACTGTATAAGACAGTGGTGGCCCCATCCTGGTATGGGACGTATTACATGGTATGGACCCAGGATACAAGGAAGGCACTGTATATGACGGTGGTGGCCCCATCCTGGTATGGGACGTATTACATGGTATGGACCCAGGATATAAGGAAGGCACTGTATAAGACGGTGGTGGCCCCATCCTGGTATGGGACGTATTACATGGTATCGACCCAGGATATTAAGGAAGGCACTGTGCAAGACGGTGGTGGCCACATCCTGGTATAGGATGTATTACATGGTATGGACCCAGGATATAAGGAAGGCACTGTGTAAGACGGTGGTGGCCCCATCCTGGTATGGGACGTATTACATGGTATGGACTCAGGATATAAGGAAGGCACTGTGTAAGACGGTGGTGGCCACATCCTGGTATGGGATGTATTACATGGTATGGACCCAGGATATAAGGAAGGCACTGTGCAAGACGGTGGTGGCCACATCCTGGTATGGGACGTATTACATGGTATGGACCCAGGATATAAGGAAGGCACTGTGCAAGACGGTGGTGGCCCCATCCTGATATGGGACGTATTACATGGCATGGACTCCTCGAACAACACCGACACTGACTGGAAAACGATATTAGAAAGTATCCCATTAGTTTTGCCACTTCGGTGGAATTAGGTGCCGGTGAAACAACAGCAGGTTCTACTTCCACTTTTTTAAAATATACTCAAACAATTTCACTGTCAAAGTACACTATTGCAATTTTTAAAATTTACTTCAATCGATCTTGTAAGAAAGGCGTCAATATTTCGATTTTGTAATTTACTAACCTTTTCAGTGATTTCGTTGTATGGGCAGTAAAAAGACTTCGATCTTTTTTTCCTACTTTTAAATAATCATCATAAATTTCCAACATTTGGCACAAAATATGAAACTAATCAACTTTGTAAGCGGTATTTTTCTACACGTAATTTGCTCACTACGAAACTGGTTACAGTCATTACAAAAAAAATTTTTGTCCAATTACAAAAATTACTCTTAATGATTTGCATTATGTTAAATCTTGTGTGAGAATCGATAAATTTGAAATGTCGTTGGCTCCATAACACCATGGCATTCTATTGGATTATTTATTTAGTTTTATCTACTGTATGATTTCCTAAACTCACTCACTCACCCACCTGGATAGCTATTGGTTAGCCAACGGCGACGTCACGCGACAGCAACCAGAGACATTTTTGAAATTCGAGGTTAATTGCGCAGTTTAATAGCTAATCAACTGTTATGAAATTAATTACTACAATACATTTAAAAGATTGTTGTTTGTAGAATTTCATTCTTAAAAAAACATGAAAAAGTTTTACGGCTGGAAAAACATGATATTATGAATACTTTTAAGTAACATGTTGCTATAATTATTATTATCGTAAGCCAAATACAAACAAAATACATGTTAATCAGATGACTGTATCTATAGATTCAAGCCATCTTCTGGCAGCTGGTCCAGCTTGATGCAGTGTGAGAAGGCCTCCATATAGTCTTCTTGCTGGACAGTTAATCACAATATGGTCAGCGGTTTGTATACCACCACAGTCACACAGTGCATCTTCACGGAGACCCCACTTATGTTGTTGCGTCCTGGTTGGCTTTTACTTCCGCGAGCGGTTCGGAAGATGAGAGCTTGATATTAGAATCAATTGCAACATGGGTAGTCACTTCAGACTAGGGAACTCGGAGTGGAATAACTGGTAGAAATAAACATACACAAGAATTATCAGAGATAAGTTTGCAGCTCACGAAGACCGACTTACATCTGTGAACCTAAGTTCCATCGGTAAAGCTTGCTAAGAAAATCAAAGTCTAAGGGAATCAAAGTCTAAGGCTAATGTAGGCGCGAGTTCTGAATTCTAAGTTCAACTCCCAGGGAGGTGCGCGGCTTCAAAGTACTATTCGACCATGTCGTTCCGTCGACTAAGTCCTATACTGGCATTAGAGCCTATGCCAGAACCTAAGTCCTGCTTCCTCATGAAGCCTGAAGTGAGAGTCGAAGTCCTGCTAGTCTAGCTGCCGTGCCCCGCTCCGGTCAGCTTCCAACCCCACTCACTGGCGGCTGGTCCCTAACTAGCTTTGCTGCTGTGCCCCGCACCAGTCAGCTCCGACCCCACTCACTGGCAGTCGGCCCTACTCTGACTTCTGTTAGCTCAGCCACCACTATTTATACTCCTAATGATGTCATTAGTTGTGTCCTCTGGACCTTCGAGAACATTCTGTGGCGCATCCTACCATCTTGGTCACGTTGCTTTGCATGTGTTCGGCTACCCTGTCTGAGCCTCCCTCATAACTCCGGAGGATTTCTCCTGGCAGCTTCCGTCTGCCTAACGACTTTGTTTGTGTCCCTGATAACTTTCTCATTAGTTGCTTCATCCACAACTTGCGTTCTGGCGTCGAGTTTCCTAAATCTAATACTTGCATTATATTATAGTTTTATTGGACCTAGCTGCCTTTGCGATTATTTCGCGGCATTCGTGACACATTCGCGACAATGTGCGGTTGCATTGGACACTGCGTGACCTGTGCGAAATCTATTGAGGTGACACCAAAAACGCCTAGGCAAATCAAACATGAGTATTAAAACAAATATCCTTTTTCAGGGCTTAGGCAGCAGCCTTTTAACGTAGAGGGATTATCTATAGAGAAAAGAGATGTGTTGTCCAAACTGATGCTCAGTCACCATGTAAACATTCTGGCAACACAAGAAACACGTAGCTAATGAAAGTAACATAAAATACTTTTAAAATTTTTTAATTACTGATGGTCTCTCCTGTAGCCACGGATGTAAATTGTCATTCCGACCTAGGATAAATTGTAATTTAATTGAAACATTCGCTAATGTTGCTGCTTGACCAAAGTTTATACATTACGTTTTTTATTTTTTTATTTTTACGTATTTTACTGATGACTTTCGTTCATGGTTTTTGTTCATGTCCTCTGTGCGTGAGTTATTGGATTATTTAAAGTGTACATCAGACCAAATATATTACCAAATCAAGTCTTCTGGCAATCTGTTTCTTCGGAGTATCTTAACTATTTTGTAACATATGCTACCACCCCAATTACGAAGTTAATTAATTTGTAAATATTATTTAGTTAAGTGAAGTTAATTATGATGTAAATATTGATTGAAATAATGTATATAATTTAATTACGAAGCTAGAGAAATCCACCGAGCGTGGTGGTGTAACGGATAGCGTTCTGGCCTCGCATTCGGGAGGACGGCGGTTCGAATCCCCGTCCGGGCATCCAGATTTGGGTTTTCCATGGTTTCCCCAAATCACTCCAGGTGAATGCCGGGATGCTTCCTTCAAAAGGCCATGGCCGAATTCCTTCCCATTCCTTGCCCCCATCCTTTCCCGTCTCTAAAGACCACGTTGTTAAAAAGGGACGTTAAACTGTAAAAAAAAAAAAAAAAAAAAAAAAAAAAAAATAGAGAAATCCACAGATTCCCAAACACATTGTCAGTCGGTAGTGTAAGTTTATCTTTGAAAAGATAAGATACAAATATTTGGTCTGGTGTGGCCATGGAGGAAGGAATATATGGAGGAGAAGTGACGTTAAATCTGTGACGCCTGCTCTAAACTCTAGCCCATACGCGGTGGCGGCGGCGGCGATATTGCGAACCCAAACAAGTGCAAAGTTCACATTGTGTTTGATGCTGTGATTATTTCATTTTGTAATGTGTATAAGTGTTTTATAATGCCATCTTGTGTTGCATACGGTTGCACAAATAGGCAAGAGAGGAAAGAACCTGGAATATCATTTCATTAGTAAGTTGAATTCTAATTATCGTTGTTGAAGTGGGCAGTAGGACTTGCAAACTATGATGCCTGTCTATAAATATTTAGTCATAGCTCTCAATGGGATGACTTTTTTCTCAAATTTTTGTTGGTGCAGTATAGAAAATCAGCATACCTTGCTATTTTGCACATAATAGACTAGCATTACTTTTTAACGAGTATTGAAAATGAGATTTAAAGGGGTGTGTTTTACATCGCGATTCAGTGAATTTAGTACTGCGCTTTTTTTCGTTACGTTCCAGTTTAAACTAACAGTGTATGATGAAATTAAATGTGTTAAATTATGCTATGCAATCTAGGAATCTTGACGAAGCAAACGATGTTGTTACCCCAAATGCAGTTTGCGATTCAAATATGCGTGGGTGGGTGTGTCTACATCGTTTGATTCTGTAGCGGCAATTTAATGGAGATTGTGGTTAGGTCTAAATGCAGTCTGTACCAGAATGGTTTTGTTGTTCCAGAAGGGGCAAAGAATTTATCTATTATTGTTAGTAATTTCATGAGAACCTTGCTAGTGTATCGCGATGGAAACTACTCCCAGGTGTTCCCAATTAAGCTTACGATGTATGATAAAAAGATAACTATTTTTATTCTGGTCTATGCCACATTTCAACCTAACCACAAGTGGTAGTAATAAAACTGAAGTATCCATTCTGCATGTCCATCATGTAATTAATTGTGGCTTTGGCAGAATTAATTTCTGGTCCAGGCCGCGTCCCAACCCAATCCCCTCAATTTGAAGACGGTATATCCCGGAAACTAAGCAAGATATCGAAAACTTTTATTCTTTATTGTCGATTTTTTTCGTCGTGTTACATAAGAATCCATCTTCAAATTTGACTTTGACGAATTTTTTCTTCTGAATTTCAACCAAAAACATTTCACGTTTGAGACGGAATATCTCGAAAAGTAAGCAGGATATCAAAAAATTTTATTCTTCATTTTTTATTTGTCTCATCGAGTTACATAACAATCCATCACCAGATTGCGGCGTTACGTTAATCCTAGAGTCCCCTTGTGGTTTTTGTACATATACACCGTGTTTGTACCGGCGTCACTTCAATGCGTGGTGAAGGTCTCTTGGGTCGTCTCCATATATTTCTTTCCTCCATGGGTGTGGCGGACAGAGAGAGAGAGCGAGGAAGTTGATGTTGTTGTTGTTTTTTTAGCGGTATATGAATGTATTAGTTATTTGAAAAATGATATATTGTAATTGTTTTCTGCATTATCGAGTATATGCGAGCTTCGGTTTGATTATTAAAACAGTTGACAGACAGTACATGCTAACAATTGCGCGTGGTAATTTTTTGTAGAATAAGCGACCCGTCGATTGGACTATTTTATGACGATTGAGTATTACAATATTTAAAGAAGTGACCTCTACTCTGTTTACTTGGGTCAAAAGACGACATATTTTGTGTCACGTCGTCATAAGACCTGCAGAGTTACGAGCAAGTTAATTAGTGGTATTTGCTCGTCATTGATTGGATAAATTTTAATTGTTTGGAGGTTACAACATCAGGCCAAATATGTTATCAAATCGAGTATTCTGGCAAACCATTTCTTTGGAGTATCTTAACTATTTAATAATCTGGAATCCGTATTAAATTCTCTAGCCGTTACGGTTTGTTGTTGTTGGGGTTAATTAGCGCCCAGCCGTTACGGACACGTTGACCAAAGATTACATTTTGAATGTTTCCTATCCTCAAAAAAAAAAAAAAAAAAAAAAAAAATAACTGTGTGGTGCTTTCGAAGGAATTGCGCACTACCTTAAAAAAAAATTCCTTAAATTTTGCAGAGTGAAATTTTAGGGTCAAATACAAGTCAAGTTTGTATTTCAGCAAGTTCGCATCTGGCAACCACGGACTCATCTCTGTCTGTGTGTAATAAGTCTATTAATACTTCAGAGTTCTTCAAGCTCATGAGATTTCATTCCTACTAAGGGTGAAACACAGGTCAAGTTCGTATTTCACCGGATCAGGTCAAACTGTCATAATCATTGACTCTAAAAACCGGAACAATTCTAGACCCGTGACAATACGCAAAAATCAGACACGGGCTTACATTACTAGTACACACAAGTACATTCGACTGATTTTAAATTACACTTTTAGTACAAATAACACAGGGAAAATATCATGACAAATTTCCTGTTCGGAACTGAGTGAAATTGTATCCGAGAAATTATTGATGTTGCTTGCAGCTCAGCATGAAGTGATAAATGTCCTTCACAGCATCACACGTGAGCCATATCACCGAATTAACCAACCACATGACGTATTTTTTGTCACGTAATAAAGTGTGTCCTGTCCTAAGTTTGTTCATTAAAGTAATTTCTTTCCTGTTCAGCACTAGATGAGTGTACCACGGCTTGCCTACCATGTTGTTGCAAAGTGCCTGTCCTTGAGCCTGGGTTTCCCACAGTTACAGAAAGATTTTCGCGGACAGTTCACATTTGCTCGGGACTTACCTCGTTGATGCCTCCTGGGTTGTAGCCGCTTATGAGGTATATGACATTCGTGCAGAGTTCCTGTATAGGGGGATCGATGCCACACACCATTGAGAAGAGTTCATTCTTCGGTGCAAACTCGAAGCCACCGAGAAGATCAATCAAAACCTTCAGAGAAAACCAAAGTCGCTTTAGAAACATGTGCAAATTGCTTCTGATAAAACTGAAAAATTATAATTATTCAAAATGTAAAATTTGAACTGATCATCTTGGCCCGTCTCCACAATAGTAGTTATTATAACAACATTGTTCGTAGCTATTTGAGCTTTCTATTGTAATAATGGATATATAAAAAGTACCAGGAATGAAAGGATAATCCTCGAACCATAGATAGATCACATCATTTCCTACTATATCACAAAATTTTATTTTACTAAAAGTCTCACCACTTTGGAGATACTGATTTTTTTTAAATATTTTTTTTGAAACATGTGACTTTGTTCAGTTTATCCCATGCCATTTCTACTAATCAATACTGTTTCAATCTTTTTTTAAAATTTATTCTAAGATATTTGGGTCATTTAAAACAATTTTGATGATTAAGAAAACAGCAGCCAGTCACAATTGTAAATACAGTATATTTATTACACCATTACCAGTTTCGGGCAATGTTGCCCAACATCAGATGGTTTGCATTTACTTCACATCTGCGGATGCAAATTACAGCGCATTTGTGCATCCTATAATGTTGAAAATTATTTATGATGAATAAGAGAAATTTAATTATTTTGTAATGAAGTTAATTTCAAATATTTTACTTACGTTCAATGCTGCAGGAAGTATGCTCATATCGGTGGTGAGGCACAGTTTCAGAAGTAACATTTTATTACCACTATTGATATTAAACACGAGCACGCTGTAATTTTGCCATTGCATTTTCAGGTAAACATAAGCAAAGAAGATCGTATACAAAACGTTTGCATAAAATCAAAAAATGAAATTAGGTAGAATGTTATTTTCTATGAAAAATTACAATAAGATGAACTTATGTATTTAAATGAAAATGACTAATGGTTTCTAGATATACAATGACATTAATATTGAATAAGAAATATAGTATTACTTGGTTAATATTTTATATGGCTGTATTGAAAATGGGTGTATTGTCATAGTTTAATCTATGTTGGTTTTAACAATGGTAATAAAATGTTACTTCTGAAACTGTGCCTCACCACCGATATGAGCATACTTCCTACAGCATTGAACGTAAGTAAAATATTTGAGATTAACTTCATTACAAAATAATTAACTTTCTCTTATTCATCATAAATAATTTTCAACATTATAGGATGCACAAATGTGCTGTAATTTGCATCTGCAGATGTGAAGTAAATGCAAACCATCTGATGATGGGCAACATTGCCCGAAACCGGTAATGGTGTAATAAACATATTTAAAATTGTGACTGGTTGCTGTTTTCTTTATCATCAAATTTGATATAACAGTCATGTAGTTCCACTGATCCATCATGGATAAAATATTATTGCTGATACCTCGCCAGGTTCTTGGATTTGTATATGCATTTAAAAAATTTAAACTTAAGCCTATGAGAACAATTTGTAGCATTAAATTTAACAAAGAATGTATGTTAATGAATGTTATCACTAACTATATTAAGGTTAATATTAATAACACCACTAAATCTGCTCAAATAGTGAAAATGAAATGTGAATCAATTTAGTTAAAATCAGAAATTAAAACACACTATAAAACTAAAGAGCACCTTAATAAGCAAATTTATCTCCTTCATCTTCAGCTAAGAAAATGTCTTTCTCCTATGCAGCTAGATTATGTCCTCTGGTATACTGACAACTTACTGTGTAATGAACAGAAAGTCATAGTATTAAGGCATAAGAACAAGCTTATGGAGCTCAAAGTAAACACCACTAAAAGCAGCGATAATGCTCCCCCAACATCACAGCATCATTTTTACAATAGAGTTCTGAGTACAACAAATATTATATTTAATAAAAGTGAATCATACCTCCTACACAAAGGTCTTAGACATAATATTGCTCCCCCACTTAACAGCAGAAACTTGGAGGACTTTGTTACCAGTATAAAAGTTGCCACTGATACAGCCAAACTTACTCCCAAGAAGAAGAACCTATTAGCTTCTAAAGCAAATGACATAATCAGTAAAGATTTTGTAGATAATAATTCAACTTACAAGGCAAATATTGATCACAGGACCCTCTCAAGTATTAACAGAAAACTGAAAGATAGTAATGCACTTGTTGTCAAAGCAGACAAGGGTAATACTGCTGTTGTCATGTACAAAACTGACTATGTTAATAAAACAGTGGACTTCTTTAATAATAATGCCATAATAGAAATAAAAAAAGATCCCACCTCTAAATTCCAAACTGAGATTAGAAAGCTTCTTAAAAGATGTACATTCCTCCAATCTGACAGAGAAGTTCAACAATGTATTGTTATGTACCACACAGCACTTAAATTAAGGTCACAACCTAAAATTCATAAAGCTAATCACCCAGTCCGACCTATTATGAACTCCAAAAATGGTCCAGCATCCAAAATTTGTAAAAACTCAAAAACCTCCTCCTAAGTAACTTTACTTTTGAAAACACATATACAGTGAAAAAAAAACAGCTAATAGAAAATATTAATGACATCATCATACCCACAACAGCCAGACTTGCATCCCTTGATATTGTTAATCTCTATACAAACATTCATATCACAGACACTGTTAAAATTATAAAAAGTAACCTAGTGAAACACAGGAGATTATCCCTGCTTGAAATATATTAGCTAATTGAGCTACTCTCTCTGGTTCTATCATACAATTATTTTACTTTTAATAATAAAATATACAAACAAGCTGACGGTCTTGCAATGGGAAGCAACCTTGCAGGTTTACTAGCAGATATTTATATTAATCATCTTGAGAATGAATTTTTTAATAATAACAAGCACCTTACACATAAAATTATATACTATAAAAGATATGTAGATGATACAATCCTTCTATTTAATGGAACAGATTCTGAGATTGAAGCTCTTGCTGATGGTCTGAGCAACATGCACAAAAATCTTAAATTTACTGCAGAACACCAAGATCATGGATCTCTTAACTTCCTTGACCTGAAGATCACTCAAATTTGCCAAAAACATAAATTTCAAATCTATAGAAAACCTACCACCACTGATCTCACAATAAACAATAGTTCTTACCACCCTACACAACATAAAATGGCATTTTTCAACCCTCCAATTTACCGTGCACACAAAATACCCATGGACACACCCGATTTTTCCAGTGAAATACAAGTATTAAAAACTATTGCTTACAATAATGGATGCAAAACATCAATGATTGAATACATGTCCCATAGAATTAAAAATAAAATCACTCTCTTCAATTCACGAAATACATCTTACCAATCCCCTTTCTGCATACCACATGATTCTTCAAATGAGTAATCCATATACTCCAGCATTACATATTTAGGTAAAGTTTCTTATAAAACTGGTAACCTGTTTCGCAGACCAACATAACCATCAGCAATAACACAGATAATAAGCTCCAGCACAAACTCATTCACAATACACAACTGCACAATTCTCCTTACAATAAATCTGGAATTTACAAAATAATATGCACAACATGCTCTCAAACCTATGTGGGTCAAACAGGTAGAAACTTCTCCTTACAATTCACAGGACATTTAGATGCCATCAGACGAGGTAATATTGAAAAATCCACACTTGCTGCCCATATAATTAAAGAAAAACATTCCCCTCCATCTATAGAAGAAAACCTTGAGACAATACACATTGCTGATAAAGAGACGAGAATGGATCTATTTGAAGAACTAGAAATCTATATCCATGCCCAAAAAATGCCAGACCACATATTAAACGAACAGAAACAACTTTCTAATAAAACTTTCCTGTACAATTTCTTAGATTTATTTGTTAAATCCAACATAGATAAAATTATGACAATACACCCATTTTCAATACTGCCCATTTAAAATATTAACTAAGTAATACTATATTTCTTATTCAATATAAATGTCATTGTATATCTAGAAACCATTAGTCGTTTTCATTTAAATACATAAGTTTATCTCATTTTAATTTTTCATAGAAAATAACATTTAACCTAATTTCATTTTTTGATTTTATGCAAACGTTTTGTATACGATCATCTTTGCTTATGTTTACCTGTAAATGCTAAGGCAAAATTACAGCGTGCTCGTGTTTAGTATCAATAGTGGTAATAAAATGTTACTTCTGAAACTGTGCCTCACCACCGATATGAGCATACTTCCTACAGCATTGAACGTAAGTAAAATATTTGAGATTAACTTCATTGCAAAATAATTAAATTTCTCTTATTCATCATAAATAATTTTCAACATTATATGATGCACAAATGCGCTGTAATTTGCATCTGCAGATGTGAAGTAAATGCAAACCATCTGATGATGGGCAACATTGCCCGAAACCGGTAATGGTGTAATAAACATATTTACAATTGTGACTGGTTGCTGTTTATTTATCATCAAATTTGATATAACAGTTACGGAGTTCCACTGATCCACCATGGATAAAACATTATTTAAAGCAATGTTCTTTTTTTCTTAAAACGTTAAAATATCTTAAATGGTATAATTATTTTATACTTATTTTAAAACGATTGTTTTATGTTAGTTCACTCTGCTAAAGACACCATTGTGCATTTTAAACGTGTAGTAAAAAAAATTAAAAAAGAACTGAAGTTTTTTTTAATATTTTAAGAAAAAAAAGGACACTGTTTTAGATAACTCAAAGGTCCTTGAGTAAATTTTTAAAAAAATGGGTGTAAAAAGATTTAATTTGTAGAAATGGAATGGAATAAACTGAACAATGTCACATGTTTCGAAAAAAAATTAAGTCAGTATCTAGAAAATTGTGAAATTTTTACTAAAATAAAATTTGGTCATATAGTAAGTCATGATGTGACCTACTTGTATCTGCGGTTTCAGGATTATTGTTTCATTTCTGGACACCCTGTATATACCTGTAGTAACGGGGTGTGCCCCTTCCATAATTAAAAACTTATAATTTTCCAATCTATTATTTTTGTTATTTTGAATCTCATTAATTACTGATTAATTTACGGATGAAAGGGTTGTCCAATATTTATATTACAGAGAAACACATTACCTTTAAATGTATCAACAATCAAAAATATGAAAACCAGACCCATTCAACGTAAACGGTCGTTAAATAAATTAGCACTATTTTAGGATTGAATGATTGGAATTGATTTAATCTAACAATATTACAAAATACTCATGATAAATCATAATCGCAGACACGTAGTATGATGTCTCAGACTTCCATGTCAGCACGTTCGCGATGTATACCGCAGGTACCGTAATGTTTCGCAGACATAGTTTTCAATTGTATCTTATTCTCCCGGATTTGGTGAGGCTAACAAATTACTTGACTTTTTTGTCATCAAAATTAGAGCTGTAAAAGTAACGAGAAATTCTGTACCCGTGTGTAATCGTTACTAAACCAATCAATAAACGTTACTTTCGAATCGTTGCTCGTTACTTTCGGTATAATCGAACAATAGCGTGAAGCAATGTATCGAGTCGCGCCGCGTACGGGATAACTTCGTTACTATCGTATCTTTCGTTACTCGTTACTTTCGGTACAATCGAACACTAGCATGAAGCGTCGCATCGCATCGCATACGGGACGACTTCGTTAGTACTTGGTAGTGTTTAAGTAAACTGTTTATTTAGTGAAATAAGTTTAGGTAAGTTGTTTGTTTGGATTAAACTTATAGTAATTAGCACATGGATCTTACGGAAAAAATCTCTAAATGTACACTTGATTTGCTGTAATGAATTTTATATTCGAAAAAATAATCTAATTTCAAAACAAACACCTGTTTGCACAAAAAAGACCTGATTTTTCACGTGACTGTGGCATATCTAGTGACAATAACTAATAACGGTTATTTTATAAAGTAGCCGACTCAAAACCCTGCATACAAGCCTGAAATGATAATGTGACATGTATTTAACAAGTATTATAATCTCATCAAAGTATTTAGTTTTAAATAGGAGGTTTCACCACTGTCTTCTTTTACTGTTTTCATTTATTTTTGTGAATTCTTCATCCTTATGTTGACATACCATCAAATCGGGCCTGCAGGCAGAGTGCTACTGACTTTCGCTTTGTTTCATTTTAAAAATGCCAATATTCAAAAATTTTAAATCAGTAACAAAGGTACAGGACAAATATACGATTAGATTCGTAATTGTTGTTGCGTCATGGTTACAACAAACATTCAACATCAAAGCAAGTACCGCATTGATCACATGGATGCTGCGGTAATATTACAATAAACAACAGGCTAAAGGTATAAAGTCATTGTACCTTGTTCTTTCTTTATGGAATTCTGGAACGGCAAAAAGAGCTGCTAGATTTGTTTCTGGAAATTATTGCAGAAAGAAATCAGTAACAGATATGATAAAAGAGCTCCAATGGGATTCATTGGAAGACAGGATGAGCCTGAAGAGGGTCATGGGAATATACAAGGCGTATATTGATGATGAGACATGGAAAAATATTGGTCTAAGAATTAAAAGTAATGCTTGGAAGGGAAAAGATGACCATGACCACAAGCTGGCACCCGATTCCAGGCACGGGGGGGTAGGAAGATTCTCTTTTATAGGTGAGGGTGTCAGGGATTGGAATGAGTTACCAAGAGAAATTATGAATAATTTACCAAAAACGTTTAAAGAAATTAAAGTTAAAATTTGTAAAGGGCTAATGTAGGTGGATGCAGGGAAAGGGGGGGGGGGAGCAAGGTGAGTGTGTAGGACAATTGCCACCGGAACGCGCGCTCCATTCCAATTTAATTAAATATTATTAGAACATAGCAAATGCAGAGATTTATATCACAAACTGCTAAACAACTCTTTTATATTGTAAATTACACTATGAAATAAAGTAGAAGGTATCAAATCTTAAAATAAACACATTTAAAAGTTTGAAATCAATAGACCACACTAATTAACAATCAATGAAGAAACAGTAACTATCTCAACTTATCAATACAAATTTTCTATTTACAAATTATGCACTGTAAATTTTAATATAAAACAAAATAAAAACTACAAAATTAGTCTTTACGTTGTCAAAATTAGTTAGCTGTGAGAACTGTAACTGTGTTTGTATCTCTACGACAAATGCGAGTGACGAAACATGCGAGTAACGAAATGAATTTGTGAGTAACGATTCGGTACTTCGAGCCAGACGACGAACCCGTTACTCAATAACGAATACATCGTCACTTTTACAGCTCTAATCAAAATCTACCCGACCGCAGTAACTACCTTGCTGCCCGCAGCAGCACCCGCACCGTATTTGCCACGAGATTAGGTCACTGAAGATTCGCCTGGCATTACGGTGGAGATGATGCCGTGAGGCACGTTTCACAACCCATTAAGGGCATCCACGGGAGCGCCCGCTACGAACCAGGCCTAAGATCCTCCAAAACCTTACAAAATTGCTAACACATCTCTCAGTCGTGCGAGCACCTGACCCCACCCGTCCTCATACGGAGTTGCAGCGACCGAGTGCAACATAGGTCTGTCGGTGGCGCACTTTTCCCCGCGCCCAACAGACAACGCAAAGTGCCACGGATGGGCACAAGTTCCATCTCTACAGGGCACACTCCACGTTGGCATCACTCATGATCAGAGGTTTCCACACAACCCAGGGACCGCCGCAGGGTTCAAAAAGTGTAGGTGCCGTACCTAGGTCAGATGTTCGGACCCATACACCACCATTCCCACCTTCTATAGGGGATCTAATATGGCAGCGAAGAGGCTGGAGCATACCGGCGGCAAGGGGCACCACTTCACTTCATCACCGAACCGAACGGAATTTAAGCCGCGGACGGACACCCACGAAGTGACTGTCGCCTTCAACGATGTAGAATCCTTATCCCCCAATCAGAGTCGCGTAGCCTCTCTGCATCCAAGGTGTTACTGCCGTGAACATCTAAAGACCACCGAGAGTGGTGGTGTAACGGTTAGCGTTCTGGCCTTGCTTTCGGGAGGACGGCGGTTCGAATCCCCGTCTGGGCATCCAGATTTGGGTTTCCATGGTTTCCCAAATCACTCCAGGCAAATGCTGGGATGCTTCCTTCAAAAGGCCATGGCCGAATTCCTTCCCATTCCTTGCCCCCAATCCTTTCCCGTCTCTAAAGACCTCGTTGTTAAGAGACGTTAAGCAGTTATTAAAAAAAAAGCTAAAGACTGGATAAGTCACCCCTTTCCACGTCATCGGCTCACAGGCAAAGGCGTTGGCACTGCGTGTAATGCCGTTGGCATGGAGCACCAAATCCGTGACTGCATTGCGCCCACATCTTTGATTCAACCAGGCACCGTATATTAGAACATATCGGCGGCAAGGGGTGCCAATGCCTTGATCACCGATCACTGACCCTCAACACTAGCCACTTGCAAAAACTGGAAGTGACCACCGTCGTCATCAGCTTATGTGCCTCCCCCCCCCCCCCCCCCCCAGCACCTCGCTGTACCCAAAGCCTTACTGCAGGAACCAGCAAAAGACGAAAAAATGTTCCCCCTCTCATTACAACAAAAATATTCCGTCAGTAGATTAAATGCCACAAATTTGGTTTTAATTCAGATTGGACACATTATCTGCCGCCTCATTATTCACATTGACCGCCGGAGCAAACAGGCGTTCGGTCGGCACTTGTGACCAAATCAGGTGGGGGTGGGGGACCATATGTAAAGGTTTCTACTGAACTGAGTACTGTCTGTGCAAATTGGTCTGATGCCTCTTAGTGAAATAATTCTGAGTCAAAAGGAGGAAACTTTGTCAGTCTTAGCTAAGATGGTGGCGAAAAACCACCTAAAACAGTAATCAGGATCTTCGTGCCAGTATTTTTCTTCGTTTTTAGTTCCAAGTATATTGCTTCACACCTAATCATCGCTGGCTTCTGCAGTATAACAATTCTTGATCGGCCTCGGCCAAAATTCTGCACTGTTTAGTTTTCCCTTGCACTATGATGTTGACGACGGAATGGTAAGCTACTCACCCCCACAGGTCCTTCGAACTTTGAGAGGAACTGGAAGAAGGGGCTGAACATGTGGTTCATGAAGGCGATGGGTGCCAGGCCGACCATGACGCGTATCTTGTCGTTGTACTGCGGCTTCTCAGAGGTCGTGATGTAGAACACGGTGGTGCCCATGGAGTGGCCGATGTAGAACAGCTGCGACTGCCCTGTGTTGTCCAGGATGAAGTCGATGACGCAGGGAATGTCATGCACGCCCACCTCGTGAAAGCTGTCAACAAAATCAACATCAGAACCTTAACACTTTACGCTGCCTTGTTCTCGTGTAAATAAACGAAAGCGGAGTTTTATCAAGGAAAACTACCTGTAACGTTATTCATACCAGCACCACATACATAATGATTGCCTGTCAATGTTTTAGCATCCTTCCATCTTTTGAACGTTCCACTCTGCACGGAAACCAAAATGCACGGACAGCATTTCATTTCCTTTAGAGCTTACGGCTCGTCGACGTGAAGGTTCTTATAGACGTAAAATAATAGGAATGAGGAGCCAAGAAACGGAATTCAGGTGATACGTTTTTAAAGGACCAATTTCGGTATTCGCATAGAGTGGTTACGGGAAATCATGCTAAATAGAAATCCGGATGCCCGAACTCGGATCAAAGCCCACATCGGTAAGATCGAAAGTTTCATGACACCATGGCTTTCCAATGCAATCTAAGCTATATTTCCAAAATCTTGCTATTCACTGACCAGTCTCATACTACCTTTGTTCCACCAACCAAAACACTAGTTACTAAGTACGCATTAAAAAATAATAGAAAACAAACATTCACTCAATACTGACGTTGCTACAACAATAAGATACTGTAGTGCATATTTATACAGACAAGGAAATATAAGTTTCAGTTCTTCCATTCTGTAAATGGATTGCTTTTTAGAGACATTACAGTGTTGGACAGGTAGACAGAGACTTTGTCACTACCATGCGTTTTATTTTTCTTTATGATGTTTTCAGAAGTTATCATATATATTATTTCTATAAGGTATTTTTTTGTCACAAGCCTGTATCTTCCTTCATACTTCACCGAAATCAATGAATGAGGTGTCATTTTAAAGCTTATGGTCTTCCCTTTGGTCACATCATATTTTAAGAAATGAAGTTTTCGGAATTCGGCCCTTAAAGGGCAAAAATGTCAATATTTCTAAAATGCTGTTTTCTGTGTTATGAGTAAAATATCTCCCTGGATACCTATCTGAGTTCGTTTAATGAAGTATCATTTTAAAGATTAAGATATCCGCTTTAGTGACGTCATATATTAAGACAGAAATTTTTCGGAATTCAACCCTTAAAGGGCAAAAGTATCAATATTTTTGCAATTCGTTTTTGTGTCACGAGCCATTTGTCTCCCTTAATATCTAACTGATATAGATAAATGAGGTATCATATTAAATATTAAGGTCTTCGCCGTGGTAACATTATATTTTAAGAAAGGAATTTTTCGTAATTCGACCCTTAAAGGTCAAAAATGTCAATTTTTCTAAAATGGGTTTTTTGTATCTTGAGCAATTTATCTCCCAGGATATCTAACCAAAAAGAATAAATGAGGTAGGATTATGAGGAGTATTCTCTCAGCTCTGTGACATCATATTTTAAGAAAGAATGTTTTTGGAATTCTACCCTAAATGGGAAAAAGTATAAATTTTCTATAACGCATTTTTGTGTCACGAGTGATATATCTCCCTTAATATCTAACCGATACAGATAAATGAGGTATCATATTAAAGAATAAGGTCTGCGCCGTGGTAACATTATATTTTAAGAAAGAAATTTTTCGTAATACCACCCTTAAAGGGCAAAAATGTCAATTTTTCTAAACTGCGTTTTTTGTATCTCGATCCATTTATCTCCCAGCATATCTAACCAAAATCGATAAATGAAGTAGAATTATAAGGAGTAATGTATCAGCTTTGTGAAATAATATTTTAAGAAAGAATGTTTTTGGAATTCAACCCTTAAAGGAAAAAAGTATAAATTTTTCTATAACCGATTTTTGTGTCACGAGCGATTTATCTCCCTTGATATCTAACCGATAAAGATAAATGAGGTATCATATTAAAGAATAAGGTCTCCGCCGTGGTAACATTATATTTTAAGAATGGAATTTTTCGTAATTCGACCCATAAAAGGCAAAAAAGTCAATTTTTCTAAAATGCGTTTTTTGTGTCTCGAGCCACTTATCTCCCTTGATATCTATCCAAAATCGATAAATCAAGTACGATTGTGAGGAATAATGTCTCAGCTTTGCTGACATCCTATTTTAAAAAAGAAGTGTTTGGAATTCAACTATTAAAAGGAAAAAGTATAAATTGTTCTACAACGTATTTTTGTGTCACGAGCCTTATATTTCCCTTGATATCTAATCGATATAGATAAATGACATATCGTATTAAAGACTAAGGTTTCCGCCGTGGTAACATTATATTCTAAGAAAGGAATTTTTCGTAATTCGACCCATAAAGCGCAAAAATGTCAATATTTCTAAAATACGTTTTTTGTGTTTCGAGCCATTTGTCTCCTTGGATTTCTAACCAAAATCGATAAATGAAGTACGAGTATGAAAAGTAATGACTGAAGTTGGTGACATTATATTCAACCTCACTATTCATCGCATTTTATTCGCGAAATTTTCGCACGGGTCGTCTAGTATTCCTGTGAAATGCTACCTGTAGCAGCTTCTTCTTCATATTCACATGGGCTACTTAGTAGCTCATGAACCATATCTTTTAGTTTTTGTGTAGGCATAGCGAATTTTTTTTTTTTCTCCACATCCATGTCTATGGACATTTAAATTTTTTACTGTCGTCAGTCTTTCGACTGGTTTGATACTATCCTCCATCCCTTCCTATCCTGTGCTAACCACTTCATTTCTACATACCCCTTACAACCCACGTCCTCAGTTATCTGCTTCATATATTCTAATCTCTGTCTTCCTCTACAGTTCTTACCTTCGACTGTTACCTCCACTAACAAATTAACCAATCCAGCATGTCTCAAAATATGACCTACCACCCTGTCTCTTCTTTCTGTAAGCTTCTTCCACAAACCTCTTTTCTCACCCATAATTTCGAAAAACTCTTACTTTCTCAGTCCATTTAATTTTCAGCATTCTTCTGTAGCACCTCATTTCCAATGCTTCAATTTTCCTTCTTTCCGGTATTCCTAAAGTCATTGTTTTGCTACCGTAATGTTCTGTGCTTCACACATAGAGCTTTAAAAAATTCTTTCTAATTCCTAAATCAATGTTTGAAACTACAAGGTTTCTCTTTTTCAAGAATGCTCTTTTAGCTTGTGCTATTCTTCTTTTAACATTATTCCAACTTCGGCCATCGGTTGTAATTTTGCTTCACGAGTAACAGAATTCACTTACTTCCTCAATTCCATTCGATCCTATTTTTATATTTAATCTACTAGTATTGGTATCATTTCTGCTACATTTCATCACTTTTGTCTTGCTTTGATTTATATTCAGTCCAAACTCTTCCTTCAGTATTTTGTTCATGCCATTCAGTAATTTCTCAATATCCTCAGCCCTCTCTGCTAACAAGACAATGTCATCAGCAGATCGGAGCATACTGATCTTTCTCCCTGAAAACTTATGCCACACGGGAAATTTTTCTTTGATTTTCTTCATTGCTTCTTCTACGTACAAGTTGAATATTAACGGGGATAGACTACAACCTTGTCTCACACCCTTTTTAACTGATGCATGTCTCTCGTGTTTCTCTACTTTTATTATAGCCACTTGATTCATATATAGTTTGTATTCTTCAATCTCGATACTTTAGACCTGACTTCTTTAAAATTTTGAACATCTTGTCCCACCTAACATTATCAAAAAGCTTTTTCTAAATCAACAATTGCCATAAAAGTATCTTTGTTTTTCTTGATCCACCCTTCAAGTATTAATCTTAAAGACAGAATTGCTTCCCTTGTACCGCGATTATTCCTAAACCCAAACTGATCATCACCTACTATCTCTTCTTCTACCCTTTCCATCCTTCTGTATATTATTCTGGTCAGTAATTTTGAAACATGTGATGTTAGACTAATGGTGCGATAATTCTCACATTTGTTGGTTTGTGCTTTATTTGGAAGTGAAAAGATGATATTTTTAATAAAATCGGTTGGAATTTCTTTAGTTTCATAACTTTTCGATATCAGCTTGAATAATCTTTCGATTTCTTCATTTCCTAGGGATTTAAGAAGTTTTGCAGGGATCTCATCAATTCCAACTGCCTTATTTGCTTTCAAGTCATTCAGAGCTTTATTAAATTCTGTCCTCAAAACAAGATCTCCTAAGTCATCAATGTCGACATCGCCTTCCTTTTCCAATACACTATTGTTAAAGTCGTCCCCAACATACAGTTTCTCAATGTATTCCTTCCATTTGTTAGCTCTATCTTCTGACCTTAAAAGAGGTTTCCCATCGGCAGCTTTAATGTTCATACCTCTTTTCTTCATTTCTCCAAAATTCTGTTTGATTTTTCTGTAGGCAACATCTACTTTTCCTGCGACAATTTCCTTTTCTACTTCTTCACACTTTTCTTGTAGCCATTTTTCTTTTGCTATTTTGCATTTCCTATTTATTTGATTTCTAAATTGCCTGTACTGCTCTCTTCCTGTTTCATCCTGAGCATTTTTGTACCTTCTCCTCTGATCCATCAGCTCCAAAATTTCTTCTGTGATCCAAGGTTTTCGGGCAGCTTGTTACTTAGAGCCTAGTGTTTCTTTACCAGCTTTATTATAATGAAATAGAGACCTGAAACAAACTTTTTGAGATTATATTGCCTATTCTAAGACTGATTTTGTTTGATTTTCAATGCTACCAACTTGACGTCTGTGGGAAAATTAATTTCGCAGTCGTGACTGAGTGGCGCAGCGGGGATGATGCATTTAGAATTTAATACCGGTTGCCTTTCGATACTTTCAATTCAATACAAGTACTTTTCTTCTTATACCGAGTAAGTATCGAATGAATTATTCTAATACGAAAAGTACTCGGTATCGAAACTTACTTGTATCTAGTTGTATCGGATCATCACTAATTCTACTCACATTTTATTGGTTGTCAGTAGTGTGTTTGTTACAAATAATAAGTAGTACCTTGCTGTACATTGGTGAGAGCTCACCTGAATTTCCAGAACTCCGGTTCCTCCGGGTCGAGCTTGGTGTGGTTTCTCGAGTAGGAATTACCTCGGAGGTTTGCCAGCCACACATCATAGCCGGCATCAGCCAACAAGTACGCTGCAACCAACATCGGTATCAGGGGTGGTACGATGTGTCAAGAGGTTTCAGTCTACTATAGTGCGCGTCACGAACGAAGGCGGGTGGCGCAGAGAGAGACAGAAATAGGGACACGGGGTATCGACGTTGCCGCATTTCCAGCAGGAGACGAGCGACGTAGAGAGAGGAAGAAAGTAAAGTAATTAAGCTACTTCTACTAATATTACTGCTGTGTAATGATAATAAAAATTAATAATATGCGTTTTAGCAGCGCTTTAAGTGCTAATACTATTAAGAGAGACAGGAATGTCAGCCACATCAAACAATCAACACTCGTATAACAACGACAGGCTCTGGATTGTTACTGAATCTGATTGGCTACTGGCAGAGCGATGACGTCCTGTGCAGAGCCTCTCTAAACTAGGCCGCCTTCGTTCATAATGCGCACTGTAGACACCGAAGAAATAAATACCTGCTGATCACTACACGATTGAATTTAAGGATTCATTGTCGATGTTCATAGCTCACTAAAAAGTGGACAACTATTCATATTCCTGGGTGATGACCCTTCAGTGTTGACCGCGCGCTAAGATGGCTTCCCACGACCTAAGCATTTGTCCGCCGCGCCAGTCTAGTCACGTACAGCGGGCCGTGGAAAGGGACCCACCACGGCTGGCACGGATGGTTTGCCTCTATACGTCACCCGGTCGTAAAGATCAAACGCTGAGACGACACTAGGCAACGTGGTGGAAGGTGGCTGCGGGGTAGCGAGGGCTAACCTGTGGCGCGTGATCATCCATACAACTGGGCTGCATGGTGCAGCCTATAAAACCACGCGCCGTGGGAGGCCACCATTGAAATGCCACCACGCTATACCCGGTTCACTCCGAACTGGCGGCTGAAGGCCATGTTACTCAGACCCGCTTCTCACCTTAACAGCCCCTCCCTTTCTACCTTCCGAGCCGAACGATACGTCTACGTAGGCGAGTGGTAACTTTACCCTTCGTATTTAGGGGTTAGGTCAGCGGTTTGGGGATATAGCAGACTGACCTTTAGCCGCCTCTGTTAAATGATTCAGTAATTACCTGTGCGAATGCTGGGAAGGTTCCCAACCATAATCTACACTTATCATACAAAACACGAGTTACATGTTTAGTAGACAGATGGCAACACTAGGATATACACTCCAAATCTGATTTTAACTATAGTAAGCCGGGTGGGCCCACTTCGCTCCCTGTTGAATCACACTAGTAACTTTTGTTAGTGTCTGTGTAGTGCGGAGCCCCTGGTGGCTGTAACGAGAAAAAAAAATCCTGGGTAATAAACAGTATACAGTCAATAAAGTAATTTATTGCATCGTTTGTGTAGTAGCAAAAAAACAACTTTTTTGTAGGGGACAACGCTCAGCAACTTACGGAATGAGTGTCTTAGAAGTCTCCGTTATCTTATTTGTTGTTGACGCTCGGAGTGAGCGGACGTGTCGTGCTGTGCGCTCCGATTTAGCAGTGTATGTAGTGTTGATGCAGTGTTGGTTTTGGGTTTTGTGGATTCTGTGTTTCTACCAGTGTTCGGATACGCCTGCCATTGCAGCTTCAGCATTGTACAGGTACTGTGAATAATTGCTATATTGTGAGATAGATCCAGCGAGGCTTCGGCCTTGAGAAGTGACTTGCAACTGCAGGTTAACATTATTGATTTAGTTTGTTATGAACCCACGTATTAGGAGTCGCAGATGGAGCTCAGTAACGGAAATAAATACGACAATCGATACTAGTGACTGCGTTCCAAAAGTAATTCCTTTTGCATTTGGAGAGAAATATGAAGAGCTAGTTAAATACCTACATGAAATCCATGGTGAAAAATCATCAGAGCAAAAGCTAAGGGAGCTAAAGGACAAGTTGGCTTCCTGGGCAGTCGCTGCATCTCATATGGAGGGAAGACTGAAAGAG
>JARYHS010012519.1:204354269-204487721 GCA_031002005.1 Vandiemenella viatica | reverse complement strand
CGAGCCACTTAGCCCCCAATGATATATAACCGATATAAAAAAATGATGTATCATTTTAAATATTAACACATTGGTCACAACATATTTTAAGGAAAGAATTTTTCAGAATTTAACCCTTAAAGGGCAAAAGTATCAATATTCCCATAACTTTTTTTTTTGGGACACAAGCTTTTTATTTCCTTTGATATCTAACCGAAATCGAGAAATGAGTTATTATTTTAGGGATTAAGGTCTCCACTTTGGTCACATCATATTTTAAGAACGAATTTTTTCGGAATTTGACCCTTGAAGGACAAAAGTAATAACTGTGAAAGTCGCGCGTATGAGACGGTTCAGAGGCAAGCCGCCAGATAGCAGTAGCACATATCTCAGAGATATTAATAAACTACTTCACTGGCGTTACGTACCTATTACCCTAAACAAATAAACAATTGATACAAATCAGGCGGTTCTTCTTTCACCCTTTTACAAACCACCACCTTAATATTCATCCTTTTCGCAAAAATTTTCGCACCGGTTCATCTAGTTTAATATTAATTCTATTTAGTTGAGCAACTGCGAAAAAAAATAAAAAAAATTGCTGCAACAATGCGTTCAATCCGTTATTTCTGGCGAGCTCGGAAGCCATTTATGTATCTAATTACCAAAAACCCAATTCTGTTGATTTTTTTATTCACTGCTTCTCATCATTTCCAGAAGCAAACATACTTCAGAAAACGGCGTGGAAAGCGTAACAAGAATAAAAACTGTATTGAAATTCATTCGTTCACTTCACTCGTTAATCGTAACTGAGGAAAATTGCTCAGCTAACGTAGAAGATTATAAAGCCTAAATCTGGTGACAATATGAAGGATAACCCTGGGCCATTATCACAGATAAATGTCACCGCCTATCTAGAAGTGCTAATACCTTGTGTGTGGTTTATATAACTCTACCATCTTACGTTTCGACATGTGTCACCTTTTCTCCAGTTGGTAATCGCTCAAAAACCGAGTCGTGTCGCAACTTTTCGAGATCAATCACTCAATGGTGACATTATCAGGCTTCAACTAGTTGACCTTGTCAAACATTGCCGTGAGGATTCTTGTATTTTAAAAAAAAAATTATTATTATTATTTTTTAAACAAGATTTTTTATCTTTATTTCCTTTGCAAGACCGTTTATTGGGATTTATTTTGTTTGATGAAGAGAGATAGCTGGAAGTAGACAATTGAATAAATAACTGTGTGGTCACTGGGACGCTGTTTAGCCCGGAAGAGCTTAACAGTTAAGACTATTTGGCATCTTGCATGGCATTTTCAATCATTTACTCATTAGATAAAAGTTTATTTAACCTGAATCGGAGAAGACGAAGAAATTATTTTCTTCACAGAAATATATCGATCCTGCAAGCAAGATTTCGATTTTGAACGAACTCTCGTAATCATTTAACGCTAGAAGGCTGGATGCCTTGTTAACTAAACTGTTTTCCTTATCTTCCTTTGCGAACAAGGTTCGTAAACTAACGAAGGCAATGAACACAATGCTTGAGCAGCTAAGCTACTCAGAAATGGAGATGTCATTAAATTCTTGAAAATTTATTAGAATAAAAGCGTACTGGCAGACGATTTCTGTTCGGTTTGCAAGGCGGAATAAAGTATTTCAGTTAATTCTTTTATTCACATGTAATTTGGAAATGTCGAATTAAACATTTTTAATTGAAAATTAAATTCGATCTACTCAATAGATGCATTGTTCATATTAAAATAAAATACTTTCTGTGTTTCGTAAATCGTGAAAAATAATTATTTTAAATCAATTCCTATAACGCTATGAAATAGTCACTTTAACGGTAGGTAACAAAATTCATATTAATACAGAATATGTAGAGTGCTGATATGTTGTGAATACGAAGATGACCATTTAAGCGTAACTTAAGAGTTTATGAAGAATTTCATACGCGTATAAATCTGGTTCTTTGACTAATAAATACCCTAATCCTCTTGAGCCTTTCGGTGTAAGTGGATAAGTATATCATTCGCACATTCTTCCAAGTCGTTAATAAAATTGAGGTACTGTAAATGGATGAATAATGTGAAGTATTGATTAATTTCCTACTCAATCTGCGGAATCATGAACAAGCCAAATAACTGAATGTCTATGACTTTCTTGGAATTAATTGTTGTTTCATTTTAGAGATGAACACAATAGCTCATCAAAGTTTATTTACAGTTACCGAGAAACATAGCTTTCGTTCCTGACAAATAGGAAATACTTTCTTTCTACCACCAGCTCGGATGTAGTAGAAAGCTAAGCCTGGTAGTAAAACTTGTAGCAAATTAAGAATCAGAAATAATATTCTGCAGAAGTTAACTGGCACCTCCTGGGGAGCATCCGCCTCCCACACTCTGCACATCAGCACTGAGCCTTGTGTATTCTGCAGCTGAGTACTGCTCATCTGTCTGGATAAATAGCACCTACATCAAAAAGATCGACACAGTTTTTGAACCAGACAATGCGGATAATTAGTGGATGTATCAAGACCACTCCACTGTACTGGCTACCCGTTTTGTGTAACATCGAACCACCTACGATAAGACGACGCAATCGCCTAATTCCTCAATATTATAAGATCTGTCATATCTTGTCCCCATCCACAACGACATGGTAACCCAATTTCAGAGACTTAAATCAAGAAGTCCTAACATAAAAGCAGCTTATATCTAATAATTTTAACGGGAGAGTAGCATGGAGATTGGAGTGGATAGCCTCAGTCCCACCAGAATGGCACTCCCTGTTTGACAGTCAACAGGCACTAAAGGGACTCGACCTTCCTCGCAAGACCTGGGCAGCTGTTAACAGAGTTAGGTCTGGACACGGCAGAATCTGCTTCAGCTCTGTACTCATGGGGAATGAGAGATTCGCCGAATTGCGACTGTGGTGAGGAAGAACAAACCATCCGTCACGTGACATTTGATTGCCCACTTCGAGCCTTCAGGGGATCACCAATAGACTTCATAGATATTTATAATGAAGATCTACATTAGCTGCGCTATGTCGACTTTAAATTTTAATTATAATTATTGGTGTGAAACAATTGTATATAATTGTATTATTGATTATGTGCTGTGGCGATTAGATAAATAAATAAATAAAACCCGAAGGATGCTGCATGCTCCCGAAGGGACTAGTGCTGGAGGTAGGATGCGCAATTACTTTTCTCCTGACCGAACCCGGTAATCCTACCGAATAAAAGATGATCTACAGTTTAATGTGAAATACGAATCACGGAAGGGTACTGACGTACTCCACATTACACGTCAATCTGTGGCATAGGTGAAGGTCGGGTTAAGGAGCAGTGAAAATCCTCGCCGAGATAAGGACTCGACTGAATGTAGTGCGCAACGTAATTATTGTAATCAGTGACACATAGTTGAACAAAGAAACAGCAGCTAAAATGTTTGCTTATTTGTTGAACCAGCAAGTACTGAGTGTGGTGGGTGAGTGGTAACGCTCTGGCCTTGCATTTGGGAGGACGCTGGTTCGAATACCTTCAAGGCATCCAGGTTTGGGGTTTTTCATGGTTTCCCCAAATCACTCCAGTCAATGCTTCCTGCAAAAGATGGCCCGTTTCTTTCCCGTTCCTTATCCACAGTCCTATCCCGTTTCTAATGACCGTGACGAGGCGTAAAGCCATAAAAAAACAGCAAGTACTGAGATTTGTACTTCTAAAGTGGGAGTTAGGATACAGGTTAATGGTGAGTAACGACCTACAGACAACACTTTTCGTCGATACTGACCGTGTCGAGATCTGCGTCTTCGTCGATGTTGTTGGAGACTCGTGCGCCCGGCCTGGCCGACGCCAGCGCCGCGGTGGCGATCAGGAGAAGCAGTAGCTGCGCGACGGACGCCATGGCAGTCGGCCCTCTGCTCGTAGACAGGGCACTCGCGATCATGACCTCCTTATGTAGGGTACGTCTTATCACGCACTCATATCAGCAGCCGTCACGCGGAATTTCAAAACACATACTATAGTTCTCTATCTATACTGGAGCCAGAGATACAATCTCTGATCAAAAGTATCCGGACAATTTTCTGAAACTGTACTTAAACTTTATCCGTTCCGTATTATTAGAGAGTAATATGGGAAGGGTCCACCATTTGCCTTTATTGCGACTTTTCTCTGCTGGGAAGACTTTCAACGAGGTGTCTGAAAGTCTGAGGAGGAATGGCATAACCGAAACAAGAGTGGATAGGATGCTAGAGGCTGGGTCTGGAGTGAAGCCCGTTGAGTTCAGGTTGGTACTTTAGTGAGGCCAGTCCCTTTTAGAAATGTTATTGATGTTATTGTTCACAAATCATTGCCACACAGATACGGCTAAATGACCGCGTGCATCGTCATGGTAATACGAACAATCATCTTCTCTGAAATGGCTCCTTACCGTACGTAGTAAATACAGTAATCTTTTAATACAGTAGTCGGTTAGAAGCTTAAGGGCCGATTCCAGTATTAAAAGCGACGGGAAGAATTTATAAGAGGCATAGGCCTGGTTATATTTTACTACACAGTTTTTTTTATATAAATTATCGAATAATCAATTTTTATTCCTGCAAACTTTTTCTTTTCTTTCGCATTTTGCCAACGCTATATACTCTGGTAAATAAGCCTTGCTTTATTTGTGTCCTTCTACATTGGACTTGTTGCAAGTAATTACGCAAAAAGACTCAAGCCATTCACAACACATGATGGCAGTTACATTCTACAGGCATTCGACAAATGCAATCTGTTACTTTTTCGTGTTTTTTCTTAGGATTAATTTAACAGTGTCTTTAAAAGTACGTAGAAATATATTTTTGGGAATTACAAAAGGAAAAAGCAATAAATCACCATATGAATTTAAAGATGATACATTACCTGAGAAACAAATATTTTTAAATCAGAAACAATTACTAAACCAGACCCAACACTACAATAGTCCATAAAAATAAAACAACCGGCGTGAACACACAACAAATGGTTTGTCTAATTTCTTGTATTGTCGGTAAAGGTTGGCAAAAGAACTTGCTTGTAATGAGGTCTGGCAGCCTGCAAGTGTTTACATCTTTCCGACGCTACTGCTATTGCTACTATTATTGTCGTAAAGATGTAAGAAAAAATTATTAAAGAGCCGCATTAATATCCTCAAAAAGCCGCTTGCGGCTCGGGAGCCCCGGTTTGCCGACCCCTGTTCTAATATGTGCTCGCACCCGTCCGCGCAATACTGGGACCACAGCCTAGGGTTACCAGATGTCCTCTTTTACCCGAACATGTCCTCTTTTTTGGACCGTAAAAATGGTCCGGGCGGGTTTTCCTCTTTTTTTTAGTTCCGTTTTACTACTGCCTGAATTTGAATGTGTAGGAATAAAACTCTCCCATCTGTCAAATGGTAAACCTAAAGAATTTAACCTTTATGCCAATAATGTGATATTTTATCTACACTTTTCCTTTTTCTGTCTCGGCACTGTGTCAAGATATAGTTACGATTTATGAGCAATAGGTGGCGAGGCAATTATCGTAAAATACGAGCTGCGGGGCGGCCGGTGAAGAACATTATGTACGCAACAATGCGAGGACTTCGGTAGTCAGCTCGGCTTCTAGAATCAGTGTTTTCAACTGCTTTACTGTTAGTTGCGTTTTGGTTGTTGTGAAGTGAAGCAGTTTTACTGTTCAAGTGAAATCATGCCAAAACGCAAATGTGTCTTCAGTGACGAATTACAAAAACGATTTCCTGACTTCAGACCGGGAAGAATTAGCTCAGAGGCAGAATGTCTTATCTGCCCATCAGGAACATTTGTTTCAGTTGCTAATAAAGGTAAGATTATAACCATGGGACCGATTTTACGTAAATATCGTATGACATTGGAAATTTGCGTGTAATAGCTCAGATTTTCTTACACTGAATAACGTATAACACGCACAATTATTAATTTGCAGGGGGCTAGACCTAGAAGCTCACAAAAACACTGAAAAACACAAAACGCGGATACGTACTGCAGCATCTTCATCCAAAGTTGACGATTTTTTTGCAAAAAAAGGATTCCAAAATTAATGATCTGGTCCATGCAGCTGAAGGCACCCTATCTTTTCACACAGTCAAGCATCATCAAAGTTTTAAATCAATGGACTGTACTGGAAAACTGCAGAAAGTGTTATTTACAGACTCAAATATAGCGAAACAAATGTCATGTGCTCGCACTAAAACAGAAGCCATTATTAATTCTGTATTGTCACCTCATTCTGTTAATGCTTCTATTGACGCTTTGGAGTGTATTTCATGTTTTGGTGTTGCAACAGACGGCAGTAACCATGGTTCGGAGAAACTGTTTCCAATTCTAATTCAATACTATGACTTTAAATCTGGGGGAATTCAAACAAAAGTGATAGAACTTAAAAGTAGTCCAAATGAAAAATCTGAAACAATTGCATCTTACATATGTGATACTCTTAGAAGTAGAGGTATTAATAATAAATGTGTTGCTTTTTCTGGGGACAATACAAATACAAATTTTGGTGGGATTAGTGGATATGGTAAGAGGTCGGGAAATAATGTTTTCGCCCATCTGAAAAACAATTTAAATGATAGATTAGTAGGATTAGGCTGCCCTGCTCATGTTTTACATAACTGCATTCAACATGGTATTGATGCAGGACTCACATTAGATGTTGATTCCATAGTATTAAAAATATTTAATTATTTTTCTGTGTACACAGTACGTACTGAAAGTCTTAAGGACTTTTGTGATTTTGTAGATGCACAATATAGGGAAATATTGTGTCATTCTAAGAGTAGGTGGCTGTCCCTTTTTCCTTGCGTTTCGAGACTAATTGAGATGTATCCAGCACTGAAATCATATTTCAGTTCTCAGGGTGAAATTCCAATTCTGATTAAAATGTTTTTCCAAAATGAGCTTAGTGAAGCACGATTATGGTTTGTTCATTCTCTTATGTCATTATTTCAACATAATATTTTGGCCCTAGAAAAAGAGAAAAATTCACTGGTAGAAATGATACATATTCTTGAGGGTGTGTTGAATGCTCTTCAGGAAAGAAAAATCCAGAATTTCAAATCTTTAAAACTAAAAGAAATTTTGAGAAAAAAACGGGATGAAGGTTATGGTTCTAAATGTGATGTGCTAGAAGGAGAAATAGCACATGTTTATGATGCAACAATTACGTATCTTAAGAAATGGTTGGTTCAGTATCAAGAGTTTTTGGTACGTATTTAAATGGATGGGTCTGAAGAATTCTCCAAATTGGGAAGATGTGGAACAAACAATTCTGTACCTAAATGAAAAACTTAATATTAAAATAGATGATGTAAAGTACTTTGATCAGTTTTGCAACTTTCAGATATTTTTGACAAACCAGGCTAACGTTAATACAGATCAGTTGTCAAATGATATCTGGTGTAAATATTTCCGAGAGTCAAAGAATGGTGTTTGTTTCTCAGAACTACTAAATTTGCGGAGTTTTTCTTTGCTATTCTCAGCCACAATGCTAGTGTAGAAAGGATTTTTTCATTAGCAAACAGTCAGTGGACCAAAGATAGAAATAGACTCAGTGTTGAGTCTGTTAAGGGAATTATAAGTGTGCAATATAATTATAAGGATTTATCTTGTGTACAGTTTTATAATTATTTGTTGGAAAATAAGAAATTACTCTCAGAAATTGGTTCATCAAAGAAATATCTGAGTACTTCAGGGAATAATGATGAAGATGAGAAATGTACTAATGATGATTTTTTGTAGTTTATATTAAAATGTGCCACAAATTGTTGTAACGTTGCATGATTTAATAAAATGAAGTAATATACTACCTATTGTAGACGTTTAATTTGCAAAAAGTATAGTGAATTATGCATATCTTAAATATTTTTATTTATTAAGTGTGTAGTTATAATTTATCTTAATGCAACATCCGTAAATGTTGAGAAACCCACAACACTTTTGCAGAATTTAGTATTAATCTAGAAATGTTCTCTTTTTTTAAGACCATCATCTGGTAACCCTACCACAGCCTAATCATGGAAAAAAACTGTCATACTGTATAACACCTCTTCTTCTGTGCTTTACTGTTGGCACTACACATGATGGCAGTTAAATTCTACAGGCATTCGCAAAACACGAACACTTTCATCGGATCCATCACTGCAAATCACTCGTTTTCAGTCATCCACTGTCCACTGGCGCCGCTCACCATTTACACCTCCACAGGCGTCGCTCAGCATTGACTACAGAAATGTTTGGCCTATAAGCAGCAGCTACCATAGTACACCATTCTTTATAACTCCTAACGCACGCTCATCGTGCCGGATGAACTACTGGTAGCAATCTGAAAGTCACACATGATTCATACCGCGGATGTTTTGCGACTGTTTACAACTACCCTCCGCAATGCTCCACAGTTGTTGTTCGTCATTACATGAGGCTTGCCCTGCCTTGATTTAGTTATGATTATTCCTTCGCGTTTCCACTTAGCAATAGTCGAGTTGAGCAGCTTTAAAAGGATTTAAATGTCCCTCATCGAATTGTTAGTCTGGTGACCATTCCACGATCAAAGTCACCGAGTTCTCCTGACCGATCCATTTAGCTATTGGTGCTTCTCTATTGAAAGCATAAAACTACCTGTCTCATTTTAAACCGTCTTTTTTGTTGTTGTTGTGTCTTTACGTCTGACATTAGAGGCCGGAAGGGACTAGGGACAGGGTACGGGAAGCAATTCGGCCATGGCCTTTTGAGGGAATCATCCCGGTATTCACCTGGAGTGATTTGGGGAAACCGTGGAAAACCCAAACCTGGATGCCCGGACGGGGATTCGAACCGGCGTCCTCCCGAATGCGAGGCCAGAGCGTAAACCGCTCACCCAACACTCTCGGTTCAAACCGTCCGTCGTGACATGTAGCATTCAAATCCGCATTACATAGCGGTGTCCGAATACTTTTGATCGGATAATGTATATCCCAATCTCAATAATTGATCAGTTTTGCTTTGGATTTTAAAATCTTTGACAGCATTTGAATAAACTGGAAGGAAATATTCTGCATCTTGTACTGTTGAAGACATCAGCCGGCAATAGTCTGTACTTGTTTACAAACGCAAATATCAACGCCATCACTTTGGTAATTAAACCTGTGTAATACCATGATGGACCTATTGACTATACAATGTTCTATCAGCAGGACAGTGAGTGTGAAATGCGAATATAAGGCGGTCATTAGGGCACGCAGGCTATGTCATCACAACGACGATCTTATCTCCGAGCCCTGTAACAAAGCAATGTTTTATTTCGGTAATGTGGTAAGTTTTAGCAATATTATTCAAGAGACTAACGCAATATGCAGTTTTGATTTCAATTACCTCTTCAGACATAACCTTTTGTTCGGCATTCTTAACAAACAGCTTTTTCTGTCACAGTGACTAAAATACTTAACAAATTCCGGAAGACATTTTCTAAAACCTAATATTGCATATGATGGGTCAATCAATATTGCCGTGAGCTTATTTTGTTGCACATGAATTTTAATTTTATTTTCTTAAAATTGATGCTTTACTGATACACAAGAAGAACCAAATTAAATTACGAAAAAAACGAATACGGAACTGCAGGACATGTGGGAAAAAACCGATTAAAAAAAGGCGCAAGTAATCAATAACTGATGAAATGATTTAAAAAAAAAATACCGGCAGAAACATTTGAGTTATAGGCAAAAATAGTATTTTTAAGGGAGCGTGCATAAACCACGTAGCTCCATTTTGGCCTCCTGTGACCCCCCCTCCCCCCCACGTAGCCCTACGTGGCTTTTGCCTTTACCCCCTCCCCCTCTACGTAGCACGTAGCTTTTTTCCCCTTTTGATTCCAAAAGACATTTTGTTCTGTTTTCTCTTGTCAGACTATTATAAAAAACATTCGGAGATAATTAACTGGGGGAAATAAATATTCACATACTGTTGTGTGTTATGTTCCTCATTTTAACTGTAAAAAATGTTATGAAAGGAAAGCTAAGTGGTCTGGCTCGGAACCCCTCTCCCCCCCCACGTAGCCCTACGTAGCCTTCCAGCCAACCCCTCTCCCCCCTGGACCGAGCCACGTAGTTTGTGCACGCTCCCTAAGTGTCATTATAATCAACTGGTAAAAATAATTGTTTCGTACTATTACTTAGTCGCATCTCGGAATAAAATTTGCGGAATACAAAAACCACTTTAAAAATCGAATTAATGGAGTAAATTTTAATATTTATTAGTTTAATCTCAGTTTGTGGGATCGATTATACAATAAATACCCACTATAAGAAATAGTACTAGAAAGCTAAGAATTAAATTATGCCTGATAAATTTTAAAATATCTTCTCGTGTCGATGACAGCATCAGATATGTGGTAGTTTTTCCGCCAATGCGATGGCTTTGTCAGTAGCTGATTGGAGGTTAAATTGGGATACACTCATTCCTATTTGTGTACATGACAGCAGATGTACCATTGTTTCTCTCTCCCCGCACGAACATGTGGTATCTGGCTGTTCTCCCAGGTATCCCCAAGTGGCAAGAGTATCTTTGCAGCGGCCAACTCCAACTCGAAACCTATTTAGTGACTTCCATATGGGCCGTGGTTGTTCGGATCCAGGGGGTAGACCCTGTTTTGGCCTGATCCACCCGATATCATGGTGTACTCTCTTCTCCCAAGCCAATCTTCTTTCATTGCTTGGTGCTCCATTTAGTAGCTTTGAAGTCCGTAGGAAACTTGATCGGGACTTTGGTCGCAATGGCGCTGGTGAATAGCCATGCAGAGGGTGTCAGGTGTCTTCGTTCACTCTACGCCGTGCCACGCTGGTGGCAACTTCCCGGCGTATGTCTCCAGGGGCGATGTCAGCTAATATCACTCACAGGCGATGGTATGAGACAACCTGTGATGAGCCGGCATGTTGTGTGGAGCGCAACGTCTACTGTCTTAGCATGACTTGATTTTTGCCACACAGGACATATATCCGCATATATGGGGAGTAGCTGAGGTGCGGATGACGCTTGGGTTAGCTCTCCAGCTAGATCCGGTCAACTTGCTTAAGATATTGTGGCGTGTTGATACTTTCATCTTGAAATTGCGGCAATGACTTTTAAAAGTGAGACCTCTGTCAAGAGTTACGCCGAGGTGTTTTGGGTTTGCACTGTGCAGCAGAGTCGATCCATTTCAGGTCACATTCAGCTTTCGCTTAGCGCATTTAATTCCAAGACATTCAAGAGCTGTTGTAAGTCTTCCCTCGACGACTTCAGCTAGGGTAAGATCATCAGCGCAGATAAAGGACTTGCAATAACTGTCCAGTGGTTGATCATTGGTGTAGATGTTAAATAAAGCTGGGGTAAGAACGCTGCCTTGAGGAAGTCTATTTTTCGGTTTACGAGGGCGGCTTTTTGAATTCTGAAAGCTGACGAAGAATTGCCTATTGCTGAGAAGTTCGTAGACTATTTTTGTGAAACCGAAATCCTGCGTTATGTTGTATAATTTAGAAAGGAGTTTTTTTACGCTGATCGTGTCATAGGCTGGTGTCAGGTCAACGAAGACTACTCCAGTAACTAAACCCTTTTCAAAGCCATCTTCAATATCAAATAATATATCGTGTTACATGTAAGATTTGGTTTGATCAGGAGTGGGCTGTTCTGAATCCGGCTTGTTGAGGTATCAGTTTATCCTTAATAACAGACGAGACATGTTTTAGAAGCATCCTCTCAAAAAGTTTATAGACGTGGCTGAGGAGTAATTTTGGGCGGTAGCTATTGGCGTCGTCTGGGGCTTACCAGGTTTTAGTAGTGCTACAACTTGAGCTTTCCTCCAGAGCTTTTGACTCTTACAACTGTATAAACATCCATTGAACATCTCGTGAAGCCATTTTACTCCTCTCTCTCCCCAACCTGCTTGATCTGCTCTCAACGTTGATGTGGAATTTGATGATAGATGTATTATTAGACCTATCATTCACGATATCATGAAGTTGTCATTATATTCCATATCTTTAATTCTTCTATTTACTATCAAAATTTAACTGTCAATATATCGAGTATAAGTTCCCACTTTTATCAATCTAAAGGACGATACAAGTAAATGGATTTTTAAGCACAGATAGGAATTTAATCTGTTCTGGAACTTACAAACATACACTCAGTGTCACATGACAAGGATATTTGCTACTCCGTTTAATCTGTTTACAATCAGGCAAGAAACTATTTTACGACGTCAGTGTTCGAAAGAAAGTGAAGGTCCACTAAAAACTGAAAATTACATACTTTTTTGTGTGTACGGTTTTACGCCTTGTCGACGTCGAGGTCATTAGAAGAGGGAAAGTACTGAGGGCAAGGTAAGGAATTTGGTTATTGCCTTTCAAAAATACGGACGTCGCTTGGAGTTAGTTCAGGATACCATAGAAACTTGAAACTTGCATGGCATCATGGTTCAAAAAACATTTTAATTGCTGTATTTTAACTAAGTATCATTATAAAATTATAATACATATCAATAACAATTATCAGTTTACTAAAAACTCTATTTTCCTGTAGTTAATTTGCTACTCTTTCAGTCCATTTTAGTTACCAAAATCTGAGAGTAAAACTCTTTTAGATTATGTATTGGTTTCTGAGGTAGAACCTCTTACGGCTTGGACCAGTTTTTGAGGAACAATATTTAATGAACTATCATCCTGACTATATTCGGATATCCAAGTGTAATTTGATCAGTGTAATGATCAATAATTATGTGCATGAATTAAATGTTTAGGGGGAACCGGATAAAGAAGGTTATAATAGTAATGCTTACGGCGTTATAGGCTGGTAAATACGTGAAGGGTTTGGTCGTCGATAGACAGATGTTCGATTTGTCGAGCATGAGCCCATGTCGTCTGTACCTTAACGTAAACCGGTAATGCTACCAGATGTAGGGGACCTACAGTTTAACGTCGAATACGACACAACGGAAGCGTGACACAGCAAGTTGGACGATAAGTGATAGTTGTGTTTAGGCCCTTTGAACATTCCTGCCGAAACAGAGATTCGAACCGCGGAACTTTCGATCTCCAGACAGATGCCTTAAACACAGAACCATCTCAGCGATCATCAAGAAAGCTAACGCTCACGTTGTAACTCAAGATACGCCATTTTAAGAGTAGTACGGTCTCCAAATACACTGTCAAATAATTCTAGTTTATGACTACGACAATCTGTGAGATAACAACCATGGAATTAGTTAACTTGTGTAAGTAATAGTTAAAATAATATGGTGGGATATTTAAGCTGGCTAACATGTAAACCAAAGATTTAAGCAATGAACATCGCTGATTGTATCTATGGTTTTGTTTTACTCGTTGTTATAGAGGACTGGCTGGAAAAAAAATTGTTGGATTGAGTTTTTTGTTAAGCTTGTGAAAGTTTTAAACACTGAGAGTACAATAAAAAAATCAATGTTGAACAAAAGAAACCGAAGGAGAATTATTTTTAATTACTGATGAATAATTTTTTTTTTCAAGAGAAAGGTCTGTATTAAACAACGGCGAGGCGGCTAACGTTTGTCATTTTTGGTTTAAATCAAAAGTGCATAACGGGCCCTATTAAACGACAGAAAGTAAGTATAAACCTCGCAAATCGACCATACCATACTGTTGCGAGATATAAAAAGCACTCATAATATTTGATCTGGTCTATTTTGAATGACCTTGTGTTGCAAAAAAAAGGTGGAGGCTAACCAATGAAACAATCATAACTATATTTCCAGATTTACCCTTTTTAAAAGCAAAATTGAGGTTACATCTGGGGTAAATGTTAGAAACTTTGTCACATTGCCTTTACTCTACTGCAATTTGTTTTAACTGCATGGTGGTCTTATTTTGGATCCCGGTTAGGGAATTGTGGTCACTGAAAGTTGAAATTTATTAAGGTCTTCACAGTTCTACAGGTTATTTAATTATGGCAGAACTGTGCATCTATCCAGGACTAACATTTGGAGATGACAAAAGTCCAAAAATGCACATTTGATCTTGCATCTGGTTGTGCTTTTTCCATACTCTAATGGTTAGTCAAATGTTGTCCATTTGATATCCCATGTCTTGTTCACAGGTCTGTAGAAAATACTACGACTCCGCATATGTCGTTAGTGAAACCTATAATCGGTTTCCATTTATTTTCTGGAAAAACCATTGATTCCCCGGGCATCATTCTTGTGCGGTATTTCATCTACAAGTGCAAGGTTAATATCAGACAGTTGCGAAATGATTGACAGGTTTTATCAGTTCAATCATAACACAAATACCTTTAATGTTAATATCTGTTTTTATATCTGACATAACACGGACTGTGGGAGACAAACCGAAGCATGTGAGGAAATATTCGCTGTGTTTTCTCAAACATAAATTGTTGCCCGGTACACAATTTATTGAACTGCAAGCATTTCGCTATTTATACTTGAGTCTTAAAATCCGGGTAAAGAGGCTCTTTTTTGAAAGTTGCTTCCACAGAAATCTAGCGCCGAGTGTGGTGAGTGATCGGTAACGCCCTGGCCTCGCATTCGGGAGGACGCGGGTTCGAATCCCAGTCCGGGTATCAAGATTTGGGCTTTGCATGGTTTCCCCAAATCACTTGAAGTCAATGCCGGGAGAGTTAATGAGCCTTTTTGTATACAACCAAGTCTAAAATTTTTAATCAATCAATATATTAACCTCTCAAAATTATTTGTAGATTATAAAATAGTAATAACCCATCCCATTGGCTTTGTTGATTACGGTAACGTGATGGCGCCCGTCACGTAATACGGTGTCGATTGGATAGATTTCTCATGGTGGAAGAAATTTTCATCAGGACTTCACCGGTAAAATACGACAGATTTTAGGGCACAATTCCTAATCACGATGTTGTGCAACTAAGTTCTGAGTTAAATTCCAAACCTCTCCGCACTGCGTATGGAACAAAGCAATACGACACTGCTGGTGATATTTCATCTGTAGTTTCGGGGGAGGGGAGGGGGAGGGTGTTAAGCTTGACGGCCCTTCGGAAAAGTAAGCCAATGTTGAGTTTCACCCTCTCCGTTCTTTGTTCTTTCATTCATCCAAAACACAAACAACACAGTATCCTGAGCTTACACACATCACATGTATGAATAGAACAAACAAGTAAATACACTTCTACACTGGGAAAGGCAAAGAGAAACAACAATAGTTAAAATTTTCCAGGAAAAAGAAGAAGAAAACAACTATATAAATGAAATTTGCATAAATGTACTCTTTTTCTTTACTTATGGCTTTACACCTCGTCGAGGTCATTAGAGACAGGATGGGATCGGAAACAAGGAACGGGAAGGAATTAGGCCATGACATTTTGAAGGAAGCATCCCGGCATTCGCCTGGAGTGATTTGGGGAAACCATGGAAAACACATACCTGGATGCCCGGACGGGGATTCGAACCGCCGTCCTCCCTAATGCGAGGCCAGAGCGTTAACCACTCACCTACCACGCTCGGTGCATTAACATAACGTAGGTAACTAGTATAATTACATTAATGCGTCTGCCTGCATGCGAGAACTAAAACAATTACATGTCCAATTACTTTTGTTATATTGCATGCTGCGTGAAGCGACAAGGCCATTCTCTGTCGCTGGCTATATTATATGCTGTTAATTGAGAGGTACAGTGGGAGACCAAACAGTTGATACTATTTGATCCTTAAGATCTTGCTGCCAAAAACATAAGTTATTGGTTAATTTACAAAATGTTTCTTTTTATGACTCACAATGTAATTTACTATTTTTATTTAGATATATTACATGCAAATACCGACTAACGTGATTATTTGATTGCTTAATAGATAAATAATTTTGTAAAATGATTTGCTGTAAGGCGTGTAATGTGATTAAAACTTGCAAACTTGGCATATCTTACTATTTGACTGTTAGAATTTGAATTAAAAACAAAAATGTCAAGAGAAAATTTACTTTAATGCCTAAGGGATTAATTTATACTTATAGTTACAAAAGTATACTTAAGAGAGAGTTAACATTTTTAAATTAACATCCTTTTGTTAGCTAAAATATTGTTAACTGCTGATTTTTATTATTTGACATTATTTTTGATTTATCTTATATCCTTGAACGAGCTGTATATACAGTATATATATAAATTTGGCATCTCGGAAACGGGTCTAACGATTTGGATGAAATTTAATATTTAGATAGCATTTTACTTTTCCGGTTTATCTAAATAGTTGTCTTCCCTGCAAAAAACGCGATTTTACAGTTCTCGAATTTGCTACCTCGGAAACGGCTCTAACGCCATCTCGTAGAAGTTTCAGGTACTAGTAAGCTTACTGATGTTAGTTAAGTTTCTCTTTGGTTAGAGCAAACAACTCTTATATCTAATAACCTATAATTCCTGTATATAGCTGACCCGTGCGAATATTTCGCACAGTATTGTGGTCAGCCACCGATTGGTATTATAATAATGTCGAAATAAGTAAATGCAAGTATTTTTATTAATTAAAGGTATTTTATTTTCAAGAGTAATAGTAAATATCACTTTTATTTTAAAATATCGTTATCATTAAATAATACATGTTTAATTGTAAAACATTTAGAAAGTAGATACTTAAAAAATAGATATTGGCTATGTCAGATGTGGTTTTATCAAACTTCTTTACTTTACAAAACTTCTTTGAAAACAGTATTAGCAGTTATAATGCGATCACCGTTTACTTTTTGACTGTATCTGGTTTTAACACAAACATAAATGTTACTGAATCTATGAATTCGTGAAAAAGCTACGTGCAGGTGTCCGTAGAGCGTACGGAAAAACAGGTTCTGGTACTACCATGCTCATATTAATCCGAACGACCTGAATTGCACATCGCTACATTTCCTCCTGAGACTTATTCAACCAATTATACACATCTACGAAGACAGTACTATACCCTGGAGGTGGTACAGTCTTACGACTATTAAAATTGAGCCACATCCACCTCCCATAAAACGAAATACATTTCCGCTTTTTTGTTTCATAAACCGAAATAGTGATTATATTTCGGCAATAAAAGAGTTATAGGAACATCGAATACGTTTCATTTACTGTTTTAAAGACATTTTACAGTTATTAAGTGTTCACACATAACACGAAAGTTACCAATCTCAAACAAAATGCTGGTTTTTAGCAAGTACTGGATAACATCAAAATGCAGATTTTATACCCGTCTACAACAACTTAAAATAATTCGAAATTTACGTTAATATTCAACGTTTGCTGTGTATTATAATTTATGGAAACAGTACACACTTATCTAAGAGTTCAGTCAAATATATAACACGTAACAAGATTTCGGATTTAATAATTTTGGCAGTGGTCTTGTAAGAATGCTTGCCTGTAAAAGTAATTCTTTTAGTTCTGTCGTTTCTCGAACATACTTAGCGTGGAACAATAGAAAAGAATCATAACATTAATGTTCTGGCTGACGTGAGACATTGTCAACGCAGCATTCGTGAGTAGGATTTGAAAGACACAATTCTATTAAATTTAACTTCACCGTAAAGGTTTCTGTCACTCAACATTCCCCATTTTTTCTAGTGCTCATAACAAAGTCGGGCGATTAATCATTGATGTAATACGTAATGATAACTGTTTAAAAATAATCAAGGAACTAAATCAAACTAATGTGTCTATTGTGCGAAAAAGTTTTTTTTTAGCTAATGTCCTTATTGTGCGACAACGATAATTTCTAGCCTGTGGTATTGGGAAGCAAATCAGAAAATAAATGGAAAGTGGCTGTTCTTACAAAAAAAATTCTCATCAAAGAAGAACATAAAATTCAAAGCTTCCGTATTTAAAAACTTGCTGCTCCGACTAGTGATAGCTAATTATATAATTGATGCATAACCAAAACTGGGCATTATTCGTGGCATGGAGTTATCTTCCCTGTCCTATCGCGTTGACCGCTATCTCCGGGAGTCCGTAAAAAATTCGGTTTGCGGTAAGGGGCAAAATCGTTAACCGTAGCACAAAAAGAATATCAGTTATTAAAGATTCCTAGATTTAAAATTCCAAGAAATAAACAGTAAATTCCAGGAACGAGGAAAGATAATGCCTGCCTCGTTATTAGTTTCTCCTACCTCAGCTTCCGTCTCTGGTAAGCCTGCCGCTATGGTGCTGTAATTGACTCAGGTTCGGCGATGCTTATTGCTGATCCCGGAAGCTACGAGGTGCGATGTCTTGCGGTTCCACGGTTCGAGTCAGCCGAGGGCAAAAGTGGTTAAATGATGCGTTATGTTTTTCTTGGGTTACCCGTACACTGGGACAGTGAAAACATATTTTATACCTATTGGGAAGTTGAAATTACAAATTTCTGCCTGTATCTATTGTGAAATCGAAATTCGTCGTTATTCTTCAATAAAGTCACTATTATTTCAAAGGCACGGAAGAGGCTGTATTCTAAAAAGGTAACCGAATTCGGCGACGATATTTGAGAAATGGCCGCCATTCCTCATTCCATTGAGTAATTTCGAGAATTTTTATTTAAACAGAATTTTTGATAGCCAGATCGTGAGTGTGAATTGACTACTGTCTAGTGCCACTGATGAAATTTACCCTTCACCCAATTCGTTCAGCTATTAATTAATGTAAAATTCCGGGAAATAAACAATAACTTTCAGGAACGAGGAAAGATAATGCCAAGGTGTTTATGCGTTGTAGCTACCTCATCTTATCTTCCGTCTCTGGTAAGCCTGACGCGATGGGACGGTAAGTGGCTCATATTCGCGGAAGCAGATCCCGGAAGCTAGTGCGTTGTCTCGTGGTTCCACGGTTCGAGTCGTGCCGCGGGAAAAAGTGGTTAAACGATGCGTTATGTTTTTCTTGTGTTACCCATACACTGAGACAGTAAAAACGTATTATACACCTATTTATACGTTAAAATTACAGATTTCTGCCTGTATCTATTGAGCAATCCAAATTCATCGTTATTTTTCTGTAAAGTCATTATTATTGCAAAGGCCTGGAATAAATTAGTATTTTTTTTTTTTTTTTGGAAATGTAAACGAATTGGTCCACGGTCGTTGAGAAGTGGCAATTCCCCATTCCTATGAGTATTTTCGGAATTTTGTTTTATTTAAACCGAAACTTTTTTGGCTGGAACGTGAATGTGACTTGACTACTGTCTAATGCCGCTGAAGAACTTTGCCTATTTGTTTGATGAACATTAACAACAATCAAAATTTAATTTAAAACTGCTGGTATCTGTATGTATTGACGTATTAACTCATTGTATGCTGAATTGACACTAAAGTAAATACAATCATGTTGTGGATACTGAAATTTGTAACAATCTAGTCTTAAAGTATAAATTGTTCGCGATCATTCATTTCGCCAAAGTGTAAAGTAAAAGGTTTGTTTCCTCAAAGTTGTGGAAAAATGATAGCCAGTATATAGACGTCATAACATCCACGAGGACTATGAGAAAGAAGAGTGGTTTTATAAATATCCTACGTTTCATTTATTCTAAACAAAAATCTATCAGTTTCTAAATTTTTTAAATTTTTTATCCCAAGATAAATATTATAACAGAAAGAAATAGTGCCACTTATTTTTTCGTAATGTTTTGTTAATAGAAAACTTAAAAAATTACGTGTCAGCTGATAGATGACGATAGCACTATCAAGCACCACATTGTAATTAATTATAAGGATTTATAGTTTGTCTCAGTTACACTCGGCAAGTGATGTGTGGTAGGATCATCATGAGGAAATAGGGCTGTTTACACACAGCGTTGAACGCGCAACCTTTCCGTGAACGGCTCGTATGGAATATCCATTCCCAGGATATTCCTACTTCTTAAAGAATGCATAATCATTAATTTTCTATATATACTTGTACAGTCTTTGCATTAAATGTGGACAGCGCTGTCATGTTCTATCAGTCTTTTTGCACAATCTGGCAGCAATCTCATCCCAGGAAAGAGTAAGGCAATGCTGGCTCCGCCTTTTGGCAATATCATTGGGGGATATTTCATTCAGAGCCATCTATATTTCAGATTATTCATTTCCGTAAGTCAATGCATGAAACAAAACTGGAATTAAGCTCCTCCCCACTGACGATTCATAATGGCGGGGTAGTTCATCAACCTTCCCCTACATTTCAATAACACTTTAAATAAATTCAGATCGTAAAACCTATCACAAAAGTTGTAATTAACGGGAATGCATTAAAGCGAGGCAAAAAATAACCCCTAAGGCTCCGTTCTACTTTTTACTACAACTGAGAAGCGTAAAACTTAAACGATCATTATTTACATACTGGTTTGGCTAATGCCTTCCGATAATATTTCGCTCATAATGTGGTCTGTGGACAAACCAGCGAATAACCATTTTCGAGAAGGTAGAATGTTTAGTACTACGAAACGACAGAAACAAGAGATTATTTCGAAAAGATTGAATGAAACAGTCTTCCTAGACAGCATTGTTAACAAACTGACGAGTAGGTATCAAGCTTGAACGGGGGGGGGGGGGTGTCCTGTGGTTAGCGTTGTGGTTTTCTGAACCTGCGGTTCAAGGTTCAAATCCACATATTTCATATTTTTTAAATTTTTTTCCCCTTTTATAAGTTCCGAACCTACACTATGCTTATGCATATTATATATTCTTGATTCCTTCCAAACTGCCTCAGGGAATAAGATTCTTAACGAATCTCTTATAACCGAAAATATCAAATGATTTTTAACCAACTACAAACATGAAAGTAAACACTTTTGCGGCGGCAGCGCTGAGAGAAAGCTACTCTGGTTCCCAGCCACGCCGAAATCAGATCGTCTGTCCCATTTCCAACTGTACACGTTTATCGAAAATAATCATTTCACAGCAGAACGAATTTCACGTGTCAGAAACAATTAATTTATCGTTGGAATTATGTCTCTAATTTTAAGCCATGTCTATCATTAATTCTGTAGGTGGTCTATAATGATCATGCACCGTCGTCAAGGAAAACAAAAATATAATGTAAAAACATGAAAGGAAATCGCATAGAAGCAAACATTAGTACTGTAACAAATTAAATGACCATTGTCACTCAAAAATTTAAAACCAGGTTATTATCGTAGGACTAGCATAAATTCTTTTATTGCTGGTATAAGTAAAGAAAGTTAATTGAGAATCGGGATTGAAGCAGTGAGTTCTAAAATTACTGCTTTACAGCGTAGCGACCTGATACCTGCGGGATTTAATAACTCATTACTTAATAAATCATATAATTTTTGTGTTATTCTTTGTTTGCGATTACTTCAGTATAATAACACCACCATTTGGCGAAGAAAGATGTCGCCACTCGTGTGAGTGTTCTTTAGTCTCGTGTGTGAAGTGGAACGGTGACGTTTTCGTCTCCCGTGATAGTCGAATCCAAAATAGACTAAGCCACAAAAATTCAAACAAACACAGCCTACCGGTAAAGAAAGTTCGACAGTGCCTTAGGACCGGAGGACCGAGCGTAGTGGATGAGCCTTAACGCTCTGGCCTCGCATTCGGGAGGAGGCGGGTTTGAATACCCGTCCGACTATTAGAGGCGGAAAAGGACTAGTGGCAAGGATTTTACCAATGGCCTTTAAGGAATCATTCCAGTATTCACATAGAGTGGTTTGGGGAAACCGTTGAAACCCCAAATCTGGATGGCCGGACTAGGATTCCAACCTGTGTCCTCCCGAATGAGAGGACCAGAGCGTCAAAGCGTCTACAAGAATGCGTGTGTCGAATGGTGATGAGGTAGAAAATTGTATAATTGTTCAGCCCTTAAAACGATGTATACATTGAAGAAAGTAAATTGAAACTTTGCTTGGGAGACCTTAGATTTTGGATTTCCCTCTTACAGTTAACATGGATTACCATTGTATTTTTAATTTCCAGCTGTGACATTGCAGTCTTAAGTTGGATAATAAAACTTCAGCCGAATTTGCTGCTCGTGATGAATTATTACGTGTATTATTTGCGTTATAAAGGTGTTCTTCTTAGCCGAAGGAAATAGGAAAGTTCACACTTATTTCCTCCTACAACGCTGCCAAATCTACTTCCTCCAACGTTGTCACGATTTCTGACTTCTGGCAGTGCTCCGGAAATTCCTATACAAGGAATCGTGTCTCATAGCTAGGCGATATCATAAGAAGAGACACATTGCCCAAATGGAAAATTATTTTTCTTCCACGTCTCATATTTTTATTTAACTGATTTTTTTCTCTGTTTTTAACAGTTTGATTCTTAATACAGATTATCAATAACTATTCATTCACGAGATTTTGTATCTATATATATCTTCACTTTGGTAATATAATGGACGAAGCACGTCTGTTTATAAAGGCGGAGTGGCTGAACGGTAATGCGCTAACCTGTGGAGCTGTTGATCCTTGGTTCGATCCCACTTGCGGTTGAATATTTTTTCATTCATTATTTCCTTTTCACTTGTTGCAAAATATATATCGTATGTATATACGTATAGAAAACTTATTATATCTTACGGCAAATTGTTTAAAAATAAATTCTAATATCAAGCGCGAATACACTTGTCATCGGATGTCTCAGTCCACTAATGTAGCAGCATCTTTAGTTGTTTATCGTGAAGACAGATTCATTTAGCACTCCATATGAAAAACTTTTTGTTAGCAGTTTATAGGCCACATCGACGATAAAATGTGTGTATTTGGAATTTAAAATACTGTTCAGCCAATATAATCTGACGAGTTTAGTGCATTTTAGTGCCGTAAAGGCAGAGAGTACATTTGGAGTTGTTCATGGGAACCTGCAAGATTAATCACTGCTGTTTAATTTCTCGCTTGATCGGATTGGAAGGAATCAAGAATATATAATATGCATAAGCATAGTGTAGGTTCGGAACTTATAGAAGGGGAAAAATTTTTTAAAAAATATGAAATATGTGGATTTGAATCTTGAACCGCAGGTTTAGAAACCACAACGCTAACCACAGGACACCCCCCCCCCCCCCCCGTTCAAGCTTGATACCTACTCGTCATTTTGATAACAATGCTCTCTAGGAAGACTGTTTCATTCAATCTTTTACGAAATAATCTCTTGTTTCTGTCGTTTCGTACTACTAAACATTCTACCTTTCTCCAAAATTGTTATTCGCTAGTTTGTCCACAGACCACATTATGAGCGAAATATTATCGGAAGGCATTAGCCAAACCAGTATGTAAATAATGATCGTTTAAGTTTTACGCTACTCAGTTGTAGTAAAAGTAGAACGGAGCCTTTGGGGTTATTTTTTGCCTCGCTGTAATGCATTCCTGTTAATTACAACTTTTGTGATAGGTTTTACGATCTGAATTTATTTAAAGTGTTATTGAAATGTAGGGGAAGGTTGATGAACTACCCCGCCATTATGAATCGTCAGTGGGGAGGAGCTTAATTCCAGTTTTGTTTCATGCATTGACTTACGGAAATGAATAATCTGAAATATAGATGGCTCTGAATGAAATATCCCCCAATGATATTGCCAAAAGGCGGAGCCAGCATTGCCTTACTCTTTCATGGGATGAGATTGCTGCCAGATTGTGCTAAAAGACTGATAGCACATGACAGCGCTGTCCACATTTAATGCAAAGACTGTACAAGTATATATAGAAAATTAATGATTATGCATTCTTTAAGAAGTAGGAATATCCTGGGAATGGATATTCCATACGAGCCGTTCACGGAAAGGCTGCGCGTTCAACGCTGTGTGTAAACAGCCCTATTTCCTCATGATGATCCTACCACACATCACTTGCCGAGTGTGTAACTGAGACAAACTATAAATCATTATAATTAATTACAATGTGGTGCTTGATAGTGCTATCGTCATCTATCAGCTGACACGTAATTTTTTAAGTTTTCTATTAACAAAACATTACGAAAAAATAAGTGGCACTATTTCTTTCTGTTATAATATTTATCTTGGGATAAAAAATTTAAAAATTTAGAAAACTGATAGATTTTTGTTTAGAATAAATGAAACGTAGGATATTTATAAAACCACTCTTCTTTCTCATAGTCCTCGTGGATGTTATGACGTCTATATACTGGCTATCATTTTTCCACAACTTTGAGGAAACAAACCTTTTACTTTACACTTTGGCGAAATGAATGATCGCGAACAATTTATACTTTAAGACTAGATTGTTACAAATTTCAGTATCCACAACATGATTGTATTTACTTTAGTGTCAACTCAGCATACAATGAGTTAATACGTCAATACATACAGATACCAGCAGTTTTAAATTAAATTTTGATTGTGTTAATGTTCATCAAACAAATAGGCAAAGTTCTTCAGCGGCAATTAGTACAGTAGTCAAGTCACATTCACGGTTCCAGCCAAAAAGTTTCGATTTAAATAAAACAAAATTCCGAAAATAACTCATAGGAATGGGGAATTGCCACTTCTCAACGGACCGTGGACCAATTCGTTTACATTTCCAAAAAAAACATACTAATTTATTCCAGGCCTTTGCAATAATAATGACTTTACAGAAAAATAACGATGAATTTGGATTGCTCAATAGATACAGGCAGAAATCTGTAATTTTAACGTATAAATAGGTGTATAATACGTTTTTAACTGTCTCAGTGTATGGGTAACACAAGAAAAACATAACGCATCGTTTTAACCACTTTTTCCCGCGGCACGACTCGAACCGTGGAACCACGAGACAACGCACTAGCTTCCGGGATCTGCTTCCGCGAATATGAGCCACTTACCGTCCCATCGCGTCAGGCTTACCAGAGACGGAAGATAAGATGAGGTAGCTACAACGCATAAACACCTTGGCATTATCTTTCCTCGTTCCTGAAAGTTATTGTTTATTTCCCGGAATTTTACATTAATTAATAGCTGAACGAATTGGGTGAAGGGTAAATTTCATCAGTGGCACTAGACAGTAGTCAATTCACACTCACGATCTGACTATCAAAAATTCTGTTTAAATAAAAATTCTCGAAATACTCAATGGAATAAGGAATGGCGGCCATTTCTCAAATATCGTCGCCGAATTCGGTTACCTTTTTAGAATACAGCCTCTTCCGTGCCTTTGAAATAATAGTGACTTTATTGAAGAATAACGACGAATTTCGATTTCACAATAGATACAGGCAGAAATTTGTAATTTCAACTTCCCAATAGGCATAAAATATGTTTTCACTGTCCCAGTGTACGGGTAACCCAAGAAAAACATAACGCATCATTTAACCACTTTTGCCCTCGGCTGACTCGAACCGTGGAACCGCAAGACATCGCACCTCGTAGCTTCCGGGATCAGCAATAAGCATCGCCGAACCTGAGTCAATTACAGCACCATAGCGGCAGGCTTACCAGACACGGAGGCTGAGGTAGGAGAAACTAATAACGAGGCAGGCATTATCTATCCTCGTTCCTGGAATTTACTGTTTATTTCTTGGAATTTTAAATCTAGGAAATAAAATTAAGAAACTTTTCATCAATGGTGATATGCGTCAGAATTAACTTTTAAAATTTCTGCACTTCTTTAATAACGTATATTCTTTTTGTGCTACGGTTAACGATTTTGCCCCTTACCGCAAACCGAATTTTTTACGGACTCCCGGAGATAGCGGTCAACGCGATAGGACAGGGAAGATAACTCCATGCCACGAATAATGCCCAGTTTGGGTTATGCATCAATTATATCATTAGCTATCACTAGTCGGAGCAGCAAGTTTAGTTTGATTTAGTTCCTTGATATTTTTAAACAGTTATCATTACGTATTACATCAATGATCAATCGCCCGACTTTGTTATGAGCACTAGAAAAAATGGGGAATGTTGAGTGACAGAAACCTTTACGGTGAAGTTAAATTAATAGAATTGTGTCTTTCAAATCCTACTCACGAATGCTGCGTTGACAATGTCTCACGTCAGCCAGAACATTAATGTTATGATTCTTTTCTATTGTTCCACGCTAAGTATGTTCGAGAAACGACAGAACTAAAAGAATTACTTTTACAGGCAAGCATTCTTACAAGACCACTGCCAAAATTATTAAATCCGAAATCTTGTTACGTTTTATATATTTGACTGAACTCTTAGATAAGTGTGTTCTTTTTCCATAAATTATAATACACAGCAAACGTTGAATATTAACGTAAATTTCGAATTATTTTAAGTTGTTGTAGACGGGTATAAAATCTGCATTTTGATGTTATCCAGTACTTGCTAAAAACCAGCACTTAGTTTGAGATTGGTAACTTTCGTGTTATGTGTGAACACTTAATAACTGTAAAATGTCTTTAAAACAGTAAATGAAACGTATTCGATGTTCCTATAACTCTTTTATTGCCGAAATATAATCACTATTTCGGTTTATGAAACAAAAAAGCGGAAATGTATTTCGTTTTATGGGAGGTGGATGTGGCTCAATTTTAATAGTCGTAAGACTGTACCACCTCCAGGGTATAGTACTGTCTTCGTAGATGTGTATAATTGGTTGAATAAGTCTCAGGAGGAAATGTAGCGATGTGCAATTCAGGTCGTTCGGATTAATATGAGCATGGTAGTACAATCCTGCGTTTTGAAGCGTTTGACCTTGAGCTTTATTAAAGGTCACAGCGAAAGATACTTCTATCTGGAGTTATTTTCTTATCATTTGAAAAGGTACAGAAGCTATGAGATTAATGCGAGGTATGAGCATAATCTTATAGGAGTGATAGAACTTAGCTCTGATAATGTACTCGTCTAAGTGAATTACCACTGATCTTGCACCATTAATTAATCCCTGATTAGCATTGTAAAGGTTGGGTGGTTCAAAGGGGGGTTTTATTAATTTTTTAAATTAAAAATCAATTATCAAAATTAAAAATCTTTGATTGGCAAAAAACTTCCAACATCGGTCAGGTCTTAAAAGAACTGACATTGATTTTTTTTTATTTAATTGCTATGGCTTCTACATCGCTAGGCCACTTTACATTTACCGTTAACATTACTCAAACAAGCAAAAAACAAGCCTAGACGTTACAATACGCCGTTATTTCAAGCAAACAATATTTGAATTTATTTTTAATGTAAGTCATGAATCACCTACTGCAAAATTTAAATATTAAAATTAACAAATGACATTGAAAATGAACAACGTTAACAATTGTAACATTAGATATTTACAACATTGAATCTCTGGCGCCTTTAATAGTTTAATAGTCACAATAAAATTCGTGCTATCACGTTTCACAAATCTTTGGCAGCTAACTCAGGGTTTTGTAAAAGAGCAAGTCTCGTAATCTCAGGACGCTTACGGAATTCAACAGTCTCGTTAACTCGTCATGCCTGGCGGAGTACTTTACCAATTTGTTGACAGCGACTCTGCAAGTTGTGTCACAGCCTGTCTGCTTGACATGGCGGTCTATCGTCCCTCCAGGATCGCCAGTCTGCGATCTTATAAGACGACTACCAGTACGACATCAGCTCTGTCGAACCGTCCTCGTCCTCTCCAAAAACATAACCGTCCCTCTCCACTGCCGTAGAAAGAGTCGACCGTTCCTCTCCACTGTCGGAGAAAGAGTCCCTTCTTCCTCTCCATAGTCACATGTGGACAGAAAGACACATACCAAAAAAACCCGAATACCAATTCTCATTGGAGGAAATGGGCTTCTTGAAAGCACGTGTTCCACCTCGCGCATTCAGATACGTGGATTCGTGCTCACGCGTCTCTTGGCGTGGCGGGAGAAAACTCGCCGACCTTCGCCATAGCCACCCCCATCGTAAGGGGCAACTTCCGCTGGCCTGTAGGCGACACCGTGGCGGGCTGGTTAACGGTACTGTTTCCGCCCCAGGATACGGAGTCTCAGCTGTCCGCTCCTTGCCAGAAATCAACCCTCGCTTATTTTCCGTACACTCCCTGAATAACTTGGCATTCATTACACCACATATAGTCTTTGGCTGGAACCGAGATTAAAGAATTAAATCAATTTACAGATCTGATTATATAAAAAAAATTAAATTAAGAAAAATGTAAAATATAAAATATTACCTATTAAAATTGTAGTAGACGTAATAACGTCTTGCTACAGCATTAAGGTTTCTATTTAACATTATAGCATTTTCTTTAAAAGCAGTCTATGAAGTGGTAAACCGGACGATCTCGCAAATGGCTCTAGCGATTTGGTTGCAATTTTATTTGTAGATAAAGTTTTGCTTTCCAAGTTTGTAACACTATTTTTTAAAAAAAAGATAAATTCTTGTAATTGGTATCTTGGAAATAGCTCTAACCTCCTCTCGTAGAAGTTAAGGTACCAGTAAGCCTACTGATGTTAGCTAAGTTTCTCTTTGGTTAGAGCAAGGAACTGTTCATATCAAAATACCTAGGAAGCTTTCAAGAAAAACTTTTAACTTTAATCAAACTTCGTGCAAAGTCTTGCATATTGAACAGAAATCGAAAGATGCTGAGCGAAGATCGGTCACCCAGGTACTTAATCAATAGATTAACAAACGTTTATTATTTAATATGAAAAATGTATGTGGATCCCGCGGGCTTGACGCCAGTCCTGCAAATGCCCAGCGGGATTGAAAACAGTGTTCTATTCTGGTCCTCTCCGCGGAATTCTACGGTGAGCGTCTGTAAGGCATTCCCTCGGACATTTTTATTTTGAGTAGGATACATAGCGTCCGACTGGTCAAGCTTGTGTATTCATTCAATATGTGGTTTCCTTCAACTAACGTTTTTTTGGATGTATTCTGCACCTTACATGACGTTGAATGTGAGTGGATGCTGGCTTTTAAAAGTTTGCTGCTCCGGTCCCGGGCTCAATTCCCGGCGGGGCAAGGCTGTTTGAGAGTTGTGCTTGATCATATGAGCTATGCCAGGTCGTTCCGTGGTTGGGATTTCACGTTAAACTGTAGGTCCCAGAGGAAAGGAACTGGCCGTCCTACCTCTGACACAGTGGCTTAGTATGCCTCCTTCGGGATGATCCAACCAAGGGAGCGTGCACAAACTACGTGACTCGGTCCAGGGGGGGGGAGGGGTTGGCTGGAAGGCTACGCTGGGCTCCGTGGGGGGAGGGGGAGAATTCAGAGCCAGGCCACGTAGCTTTCCTTTCATAAGATTTTTCACAGTTAAAATGAGGAACAGAATTCACAACAGCACGTGAATAATTATTTACCTCAGTTAATTATCTCCGTATGTAATTTACAATAGTCTCACAAGAGAAAACGGTACAAAATGTCTTCTGTAATCTAAAGGGGAAAAAACTACGTGTTACGTGGGGGGAAGAGGGGGTAGAGGCAAAAGCCACGTAGGGCTACATGGGGGGGAGGGGGGCCAAAATGGAGCTACGTGGTTTATGCACGCTCCCCAACCTTCGGTTTTTTTTTTTTTTTTAACTGATTAATGCCTCTTAACAGCGAGGTCTTTAGAGACGGGAAAGGATGGTGGGCAATGAATGGGAAGGAATTCGGCCATGAACTTTTGAAGGAAGCATCCCGGCAATTGCCTGGAGTATTTCGGCAACCATGGAAAACCCAAATCTAGATGCCCGGACGGGAATTTGAACCGCCGTCCTCCCGAATGCGAGGCCAGAACGCTAACTGTTACACCACCACTCTAGGTTCACCCTTCGGGTTGTGGACTAAGTTTTACGTTACAATAGAGAGTTAGAAGTAAATAAAAAGGATTGGGATTAAATTCATGATGTATAGAACATTATACCTAGAACTTGCAAAAGTTTTTATTATATGCTGTACAAAAACAGATTTACTGCTTTGTTACATGAAAAAAAATCTTGTGTGTCGTATTTTTCGTGTATAGTGCTTACTCCAGGATCGATGTATTCCTGGGGTTCTATTCTTCATCGAGGTAGGTGTTCATCAGGCTGATGACTTTGTCGTAGACTAGAGTGTTCGCGTGTATCGCCCACATGAAGTCCAGGTGCGTGAAAGTTTCTTCAGTGACCAGGAATCTTCCGATACAGTTTGGCAACTCGTCGTAAAGCTGGTCGACGTCCTGCGAAAGTATTTAATATTCACATGAAACACTCAGCTTTAAAAGTTCTAACCTATCGTTTATGGTCTCAGAACCACGCATTAAGTTTGCTTTCGGATCAATAATTTACGTTTGCGGTCTGTTATATTACAAATTAATTACATAAGTTTGACATTTAAAAATTTGCAAATACTGCAGCTATTATGAAAATATTAATTAGAATTATTTGTATTTAAATAGTTTTCTCTTCATAATCGATATGATATTCCAGCGGACGTAAGTATGCTAATAACGGTTGTCTTTACGTCCCAAATTCTTTCTCTTATCACTAAAATACAAATCATACAATCTTATGAATATATGTAAGTTTCTTATAAGATTCTTCTCAGTTTTTTAATCCAGAAAAAGTGTTATTCTGAGCTTTGTAAGTGATCTCTGGTTGTATGTATTGAAGTGGATGTTTTTTTTTTAATTTGAATTTTTTTAGGTTATTAACTAAGTATCGTTTGATAAATTAAACATAATGTTAAAGTCATGAAATAGATGGCGAAGATTTTTGTGAGTGAAAATTTTTATTTGTATACGTATTTGGAAGCGTGTAATTGTGGAACAGTCTAAGTGTTTCATAATTTTTTAATGCAAATATCGTTTGAAATAGCTAAAATCTGCGTTAAATTGTTTTCAGTAAATATAGTAGAGTTAGTGAAAAGGTTTTATTTATGTCTAATTTTTTTAAAATTAATAGTTTTAATGTACAGTCATTGCGGTTTGTTTACATTGTATTTGATAAGCACTACATATCTTGTCAGAAATAGTTGATTTTTTTCCCCCTTGCTTGATTATTTTAAATCTCCAAAATAACCGAACAAGCTAGTGTCACTGAACGTTTTATCACCTGTAAATATATGACAAACATATACCGCTCTGCATATTTCAGTTCTTCAGATTTGATTGTAAGCGTCATTCTGTAATTCCCCAAGTGCATGAAAATTTATACTATAGCGTTTGAATATTTACAATTAATAACTTATACCATAAAAGCAGTAAAGAAATTGGATTAAGCGTAGTTCTCAAGTTGTTCAAACGCTGTACTAACTACAGGAACATATTTCCAGGCTTAAACAAAAGTATCATTTAATAATTATTTTGCTTGAATTAGCTGGATAGTGTGGCGCCAGTCATAGAGCCAAGGTGAAAGGTCTTCAAAGCAGTGATATGAGTAATGGTTCCACTTGGGGAAAGCGATGGTAAAGGAAAAGGAGATGCGAATAACACTGAGCGCTTTATTTCAGTGATACGAATATTTGGGATAAAATGGAATTGAACAGGAACCTTCAGCGGCTGGAAGTCATGCTCTCCTTGGCCCTCTCCTCGCATCACTATCCCCTCCCGTTGCCTACCCCTCCGAGCAGACCGCTGCGCTGTGTGGCAAATGTGTCAGTGGGCACTCTTTCCCCTTCGCATGTAGGGGCAAGACAGCGGAGTGGGGATAGAGCCATCATATTAAAGGCCGTCCATACTAAGCAAAATACGGCCACCGAATGGTAACCAGCCGCTTCGCTGGAATAGATTTGTTTAGTGTGTACGGGAGGTAAATCGGAGCGAGCGAAGGGGTTGTCCTTTCAGGCTGCGGGTGGTAAAGGGTTGCCGCTGGGTTGGCCTTGGGACGCCCTCCCGGTGTAGACGGCAAATCAACATTGCTTCATGAATTTGTTATTCGCCTTGTCGACCGTGTGTGTGCTTCTGAATTTCTTATTATTTGCTGAAAAACACTGGACTACAGAGTGGAATAATGAGACCGCATTAAAACTGATCGATTTTTACCTGAATGAGAATGTTTATGGGACCCTACGAACTATGAAGTGATTAGATGCTTGGAGAGAAAGAAGTGAAGTTTTACAAGTTACTGTAGGAGATGTGAAGAATAAAATTCAACCTTTTTTAACATCTGGCATACAAATCCCCACTAGCCGAGTACCTGCATCTCAGAGTGACACTTAATTATTCTTCTGACGATTATAAAAGAGGTATCTTCTTTGAAAATTTTTGGCCCAACAGATTTCAATAAACATTAAAATCTGCATCTTCTCTAAAAAAAATTATGAAGGATCCCGGTTTACAATTCGCCTTTAAGATCGGAGATCAATTTTGTCCCACCAGACCCCTTCAAACTTTTTAAAAGCGAAATCATCCACCATCGTCGTTTTTTTTTTTTCTTATCAGGTTCTTACAGAAAATAAATGCTGCACAAGCGACTACTGACTACTTCTCTTCCTCTCTCATAATATCGGACGGATAAATTGGAATTAAAACGTCGCTTATTGCTTTACTAGTTGATACCAGCGACTTCGTACGCGTGGATTAAGAATTTCTTTGCCAGAATTGAATATAGAAAGCTGTTGGTAACAAAGGATTAGTCCCAAACAACACCGAGGAAACAGGAACGCTATCACTATTTCATTCTACCGTCTAACATCTCTCTTGAAGAGAATCAATTTCCAACATATTTCTGTCACCATTCGATAAGTTCTCAAAATTTCGTGACTACAACTGTTGATCATAACGGAAAAAACGTCCTGTGCCCTTCCTACAGATTTTCTTGTCAAATTCTATCAATATCGGTATAGACATTTAGTCGCCAAAACGTAAAATATACAGACTTACTTCCACATTTATAGTATTATTACTGCAAATCACACACACACTGACTGTGAACAACCCCTGAGAGATCATTATAACGTAAAGAAGTGTACACCTACAGCATTGCAATACTACCTACGATTTGATTTGCACTGAACCCCTAAATTTGTGACATCTGCAGTTTAACATTCAATTCGAATAACCGACGGTCCAGGTGTGACTCTTAGGTTAAAAAACAATTTTTAAAAATCTTTGCCTCTACAGAGATTTGAACTGGAGACCACGATCTAAACAGCAGTAAGCAAGTGCTTTAACCGCTGACCTGCCAGACCGCTACACGGAAAGGCAGTACATACAGAGACCTACACATCCTACTCGTCTGTCTATAATCGTTCAGTAATTTTTCGAAATTATAAGACAACATGTATCATTTATACAGAAAATTTTTCAACCAAATGCAGAGAGTACTTTTCTCCTTGTTTCAAAGGATAAGTGTGCAAACTTTCATGGAAATCGGATGAAAACTGTGGATTTGTATGAAGAACAAACAAACAAACAAACAAACAAACAAACAAACATACAAACATACATACATTCATCTTTATATATAGATAATATAAAACACTAACAACTTCGACGAGTATTCAGAGTCAACGGCGATTCCACACGGACCACGCCGTTGGTTTGATGCGTTGGCCTAGTGCATTCGCACCTTTAACTGAACGCACGGTAGTCCCTGGGGTTTGACTTACCTCTACGGCGGCGAACCAGTCGTTGTTGGTGTAGAGTAGTGCGACCTTGGCGGTGATCTTGGAGGTGTCGTAGTCAGGGGGAGACAGAGAGCCGTACTGGAGGGTGTTACCCAGTATGCCGAAGTCGTACTGCCTGAAGTGGCCTAAAACACAAGGGTAGCGTCGGGTACCGTTATTTCTAACCTCGTCATTGGCCTTAGAATTAAATTAATAAATAACGAAATGGCATTCTGTCGATATACATTGGGCAGTGCATCTGAACACTGGTACATAATGAGATTGTATTCTATTTGTATACTGTACTATTCTTGCTTCATGGATCCCTGCTGAGTGCAATGCATACACGTAGAAGATGTATAATACTCTTATTATATATTACAAGCAAACAAATTTAAACTTTAAAATTAACAACTTATTTTTGTAAGAGCCAATCTCAGATACATTTAATTTAAAAAAAAAATCGGATAATAATTTTGTTTATCTTTAAATATTAATTTATTATATATAGAATGTTTTGTTTTTATGAATCTTACTAAATATGTTTCTTCCAGGATAATTAATCTCTCTTTATACTAATGATGATAACATTTGAGTTTTGTGAAAACTATATTTTTTTTTTATTGAAATTGGGTACCTGAAAATTCTATGTAAACATGTTAAAATGTTCTAACACACACACACACACACACACACACACACACACATATATATATATATATATATACTGATTGAACTTTTATCTTGGTTTGAGCCTTCGCAGCATCCCTATAGCTCGTATCGTGTTTTTAAAACATTTTTAGTTTGTGAATTGCTTTCTCAAAATTTGTGCCATATGACATAATTATACGAAAATAAGAGTATAGCGCCCACTTAATTAGCTCCAATCTGCCGTTAGAGATGTTCTATTTGCGAAGATGGTACTGCCTGTCTAACCTCTGCAGTAGTAATGTTATATGTTCTACCCCATCGAATTTGTCGTCTATTTGCATACTAATACGCTAGCTTCTTATTTCCTTCAATTGAATAGTGGAACACAAGAGATAGCTGTTCCCTTTACCTCTTGTACCGTATCTAGTGGTAACCGTTTACAGAAAACGTTACTAACAAAATTGTATCTGAGGGGGCCAGGACCACTTTAAAATCACAACAGAATTCATCTTGTTGAGGATTGCAAATGGGGTGCAAAGAATACCTCACTTATTGGAATTATATTGCAAAAAATCACTTACTGTCAGGATTATTATATTATCTCTTAATACCAACTCCACCCAGTCAGCACATAGTTGAAGGCATCCCTTATCGGAAAAAAACTCATTTAGTGGGGACATTAGTTTCAGGCAAACAGAATAAGAACTAAAACATCTTAGGAATATTTGAACACTGCACATTATGAGAATAAACTCACCACTGTTGATCTCCTGCCCGTAGTGAATCAGCTGCTTTGTGGAGATTCCTGCAGGGACATGTCCCAGGTACACGGGCAGCATCGTCTGTAGCGGGGAAACAAAAGATTACTGGTTATTATAGATGTTTCTATTTCCTCATTCAATCATACTGGTACAATGAGAAACAAATCAGTATGCTGCGATTTGCTGATGACATTGTCTTGTTAGCAAAACAGGCTTAGGATATTGAGTAGATACTGAATGGCATGAAAAAAATACCGAAGGAAGATTTTGAACTAAATATAAACCAAAGCAAGATAAAGGTGATGAAATGTAGCAGAAATAATACCAACAATAGCAGATTAAATGTAAAACTAGGGTCGGATGCAATAAAAGATGTTAGTGAATTTTTCTACTCAGGAAGTAAAATTACAACCGATGGAGGAAACAGGAATGATGTTAAAAGCAGAATAGCACTAGCAAAAAAAAAAAGCTAGTTTCGAATATTAGTCTAGTACTTTTTAAAACTTTTTGTGTGGAGCACAGCACTTTATGGCAGCGAAGCATGAACTTTGGGAATACCAGAAAGAAGGAAAATTGAAGCATTTGAAATGTGGTGATAAAGAAGGATGCTGAAAATTAAGTAGACAGATAAAGTACGAAACGAACGAGTTTTGGAACTCATGGATGAGGATAGAAGTTTATGGAAGAATCTTACAGTAAGAAGAGACAGGTTGGTAGGTCATATTTTGAGACATGCAGGAATGGTTAATTTGTTAGTAGAGGGAACAGTCGAAAGTAAGAACTGTAGAGGAAGACAGAGATTAGAATATCTGAAGTAAATAATTGAGGACGTGGGTTGTAGGGGATATGTAGCACAAGATAGGAAGGGATGGAGGATTGCATCAAACCAGTCGAATGACTGATGACAGCCAAAAGAAAAAAAATCGCCTCTTCCTGTTAAATGCTTCAGTCGTTACGGCAATACGAGTTTTCACCTGTTCGTGGCATCTCAAGTCAAATTCATGATCCAAAGCGTAAAAGATACTTATCTACCTGTTAAACTCAACCAGAAAAATATGTGGAGAGAGTCTTCAAACTTATATAACATAAGTAGTACTCGTGATCACAATATTATGACAACAGACGATGAATAAACTCGTACTGCAACTGTGTTGACATGGCAATCAGAAACCTAATGCATGGTCTGAACAGTTCAAGGTACCGCGTTCATCTCTGACGGGTTGTACCCGCCGAAGAGGAACATCATGTTGGTGCAGATGTCCTGGGTGAGGGAGTCGTCGCTGCACATGAGGTCTCCCACCATAGCGACGAACTCTGCGCTGGGCTGGAACTCGTCCAATCCGATAAGCTCCAGCAGTACCTGCAACAGTGGACACATCGTATCAATAACAATGCATGTAACAGAAACCTAAAAACTATAAAAAGATATTTTCTGGTTTCCAATTACTTCAATAACAAGTAAAGGATCAAAAACTTTTCTTCTTATTTTTTGTGCTTTACGAGTAATACTAATCGTTGGTTGTATTTATGAGATATCTCGCTCTTGGTGATTATGAGTGATTTCAGAGTCTAAGTATGAAAACTTTTACCATCCTCTCCTGAAAAATTTTAAACGGGAAGTTTGTAACCACCGACTCTACCTCCAAGATCTTGCTCCTTTCGTTTTTCACATTTTTTTTTTTTTAATATTAAGAGACTTTTTGGGAGTAACATATTTTCAAAGTGATGAAGACCTGGAAGAATGAATCACTACTTTTATGGCGGAGGAACACGGCACGACATGCGTTCGAATTCACATGGTAATAATACAGTTTAGAAAAAGTGTAAGTTATGTTTATGTAAAATAAAAAAGTTTCTTTTAAAAACCTTTACTGGGTGTTTATTAATTACTAAATGGGTACTACTTTCCGCACTACCCTAATTTTTTTCGAAATTAATAAGTATTTTTTTACGTTAGTTTATTAGATATTCGGAATGAGTATCAATAGGACTAAAACTAAATATATGATGGTGGGAAAGAGTAAGAAAGAAATAATGATAACGCTCCAAGGAGAAATAATTGAAGTGGAGTCCTTTAAATATCTTGGGAGTATTGTGGGTGGTGATATGAGCTGCAAGAAGGCGGTAAAACTAGAATAGCAATGGCAAAGGAGGCTTTCAATAGAAAGAAAAGTTTACTAAGCTGAAGGATGGACAAAGCCCTTAGGAAAAAATTAGCTACATGTTTTGTATGGAGCGTAGGACTGTATGGAGCAGAAACATGGACGCTACGCAAAGAAGATCTAAAGAGTTTGGGAGCTTTAGAAATGTGGGTATGGAGGAGGATGGAGAAAATAAGTTGCGAGGACAAATTAAGGAATGAGGAAATGCTGAAACGAATAGGAGAGAAAAGGTCTCTAATAAAAACAATAAGAAAGAGAAAAAAGAACTGGATTGGGCATGTGCTGATGAACGAATGCCTGCTTAAGACTGTTCTGGAGGGGACTGTAAACGGAGAGAAGAGAAGAGGACGACGTAGGATGAAAATGATGGATGATATAATGATAAACGGGAGATATATAGAGACTAAGCGAATGGCGGAACAGAGGGAGGCAAGGAGGGCTGTCACTGTGCGTGTACCTGCTGTATAACAGAGAACCCTTGATGATGACTAGATATCAGGGGCTATCTTCAATTCACATTGTCATAAATAAATAACGTTAACTTAGAACCTATTGGCTACACAATAAAATTTTGATTGAATCAGTGATTCGTGTTCAATGTTAGAATCTTGCGGGTCCCAGTGCCAGACGACTTCGTCTCGTCTACTCACCGACAGCACGTCGACGAACTGCGCCAATATGACGAAGAGCGGGCTGGTCATGTGGCTCATGTATGCGACGGGCGCGAGGCTGAACATGACCTTGATCTTGTCGTTGTAGTCGCTGCGCACGGCGCCCATCACGTAGAAGGAGGTGGTGCCCTGGGAGTGACCCGCGTAGTATATGTTCGGGTAGCCAGTCTGATCGATGATGTAGTCGATCATCGCGGGTAGGTCGTACTGACCGATCTCGTGCCAGCTGTCAGAAATGCAAGCTGTGATTTATACAGACTAGTCAAAACACTATAAAAGAGTTGAGGCTTTCTCGGGATGGTACATAGATGAAATTTTCTCGGGAAACTAGTCGAGTAAGTGCTTGACAATGGCGGTAGAGTTTATGACCGCCGAAACGTCTTGTTTTACTCTGCTAGTTCCAGAGAAAGTTTCATCTACTTAAAATACTTCAAACAGATTCACTTGCCTATATTTGATGATGCAGAAAGCGGTTCGATGGTATAGTCCTAAAATGATCCTTTCGAAGATCCCATCTAACTATTGTCCAGATGCTTATTGTATTACTCTTTCCCACACTATTTTCAAATACCACCTGATTCAATTTTTCACGACTTATCCATCAGATATTTTTAATTTAATTTAATTTAATTGCAATGGAGCACAGGCTCCGTGGCAATTTCCCTACACCCTCATCTTTCCCCTATTCTGCACCCACCTACATTTACCGTTTACAAATTTTATCTTTAAATTCTTTCTACGTTTTCGGTAAATTATTCATTATTTCTCTTGGTAACTCATTCCAATCCCTGACACCCTTACCTAAAAAAGAGAATCTTCCCACACCTTTGTGCCTGAAATTTTGTCTCACAGGAACCTTATCACGAGCCCTTTTGTTGCTCCTTTTATTTTGTAGAGAACAAATGTGAGTGTTACTTTATCATACTTTTAAATTAATACTTTTTTCTTATATTTCCTGCACCAGACCAGTACATAACGATTTCGTTAACCCCTCTTTGTCCGTTGCTGGTTTTATTACGATACTCACGCTGTAAATCAAATTAGTATTAATCAAATTCTTACCATACAAACTTTAAATCAACTCCTTTGTCTATATCTATATTTCAATCTCAATATCCAATAAAACACTTTCTACTTATCTCGTAATTCCTATATTTTTCATTAAACACACAATTATCATTTCCAAAGTCACATTCCATTATCTTTATCAAAACCCTAAACCTTCTGCCCTCAGGCTAATATTTTCCTCTTCTTAATCCCACCAGGATTCTTGTGGATTCTCCATCGTGCCATTCTATTTCATCTTTTCTCTTACATATTCTTTCCACAACCAACTCGTCCTCTTCCTTCCAAATCTTTTCTTCAACTCCATATCGACTGTTATTTATTTTACAGAGATCTCATTATATTCATCTTGACATACATTGACCTTGGAACTTAAAATTCAGAATTAGTAACTTATATACAATTACAATTATTAAATAAAAAATAGCTTTAATAATGTTAAAATCACATAATGTGAGGTTGTGTACCTCACAACCTCCAGCGATATTTCGCTATAAATCCGTCTTGGGAAAGCATAAGGCGAAGTTTTTGGAGCTGGTTTGTGATTTTTGTAGTCTCACCTGAACTGCCAGAATTCGGACTCGTCGGGGTTCAGTGAGGTGTGGTTCCTGGAGTAGAGGTTCCCTCGAGCGTTGCCCAGCCAGACGTCGTAACCGGCGTCGGCCAACACGTAAGCTATGAACACCAATAAACTCGTCAGTCACAAGTAAAGTTATATAGTGTAAAAAGAATAAAGTACACGCAATTGTTACGTCAAGACTGCAGTCACCTAGAATACAGCAATCTCTTCCAGTATTTCATTATTGCCTGCTGAAGTATGCCTGTCGCTACAACATTTCTGACTTTACAGTCAGCAGGAGAGAAATAACAGTACGGCTGAAATAAGGAACGTATATATCTGGACTTATGATCTACATCTACGTATATACTCTGCAATTCAAAAAATTGTGCGTGGCAGAGGGTGCTCAGCACCAAAAGCTAATCTCTTTGTTGTGCATTCCAATCCCTAATGGTACGAAGGAAAAAAGAATTCATATAAGAATGAGTGCGGCACCTTATTTCTCTAATTTTATCTTTCCTGTACTTCCGACTCAAATAGGTTGGTGGAAGAAGTATTTCACTACACTCGAAAGTGAAAGTGGGAGTACGCATGTTTACAAATAAGTTTAAACGAAACGTGTGTCGTCTATCTACCAGAGACTCCCAGCCTAGTATACTAATCAGTTCTGTGACGCTTTCATAAGGACTGTAGCAAGCGGTCACGAATCGAGCGGCTCTTCTCTGTACTTTCTCTATACTGTCAATCAACCCCTTACGAAACGGGTCCCAAATGGCACAACAATAATCCAAATGTGGACGCACAAGAGATTTGTACGCTATCTCCTTTGTTTGTTCATTACAATTTTTCAAGATTCGACCTATGAATCGCAGCCTAGAATTTGCTCTACCTACTAACGAATTAATGTGTATGTCCCATTTCATGTTCCTTTGTACTGTTACTCCCAAATATTTCATAGAATCAACCATATCCATAACTGAATTGTTTAACTCGTATTTCTAAACTATTGGATTCTTTCTGTTAGGTATGCTCATTGTCTTGCACTTTTTACAATTTAGAGTAAGTTGCCACTCAGCGCACCGTGCCAAAATAACATCCAGATCGCGCTGAATTTCTAAGCAATCGGCCAAATTTCTTACTTCCCTATAAATAACCGCATCATCAGCAAACAATCTAAAAAGGCTTTTCACTTTGTCTCCGAGATCGTTTATAAAAATTAAGAAAAGAAGTGGTCCTATTACACTTCCTTGAGGTACACCCGATGTAGCATCTAGATTAGAAGAACTTTCTCCTTTAACGTTGACGTACTGCGACCAACCAGTTAGGAAATCCTTTATCCATTCACAAAGCTGATCATATATACCGTACGCTCGAAGTATCGCTCAAAGGCGGTTGTGGATACTTATGATATAGCAGTAACCGACTAGCTGACATACACTGATCAGCCAAAAAGTTATGATTGAATGCCGTCTGGTGGTGTTACGGGTTCGTCTTGTAGTTAGAAAAATGTATAAGCGGAGAAGAGATGCATGGGGAGCCATTCATGTGACGAAAATTGTGGAAAATTTGGAAATCCACTGACATAAGTTACTTTGACAACGGGCAGATTGTTATGGACTGGAGCCTGAAAACGAGCATATCGGAAAAAGCTAAGCTAGTTGGCAATTCGCATGCTACTGTAGTGAGTATCTATAGAAAATGGTTGATGGACAGTAAAACCACGAGAAGGCGACTGATTCAAACAATGTATTTATAAATTAAAAAAAGACAATAAAACAGTGAAATCGAAAAGCCATTGTGTTGTTTTGCAAGATTACCTCAATTAAACCTAAAATAACTTGTGGGTTAAACACACGAACAAGTAAAATTATTTCAATTCATTCGTCATAGACATATTACGATTCCAAAGGTGGCTACTGAATCTTGGAGCGAAGACCTCTGGTTGTTAAAAATACATTCACTCAACGAGTTCACTTTCCCAAGATCTGATAAACACGGCTGTGGAGACTGAAAACATTTTGGTTTTAAGAGCTAAAAGAAAATGATCCTAGTTCAGATTGGTAGAAACAATTCCGAACATTTACCCCTTACAGTCCAGCTCCCTTTAAATCTACCGCCCAGGAAGAACTGGCCCCTGGGTGGAACATGCCGGACGAGAAATGGAAGACTTTGAACAGACTTAGAACAGGAGTATCAAGGTGCAGTAGCAACATGAGAAAGTGGGGATACAAGGATGACCACAATTGTGACTGCGGCTACATTCAGGCACCAGAACATCTCCTCGAGTGCAGAGACATGGGTTTCACGTGCCAAGATGAAGACCTGTTCTTAACCAATGATAAAGTGAACCAAGCAGCTAGTTTCTTGGAAAAAAACAATTTGAAACAGTCCGGACACGGAAAGTAAGTAAGTACCTCCCAAAAAACTTACAGGGGAGCGTTCACTCACCAAAAGCCTGGCCCGGGCCATCGACGACCCAGTCGGCCGAACTGGACATCAAGCCGTGCATCACCAGTACGGGGTACTTGGTGTTCTGCCCCACGTCGGAGTTGGGGCTGTAAGGTACCCGGAACAGCCTCAGCAGGTAGCCGTCGCCAGTCTCCACGAAGTGCTCCTCCACCGGGTAGCCGTACTTCGTCAACAGACCAGCCTGCAAAACAATGTTGGCGGATCCAGTCACTAAAGATGTGTTCTCACGACCCGCGCATTTAGGGGCCGGGCCGATCCAGCTACCAAGGATCGGATCGTAGGAAGAGACTCGCCTGTGCTTGCAAGGATGGCGCGCCTCTATTCATCTCCCAGTCGGTAAAGATCAGAGGCCTGGGTAGCGGAAACTACACTAGGCAACGTGGTAGCATTAGCCAGTGGCGCGCGCTAATCCGTACACTACGGCTGATGTGGCGTGGCCTCGAAAAGCACGCGGCGTGCGATCCCACCTTAATATTCATGAAGTGAGTTAGTATTGGTTCTTGTAAACTAACACGTGACGTTGCTAGTGACCATCTGGGACGTGTTCGGTCGCTATGTTTTTAGTAAAGTGGTGGCAAAGCAAAGAAAGTCATCACAGTTATCGGTTGCATCGCTGAGGACGGTAATAGACATCATCGTTTGCTAAGCAGCTTTACGCAAATCAAACAGATTTCCTTGCCTGGCCTAAGGGAGAGTCCATAAACCACGTAGTTCCATTTTCGCCTCCTGTGAACCCCCCCCCCCTCCTCTCCATGTAGCTCTACGTGGCTTTTTCCTCTACCCACCTCCCCCTCCCCCACGGAGCACGTAGCTTTTTTTCCTTTTGATTCCAGAAGACATTTTGTACTGTTTTATCTTGTCAGACTATTGTAAATTATATACGGAGATAATTTAATGAAGGAAATAAATAGTCACATGCTCTTGTGTGTGTGTGTGTGTGTGTGTTTTTTTACTGCTTTACGCCTCGTCGACGGCAAAGGTCATTAGAGGCGGGATGGAACTGGGGACAAAGAACGGGAAGGAATTCGGCCATGGCCTTCATGAAATCTCACATCTGGATGCCCGGATGGGGATTCGAACCCGCGTCCTCCCGAATGCGAGGCCAGAATTGTGTGTTGTGTACCTCATTTTAACCATGAAAAATAATATCAATGGAAAGTTACGTGGTCTAGCTCGGAACCCCAACCCCACCCCAACCCTCCCCACCACGTAGCGCAACGTAGCCTTCTAGCCAACCCCTCCTCCCCTAGACCAAAATCACGTAGTTTATGGACGCTCCCTAACGAGGCGAAAAGCCAATTTTCCACCTTCAGTAATGACTATCTTTGCATAATATGTTATTGTCTGGATTGGGCAATCTCGATTCTGTTGTAGAATATTTTATTACACTTTCGTTCAACTTTCTTGCAGTAGTATGTTGCATTGATGGTGGGACGGCCATGAAAAAACTATTATACAAAATGTAATGTATTTTTCTTTTTCTTTTTTTAAATACTATAATAAAGTTGCAAAAATCTTGCAATCTGATGTTTCAGTCTTAGTTGTCGTAACTCAGGTATATAGTGGTGAACCCAATTTTCATCACAGGTTATGATACAGTTTGTTAATGTGTACCCTTCTTTCGCAGACAGTGATGAGAGCCGATGTCAGAACTTCAAACGTGACAATTTCTGTTCAGCAGTCAAAAGACGAGGCACCCTTCCGGCAGACACTTTACGGAAACCTATATTTCTTGTTGGAATGAGTGCTGACATTTTAACTTATTCAGAACTCACAAAAAATTTCGAATACCGTCAATAGTCGTTCGCAATCGATGAAGTCATGTAATTGTTCGAGTTGTTTGTTTCACTTTGTAATGCTCATCCGTGAATGATGATTATAGATGTAATATTTTTTTCTCCTCACTGCCTTTTAAGAGCCCTTGGCAGTGTACTACCTCCGAACTGTGCCTTAAATCTGCGTAGAAATTTTGTTGGTTTCACACCTTCCCGACTGAGAAACTTAGTAATTGCATGTTGCGCAATCAAGGTATGTTCATATTGCTCCAACATTGATAGCTGTACTACTGACCAAGGTTGTTCTGTACCTACGTTGTAGCCCCTTCGCAAACGAATGACATGAGATACCAGTACCACCGTATTTTTCTTCAGTAAGATGTATAGCAGGCAACAGTACACCCAACTATGTTAGTAGAGTTCACTAGATGTTTTTATCAAAATCACATTTACAGTACGACACTCACCCATTTAAACTGATCAGCCAAAACATTTGACCGCCTGCTTATTAGTGTGTTGGTCCATCTTTGGAGCGCAATACAGCAGCGATTCGGAGTGACATGGATTCGAAAAGTCCTCATTAGGTTTCCGGAGTTGTCTGGCACCAGATATCTACGCACAGGTCACGCAATTCCCTTAAATTACTGGCCAGTGGTTTGTGGGCGTGTGCTCTGGGAACGAACATCTCGGAAACGGCGAGGCTGGCCGGCTGTTCGCGTGCTACTGTAGGGAGGTAGAGTGGTCGAAGAACGGTGAAACTACGAGTAGGCGACAAGGTGATGGACGTTAATGCCACATCACAGAACGTGGAGGTTGGAGGCTTGCCGCGTCTGCAAAGCGGGATAGGCGGCGATCTGTGGCAGATCTGACAGCAGAGTAGAATGCTGGTGCAGACACAAGTGTTTCGGAGCACACTCTGCTGTCAGATCTGCCACAGATCACCCCCTATTCAAGCCTCCGACCTCCACGTTCTGTGATGAGGCGTGGACGTCCATCTCCTTGTCGCCAAGCCGTGATTTCGCCGTCCTTCAACCACTCTGCATAGATGCTCCCTACAGTAGCACGCGAACAGCGGACCAGCCTCGCCGTTTCAGAGATGCTCGTTTCCAGCAGCCGCGCCCACAAACCACTGGCTCGTATTTTTAGGGAATTGCGTGACCTGTGCGTAGACATCTGGTGCCAGACAACTCAGAAAACTAAACAAGGACTTTTCGAAACCATGCCACGTCGAATCACTGCTGTATTGCGCTTCAGAGATGGAACAACACACTAATAAGCAGGTAGTCATAATGTTTTGGCTGACCAGTGTACTTAAATGTTCAGGTGAAACACCGTACTCCTTTAGTGACGTCATGCGCAGAGCCAACAATCTTAGCTTGGTCTCTCCCCCCCCCCCCCTCCCCACCCCAACAAGCTACTAAAGACCAATTTCCGATCTCCCCCGAAGAATTTTCTCCCCACTCCAAACATCCCCGCCCAACACGTTTAAAAGCGCATGGTCACACGTGAGCTAAGTTCACTGTATCTCGTTTATATATTTTGATCCATCCTCCTACGATTGGTATACGACAGTTATTTATGAATCTACTAGGATATAGTTTTCTTTTTCGTGTCAGTGTTATTCTGGAACGAGCAAAAAAAAGAGCGAAGTGATGACAATGTCTCTCAGATAAGCATTTATCTGCATCCTTGTCATATCTGTTTCCATTTGCGTATAAGTAAATGACATTTATGTATTTATCAGTGTCAATATATGATTGTTTACGACTTTTCGCACATAATTATAACCTGCGCAGTTTGCTGATAACGACTACATTTCAAGAGGGCCTGATGGGCGAACAACAAACCACTTCACATTCCAACATTACCGTCCTTCATGCTTTAAAAATATAAATCTGATACAAAGCGAATGTGTTTGCCAAAGTTCAAAATTAAAATAAGGCAGTTAGAGTGAGGGCAATGTGGAAAGCGAATACACTAATGCACATTTTTAAAATTTCATTAAAATTTCAGTAACAGTAATGTAAGATATTGTTCATTTATTTTATTCTAAGCAAGGTATAAACTTATTTTAAATTTTTTAGTGTGTCTTATGGAGGCAGATTTACTTTTTTGTATTTTTTGTGTTTTATTTATTTATTTATTTTTGCTTATGGCTTTACTCCTTGTCAGCATCGACGTCGGTAGAGGCGGGAAAGGATGGTAATGAACGGGGAAGAATTCGTTCATGGCCTTTTGAAGGAACCATCACGGTATTTTCCTGCGATGATTTAGCTAAATCATGGAAAACCGAAATCTGAATGGGCGGAGGAAGTTCGAACCCGCATCCTCCCAAACAAGGCCAAAACAATGTTACCGCTCACGCAGCACACTTGGTTTTTCCTTTGTGGAAACATAAGTTGTTTGTTTTTGTTAAAGTTTTTCCTCAGGACCTCATAGAAAGGACAGACAAGGTGCCTATATTGAACATGAATCATCCTCGTAGTTAAAATAACATAAATCATTAAAAAAAACAACAACGTAAGTGACAAATTTGACATCGTATATGTTGATGATTCAATGATGAATATCCACGGTTTCACACTCACCTATTAGAAGAAAATTATTTTTTGTATCCAGTTACAAGTAAAGGATATAAAAACTTAACAAATAAGTATAAAGAATTCTAGGATTCTACATGCCGGCGAAAAAAAAAAAAAACACAGTAGGATTACAGTCGAAAAATGATGGATTATGTGGCATTGTTTGATGTGAATGTGTAGTTGTGCACGTTGAATAACATGGTTACTTCGAGCATGATCTTGAAGCTAGATTGGGAAAATTGGACTGCACCTCACAAATGTATTATAAAAAATAAATTGCGTGTACCACCGTTGGTTGGAAGACTCCGAACAGTAATTCGGTAACGAGCGTGGCGGGTGAGCGGTAAGGCTCTGGCCTCGCATTTGGGAGGACGCTTGTTAGAATCCCCGTCCGGGCATCCAGATTTGGGTTTTTCATGGTTTTCCCAGATCACTCCAGGTGAATGCCGGGATACTCTCTCTAAAAGGCCATGGCTGAACTCCTTCCCGTTCCTTGACCTCAGTCCTTTCACGCCTCTAATTACCTCAACGTCGACAAAGCGTAAAGCCATAAGCAAAAAAAAAAAAAAAAAAAGGCGCCAAGGGACAGAACGTCAATTTGCCACGCATTCCGCCTTTCTTGTGGCTGTGAAATACGAACTGCGAACCATCTAATTTAATTGTAATGCAGCTCGGGTGGTAATTTCTCTACACACCCATTTTTCCCCTTTCCTTTTCCCACCTATATTTCCTCTACTAATTTCAGCTTTAAATTATTTTAGCATTTTTGATAAATTATTCATAATTTCTCTTGATAATTTATTCCAATGCCTGGCCACCTTTCCCACGAAAGAAAATCTCCCCACACTTTATGCCTAAAATCTAGTGCCAATTTGTGGTCATGGTCATCTTTTCCGTTGCATGCATTTCTCCTAATTCTTCCACCATCATCTTTCCAGGCCTTATCACCAATATACGCCTTGTACACTCCCATAATTCTCTTCACCGTCCTTCTTCCTTCTGTGTCCCACCCAAGCTCCTTTCATCATCTCACTTACTGATTGTGTTACGTGGTCCAGAGACAAATCTAGCAGCCCTTCTTTGCAAACCCTAATTCCTATATTTGATACCCAAAATGTGGGTTCGATACTAAATAACCATATTGAGGCTATGGTCTGACCAACGAATTGTAACCCAGCTCCCTTACTTCTATAGTACATCCCCTCATCACTCTCTCCAACAAATGAAGGATTTTGAAATATTTTTATACTATTTGTTCAATGAGTTCTGCCTAGTGTTGTAAAAAAACTTTTTTTCTGACTTGAAAAAAAAAACATGAAAAAAACACGTTTTTTTTCTGGGGCACGTTTTTTTTTCTTTCATAACTACTAAATCTCAAATTTGTAAGGCATTTATCGTTTAATATGACTGTTTTAGAGTTTATAATAAGTACTTATCTTATTTTTAAATCTACTATATTTTGCTGGTTCAGTTGAAAAGAAAATTACGAAAATATTGGCAACATTGACTAAAGTTTTCTTTTACGAATGGGGACTTCTCGAAGAGGCTAGGTTGCGCGAGAAGGAATCCCTGTTCCCCATTGTTTGGACCGATACTCGCTGTTTGAACTATATAGTACTGCCAGCCCTACGAATTTATCTGTAGACCTACGGATCTTTCTTTTTAAAAAATAGGAATTTTACTTTGCTCACAATTTAAAATTGCAATCTCAAAATCTTTTGCGTACAATACAAGAACAACCAGTAAAAGAAAATGTAACTATTTCTGAAGTTATGGATCTAGAGAAGACAGAAGAAGAAACAAAATTCCGACACCGACCAAAATAGTGTTGGTAGTGCTGATACTAGTGAATGTGGTGCTGACATAGAGGATGAATAAAAAATTATGTTACCTATATAGATACATTTATGAATCATTATGTAAGACATTATATGATTCAGTAAGTTTTAAAACACACATGTAAAATGTAAGTTCCGTAAATAAAACTATAATGTATCAAATATATTATTTTCTGGAAAAAAATTAGAAAAAAACAAGGATGCTTAGTTTTTTTTCATGTTTTCTTTTTCACACAGCGGAAAAAAACCTTTTTTTTCAGTTTGCAGCACTAGTACTGCCTATTTGAGTTTGTTATATAATATTATGGCAAGGTAATTACAGTTCGAGTCTTCAACAAGCAATTCTTTTCCCACCTTGCAACCATAATTAATGTTTAGTTTTTTATCTGTGTACCTAGTAAACTGACTATTCTTTGCATTTGTCTTCATCCCATGTTTACCAACCCAACTGAATATCCTGTCCAGATCACCCTGCAACTTTTCACAGTCTTATACCATTTTAATCCTCTTATATAACAATATGTCATCTGAAAACTTCCTAACTTCTGATAGTAATCCACCAACGCAATCATTCATTAGAATCACGAATAGTGGTCCCAATACGCTTTCCTGTGACACTCCATTTTTTTACTTAGACTTGCATTGATACTGCATTTCCTACCCTAACTTTTTGCTTTCTACCTTTTAAGAATTCGTCTATCCAGTAATTCACTTTTTCATCAACTCCAATAGTTTTTATTTCATCTAGCACTATTTTATTGTTCACTCTATCAAAATCCCAGAGGCGGCCTTAGGGGGTGGCGAACAGGGCAATCGCCCACGGCTTCGCTCTTGGAGGGGCCTCGCGCATCCACCCGAATTGATCAAAGTTTATGTTAAAAATAATTATTTTGTCTTCAGCTGATAGTGTAACAGTATAGTAAAGTTGTTTAGTCAAAGTTTCTCAATTAGATTTATTGATTGTCACATTCGTATAATAGCAGGGGAAACATCTGATATTGATGGACAAGAACTGTGTGAAGAAAACGACGGCGGTATCACAGTGATGACATAAATATTAGAAAGAAAAAAAACATTAACTGAAATACTGAAGTGTACCCCACTATCAAAGAAGTCTTGAGAATTATTACCGCCACACCTAATACAGTTGCATCCGCAGAAAGAAGTTTTTCATGGATAAAAAATATTAAAACATATTTGAGGAATTCGATGACACAAGATTAATTTTCAGCTCTTTCTATTCTTTGAATTGAAAATGACATAGCTCATTCATTAGATTCTTGTGCTTTTATTAAATATTTTAGTTTCAGGAAAAGGCGCAAACATCATTTTTAAATCCCTGCGTATATCTTCCAAGGCCTCAATGTACTTCAGTTTAATCTTAATGATTTGTCATCTTTATGTTTGTTAACTTTTAATAACTCTTCTAATACAATATTTTAATTTTATGATGTTTGAATTTTTCGTTGATCATCAGAAATACCTACGATTAATATACAAAGGACAAGGACCTCGCAAAGATCTGCCGCCCGGGGCCTCGCAGTGACTAAGGCCGACGCTGCAAAATCCTTTGAAAGATCTAGTGGTACCAACAATTTGGCCTCCCTTGTCTATTTCATCCGTCCTGGCATATTTAAATAATCAAAGAAAGTAAAAGTGTTTAGCCCCACAGGGACTTTGACCTGGGACCTTGTGAGTCTTATGCGAGCGCATTAGGTACTAAGCTAACGGAGTCTGTATAATGGTTTATGGAAAATGACTTTATTACTGTGTAGGAACGTTAAGCGTTGTCCATTCTCACCGTGTCCAACTCCGAATCCTCCTCGATGTTGTTGGAGTATCTGGGCTGGACGCCTGGTCTGGCAGATGCCAGCGCCGCGGTGGCGATCACCAGAAGCAGTAGCTGCGCGACTTTCTCCATGTCGGCCCTCTGCTGGTTGATACTGTCCAGACACGACTGCCTTTAAATACTTCCATTGCTTGCCTCCTTATCTGGAACATACCAATGCCGCAGTGTACGACGTGCTCGAAACATGACGATAAAGCCATCGAGATATCAATATTGCTGATGTTCTGGTCAAATGGAAATTGCTAAGTAATGGTACTCATAGAACAGAGACGTTGGTAAGGTGTTTCTCCGGAGCTATTGCAAATTTTGTTGACCTGGCCAGACAAATTCGTTATAAGGAATTAAAAATACGGAATCCTGACTGACGTTTGCTATTTGTATAGAGAAGCAGTTAAGCTGGCACTGTGTGCCAGCTTCCGAAACGTCGTTAGATGATTCAACTTTGACGCCGCTTGAAACCCGAGAAGTTGTTCTGAAGAAGCAGGTGTTTGTGAAGCTACCGTTTGTTGTATTCGTAGAGTTTTGGTATAGGTTAGAATGTTTTACAAGTTTCAATAAACCATCATAGATATGTATTTGTCACTAGCATCTCGTATTAATGGTATATTGTAACTCAAATACGAATTAACGGTAAAAAATGTCGTCTGGAATCAAAAGGGAAAAAAGCTACGTGCTACGTGGGAGGGGGAGGGGGGTTACAGGCAAAAGCCACGTAGGACTACGTGGGGGGGGGGGGGGGGGGTTCACAGTAGGCCAAAATGGAGCTAAGTCGTTTATGCACGCTCCCTTACCGGTTTCATCAAACCTACTGAATATTTCAGAATGGTACTGTGCAGAGGTATTGCCGATAGCTATCATATTGAATGCAATTACAAAATTTTCCGCCATAGATTCTACTTCAATTAGTTCTCTTCTTTCCCTACTCATGAGAGACAAACCAATCATCTGACGGCATATTGTACTGGCAAACATGTTCGAGTAAAAGACTGATATAGTTATACCAATCACTTGGCAGAAACACAGGAATTGGCCTTGTCGTTTAGAAGGAGCCTAATGGTTTCCGTCGTTACTTCACTAACGTGCTCGGAAAATCAATTTTATTACATGATTGTTTCTGTTCATCTGTGACCCTCCCCATAAAAATTGCATGAAACCCCATGCTATTCCCTTCACAGGCAGCTCCATTTTCTAGTTCGTCTGAATTCACCATAGATTGTTGACTGTAAAGGAATTATCCTTTGACTCCAGACAGACGACAGAACACCCTTTCAACGTTCCTCAAATCATCATCTTGAGCATAAATTCACAGAAACAAAAATATCTGAAAACCTCCATACGCTAGAGAACACTCACAGTTTCTCAATAACTCTGTGATTACGGCGCTGCTATATAGCGGTAGTGGGACCACTCCTTATCGATGTCAGCGCAGCCTAGCAGCTTGACACTGAACTATCGCATGCCCGTGACCTTGATTGTTCATAATTTTGCCATTTACGGGTTGAATTTGGAAAGAGTCCTTTCTTTGTTCCTGTTTGTATTCACCAATGTTGGAAAACAAGCCGTCCCTGTCGGATTTCGTGTGATATACTTCAACGAAGTCAATTTGTACGGCTGGGCCATGCCAGAGTATTTACACCAATGAGGGTTTCAATGATTGGCAGTTAAACAAACTGCAAATTAAAATTAACTATTTTAATTTTTGGTTCAGTGTAATTTTTTGTATTGTCTTATGCTATTTGGGATGTATTCCGTTGTACAAGTTCACTTGGAGTGCCTAGCAAGACAGCATTAATAACAAAAAGCTATGGATCACATATTTCAATAGCCCCAAATACATGAAGAATTCTAAAAAAAAAAAAATACGGTTTAAACGTATAATCTATACATATAATAAGCAAGTCTGTCACGTATAACGTCAACTGTCACGTCATGACGTCACTCTATGATGTCGCGCAATGACTTCACGCTTTACGCCATTTTTCTTGGTTATGCACGTTATTTAATAACATTTCTAAGCATCCGCGAATAAATTAACTGACAGAACACTGAAAAAAATATCTAGCATGTGGTTAGGTTTAAATGCAACCTGGTACAGAATGGCAACGGAAACTTTTTGTTACAGCGCAAGGCACGAGGAATTACATTGAATTTTATTTAAAAACAATTCTATTTAGTTAAGGAATTGCTAAGAAATTAATTGTTAGTACACTTAAAGAAAAGTATGTATTTCGTTTGAATTGTCATATTAATTATCAGTTTTTTTTTTTTTTACTAAAATCATTACATGGTTTGAATGAAAGAAGTTCTAGATTGATCTCGATCTATGTGGCCTAAATCACAATTAAATATTACGTGGCATAGCGAAAGTTGTTAAGATTTATTTTTAGCATCCTTCGTTTTCACTGGGGTCATTATTTCAGCCGATGTAAGCTGTGTCAACGGTTAGAACATCGATCTTCATCACAGGTAATAAGAAAGAAAGGTGTGAGAAGCTGTGAAGATTTGGGATCAAGTTTATATCGCGATGCATGGTGACACTGACATGCGATACAGGAAATGTATTTATTCGCATGTGATTGAAGCTTTGATTTTCTAGCGGCAATATTAGCGGAGTTGGGGTTAGGCTGAAATGCATCCTGGATCAAGTTGACAAATGAAGCTTTTCCTATAGCACAAGTGACGATAAATTACAATGAGCTTTATTATGTAAGAATTCTATTTAGTTAAGCAACTGCAGAAAAATAAATTACCATAACACTCCGTTAAAAACGTCAATTTTTATGGGCTTTGGGACTAGTACGCATAGATTATAATTAGCAAATTCAACTGATTTTAATTTATTTAACATCGTCTCCTGAAGTATCTTTAATATTTTTTTTTATTTTGAATATATCTCATTATTTGTTTTATTACAACATATACGCAATCGAATATATTACTACAAATTATTAGCTACTCACATTTTTCATCTCACCAATTTATCTACACACACTGATCAGCCAGAACATTATGTCCGCCTACCTAATAGCCGGTATATCCGCCTTTAGAACGAATAACTGCGGCGACGCGTCTTGGCATGGAAGCAATGAGTTCTCTGGAGTGAGTTGGCACCACATCAACACACACAAGATACCTAATTACCGTACATTCTGGGATGGGGGGGGGGGGGATGATGAGCTCTGACGCCACGTTCAATCACATCCCAGATCTGCATGGGTCGTCGGCTGTGTAGGCCCATAATTAGGAGTGTTCGATGCACTGTGTGTTGAGACACACTTGTACTCTGCCCAGCATTAAAGTCTGATGTTAGTTCCGCCACTGTTCGCCACCTGACCTGTTTTACCAATGACATCCGACCTGTAATGAGGGGCAGCCACCCAACCCCTCGACATTTGGACGTGCTTTCACCTTGATTTCGCCAGTTGTTGAAGATACTCATCACAGCACTCCTCGAACACCCGACAAGTCGTTACAGTTTCCGAAATGCTCGTGGCGTGTCTCCGGGCCATCACAATCCGCCTTCGGTAAAATTCAGATAGATCGCGCGCCTTCCCCATTCTAAACACGGATAGCACGCTCACTGATACTACAGGCACCGTGCTTGTGTCTGACTAAGAGTCATTCCTAGTCAGGCGACGCTGCTATTGTCTGGATGGGTTTAAATCGATAGCAGGTAGGTTAGTCATAATGTTCTGGCTGATCAATGTATACAATCCATTCCCAACGTCAACAATTTTAGCTAAACTATAGTGATGTCGATCATTTTCTGTTTGTTAAAAGTTGTTTCTTTTGTTAACTTGTCACTCCACTGGTCGGTATCGCCTTTAGCCAACGCCTTCATTTGGACTGTACATTACTGATTTCATTTTGCATTCCCAACCGATTTTACTGACTAGTAAATTTTTATATGTAGTCGGGCTGTTCAAGTGTCGGCCATTTAAATTATTGGTGTCGGTTTCCGAATCAGTGGGAGCCGTCAGAACCAAACTGCAGTTTCACTTCAGCCGTCTCCGAAACTAATCATCTGTCTCCATTTAGGTTAGGGAACAATCGTAGAATCCTCTGTGTTCTTGGATAATATCAGTACACATAACATAGCACAAGCTCTTGCTGACTGATTGACAGGTTTTATCAGTCCAGTCACACAGAAATAGCTGTCATATTGTGAACTTGAAATAACTCTGACGGTGGGAAAAACCAGTGTGTGGGACCATTCCACTGTGTCACTGTATCTCAGAAACTGATATCCATTACGGAATTTCATTACTTCCAATTGTATTGCAGGTTATCGCAGATCTTCCCCCCCCTTCCCCCCTTCCTCCCCCTCTCTCCCCCATTAAAGCATACACTGAAAGCTAGTGTGGTGTTATTAAGGAGATAAGAATGTCTCGCCAAACAGTTTTTATTCGGATACATTATCAACTACTAGTTACTGGCTACCTTGGAGAATTCATAGCAAATTGGAGTCAGGTAGTAAGAATAACTTACATTACTTCTGGTTGACCACATTTTTCTAAATATATTTTTATTTTCAAAAATTCTCAGTCTAATAGGATCAGTGAATTCTTGTAATTAACTGCACAGATAAGGTACGAATTGAACGTGTTTTGAAATTGATGGGTGAGGAAAGACGTTTATGGAAGAAGCTTACAAAAAGAAGAGACAGGCTGGTAGTTCATATTTTGAGACATGCTGGATTGGTTAATTTATTTGTGGAGGTAACAGTCGAAGGTAATAACTGCAGAGGAAGACAGATTAGAATATACGAAACAGATAACTGAGGACGGTAAATATGTGATCTCCTTCAGTACATCCTTTAACAATAGTGCAAGTAAATCAACACTGCTCCTTACATCCATCGTACAAAGTCCGACTATTAAACACTCAGATTGTGTTTATAGAAACGAACAAAAAACAAGTTTTATTCAAAATACAACGTTCGTGCTTCGAAAAAACAAATTGTAGTGTGTTAGAAGACTGAAAAGATTTCTGCATATCTTCTTTTGATGCGGCTCAAAACGCGACGTAACAAACATACATTTGGCCTTCTCAAAAACACACACTTGTATGGTAGTAGCAAACAATTAATACAAAGATTAGGTACTGTACCACACATAAATTTTCTTATAAATAAAGAAGTATTAGGGATTGCTTACTAAGAAATTTTCAACTGTTGTCTGATATTATTAGCTCTTTGATCAGCACGGTCATCACTCAAAGTACTTATTCGATTATCGCCGAGGTTCTGCTGAGAGCCTTTGTGTGTAGATCCAAAGTTTAAAGGTGCGCAACTCTCTCAGCAACAAGGTTATGAAGTAGATATATTCAGCTAATGATGTTCTCAGCTCATTCAGGATAAACTCCTATAGCTTAACAGTCTCCACTTGCTGGCAATTATACCAAACATACACCCAACGACCTGTCTAGCAAATTATAAACGTTCATTATAAATATACCGTCCACTTGCATTCTTTCGAGGCTAAGGGCGCTTCAAGATTGGGTCTGCCTCATCTACTAATAATTTCGTAAGGTCACCCTCTCACCTCGATAGCTATTGGATGGGGAATGGTGTCACGTGTCAGCCTTCGCTCGCAGATTAATAGTTTCCATAGTCGTCAGCATTTAGAGGTTAGGACTTTAAGAAACTTAATTTACTCGTGTGTTCTGCTGTTACAGCAAAAGTCAATTGTCATCTGGACCTAGGATAATTTTTACGAACAAAGTTTATCACGTGTTAAATATTAAATGAGGTTTAAGCTTAACTTTTTATATTGATTCAGATCATCAAGGATAAACTCATAAATTTACTTGATGTTTGCCTTTAGTATTTACAACGCGTAAATAAAAAAAAAATTATTCCTCTTTTTATTTAAGGAAAATACGACACTTAATTTATTTACCCAATTTAAAACACAATAAACAGCTTTTATTTATTAAACTTAATTCATCAGCGATATTCTTCTCACTAATTAACAGCAATCAGATATATTAGAAATGAGAGATTATGCACATAGTTTGATACCTGAGCAACTACTATTAAATTAATTGCCATGATACAGTCATTAATTTTGCTTTTCGTAACATTTTGTAGTTAAAAAAATAAATAAACTTTAATGTTAAAAAAACCGTGGAACTACTTTTAAGTAATATGTCGAAATTCATTAAGAAGCTTGAATTACTCAGGGTCTCTGTTGTAACAGCTTATAACAATTGTCATTCCAGCCAAGGCTAAATTTAAATTAATTAAAACTTTCGCTAATGTTGCTATTTGACTAAAGTTTATACATTACGGTTTATTTGTTTTTTACGTATTTTACTGATCACTTTCGTTAATGGTCTTTGTACATGTTTGGTGTAGTCGAGTTAGGTTATGTAAAGTGGATATCAGACCAAATATGTTACCGAATCGAGCGTGAGACACGGGCCCTGAAACTTTGTCAACTTACGTTTTTACTTCGTTGCAAAGACGAAGAAGTGCTACCGTCTTTCCTCAAGATTCGCCACCACCTCAACACAGGAGCCGCCCTTAGAATTCTGCGCAATACGGGTTTTGCGTTACTGAGAGAAAGGATACATCAGACTAGAAGTGAGCTGTCTCATATCGAAGGCAAAATATTCCATCTCCACTTAGAACTCGCCAGTCTTCTTTCCTACGCCGATTGGACGACGCTCGACGCAGCCACAGCAAAATCCGTAGTGAATATCCAAGACAAAGTAAGGACAAGACATATACGCAAGTTCGAAAAACTGAAAAATCTACAACACCCAGAAACAACAAAGATGGAGACAAAGAACACGGTTGTAAACCTAACTGGGGAAGAACTAGATGCAGCCACCAACGCTGTGCTGGCTAAAGGACTAAACTTCGCTCCGGCACCGAGGAAGCTGCCAACATTGGACATCGTCGCGGGGGTAGAGAGTGCCGTAGGGAAGTTAAACACGGAACAAGCAGACGAAATTCGACGCTAGACGGCGCGAATCCTCAGTCGAGCCAAACTCCCTCGCAGTAATCTTCCGCGAGAGGAAAAATTAGCATTAAATTGATTACGCCAGCGAGACGACATTGTAATACTTCCTGCAGATAAAGGAAACGCAACAGTACTGATGAAATCGGAAGACTATCACAATAAGGTGGTGACGATTTTAGAAGACGTGACCTACGCCCCGCTAGACAGGAACCCTCTACGTAAACTGAGGTCTGAAGTGGCATCTCTTGTCAATAACTCTTCAGAAATCGAACAAGAAAACAAGGCTAGACTGAAGAGAAACAACACCGCTACTCCTCGGTTCTATGGCTTGCCAAAAATACATAAGCCGGAAATACCTTTACGGCCGATCGTCAGCGCAATTAACTCTCCGACTCATCCACTAGCCCGCTATGTCGCCGATAAACTAAAACCCTTGTCAGAAGGCATCGCTTCGACCGTCAGAAACAGCTCACACTTCGTAGATATCATATCTTCACCCAAAATCGAAGAAACTGACATTCTAGTGAGCTTTGATGTTGTGTCGCTCTACACTAACTACCTGTGGAAGAAGCAGTGACAGTAATACGCACCAAGCTATCGGCTCTTAACATCTCAGAAGAATGGGCGGACCTGGCCGAGTTTTGTCTCAAATCAACGTTCTTCCAGTATGACGGGAAATTTTACGCCCAAGTGGAAGGAGCGGCCATGGGCTCACCGATATCGCCGATAGCAGCAGACATCTTTTATGGAGGCGCTGGAGACAGAAATTTTGGATAAAGCGCCCCTCAAACCGCGTCTGTGGTTACGCTATGTCGACGACACATTTGTGGTGTGGCCCCATGGACGAAGTGCCCTTGACAAATTCCTGGATTATATAAATAAAGCACATCCAAAAATTAAATTCACAATGGAAACGGAGGAACGAGGACAGCTGCCGTTCCTAGACGTGTTAGTAACGAAACGTGACGACGGGAACCTTGGACACTCAGTATATCGGAATCCAACACACACAAACAGATATCTACACGCCGCATCGCACCACCACCCAGCGACAAAAAGAGGCGTCCTCACGACCTTGTATACCAGAGCGACGAAAGTGTGTGACGCAAATAGTTTGACGACGGAGTTGGAGGCACTGCAATATACATTCAAGTCCAAAGGCTATCGCAATCATTGTATTAGACGGGCTTTGCATGCAGCCATGACAGAGAAAGACGCTAATTCAACATCTAATCAAGCCACCTCTCAGGAACGCAAAGTAGTAGTTTTACCCTACATAAGTGGCGTTACTGACAGAATCGGGAAGCTGTTCAAAAAAGTTGACATAAAACCTGTCTACAAAGCGCACAGCAAAGTCAGCGACCAGCTCGTCAAAGTTAAAGACAGACTGCCTCCACTACAGGTTGCCGGGGTCTATGAGATTCCGTGCAGCTGTGGTCGTATGTACATAGGAGAGACAGGGCGCACTATAAGGGACAGGCTGCGCGAGCATATTCGAAACTACAAATCTAATAACATTGATAAATCCGCCATAGCACGTCATGCATCCGAAACCAATCATGCAATAGATTTCGACAACACTACACTTATAGTGCGCGAGGATAAGTGGTGGCCAAGGAGAGTAAAGGAGGCGTTAGAAATCGCTAAACGCCCAAATAATATTAACGATGACAACGGGCTCAAATTACACGACGCCTGGCTCTCTCTGGTGCGGAGAGAGCATGTCACGTGTCACCCCCCACCAGACCGCGCCGAGCCCCCCAGGCCAACGGACCACGTGATGGTTCGGACCTTTGATTGGCCGGGCAAATCGAACCATCTAGACGGACGCAGACCTCCGCTATAAATCGAGACCGCTCACTGACCGAAGACGCAGTTCTGCCCTGGAAGAAGATCCCAGAATGAGGGTCGAAACGTCGGTTTTAAGAAACATGACGCGGCGAAACCCGGATAGCCAAGAATCAGTTGACTCTGGCCGCGGAAGCCTACGATTACAACTTCAATTATGTTCATAAGCGTCGTGCTATTGGCTAGCATGTTTATTAAATAACTAGCTGTTACCCGCGACTTCGTACGCGTGGACTTGGAATTTCATTGCCAGAATTGGATATAGAAAACTGTTAGTAACGTAAGATCTGTCCCAACCAACACCGAGTCGACATAATATGATGGAAAGCCGTCATTATATCATCCTATCGTCTAATCTGTCTCATGAAGAGAATCAATTTACAACATAGGTATTTAAAAACAGAAAAGTAAGCGAAGGTGCGGGGATGTGTGTGTGTGTGTGGGAGGGGGGGGGGGGGGTTAACTGATGGCAGCTTTATTTCAGCTTGGTTTTTTCTTCTTTCTTCAACATGAGCATCTGAATCTTATAATCTAATAGCAGCACATTGTCTTCTAGACCTGCACCTTAGGCCAGGTTTACGTCCGTACGGCATGTCAAAAAGGGAGACAAATTGGTGCCAGAAACTTTTATACAGACACAAATGAATAGTACAGTGTAGAGCAAATTGACTTCTATACTAAATAATAAGGTTTTTTTTTTTTTTTTTTTTTTTTTTTTTTTTTTTTTTTTTTTTTTTTTTTTTTTTTTTTACAATTTCATTCCTCCCAGCAGAAGGCTGGGAGGCGGGCTGCTGGAGAGTCATAGGGGACTCTTTTCAGCCAATCTACTACTACGGGGAGGGAAGGGGGATGGAAGGTCGGCCGTGGCCTTCTAGGGAACCATCCCAGCATTCGCCTAATTGTCTGAGGGAAACCACGGAAAACCTCAGACAGGATGGCCGAACCGAGTTTAACCCCGGTCCTCCCGAATGATAGGTAGGAGGCCAAATTGGCCTCCTCCCATCTCGTTTTGTTTCTTATCGAAATTTATTAACAAATCAAACACTAACAGACTGCGCGATTGAGCAACCAACGTAACATTACAGACTAACACACGAATCTGTCTGTCTTTCATCATTCGATAAGTTCTTAAAATTTCGTGACTAAAACTGTTATTCATACCGAAAAAATGTCTTGTGTCCTTCCTACACTAATTCTTTGTTAAATTCCATCAATATTGATATAGCCATTTAGTCGTCAAAACGTAACAAAAAGGCAGAGACTTACTTCCACATTTATAATATAATAGCTGGTACCCACAACTTCGTTCGTGATTGTAAAGTATTCATATTGACAGCTGTAGACATCTAACCACCATAGTGCACGATGGGAGACTCGATACTATTACCACACACAAATACCAGTCTTCTGCGCTATGTAGTTCCGGCAGCAAAGTAAAATTGACGGATACACAAGTCTTTGGAATATTCATGATCGACCAATTTCAAACACCATATCTCACACACTCCCACAGTTACCGAATTTCGGCCAACGTTGTGATCGATGGGAGACTCTGTGTTACTACCACACACAAACTGCGATTGATAGTTTTCACTTAAAAGTGATACACCGTGACACATGCGTCTTTGGCAGAAATATGAAATTGCCGCAGGTCAACCATTTTCATCCCCCATATCTTCCACACCCCCATAACTACAGACATCTAACAACCATAGTGCACGACAACAGACTCGATTCTACTACCACACATAAACACCAATGCTCTATGCTATGTAGTCGTGGCAGAAAAGTGAAATCTGCGGAGACACATGCCTTTCGTCGAAATACGAAAATATCCTTGGTCAGCCACTTAAAACCACCATATATCCCACACAACCACAGTTTATGAAATTCGGCCGCTGTTGTGATCGAAAGGTGACTCTGCCTTACTACCACACACAAACGCCAGAAATCTGTGATCGATAGTTTTCGCTGAAAAGTGATATACCATGACACTTTTGTCTTTGGCAGAAATATGAAATTGCCACACTACGACCACTTTCAACCCCAATATCTCCGACACCCCTATAGCTACCGAAATCTAACAACCATAGTGCACTACATGAGATACGATTCTACTACCAAACACAAACACCAATGCTCTATGCTATGTAGTTGTGGCAGAAAAGTGACATATGCGGAGACAGTCGAAATACGAAAATATCCTTGGTCGGCCACTTACAAACACCATATCTATCCCAGTACCACAGTTTCTAAAATTCGGCTGCTGTTGTGATCGAAAGGTGACTCTGTGCTACTACTACACACAAACGCCAGTTATCTGTGATCGATAGTTTTCGCTGAAAAGTGATATACCATGACACTTTTGTCTTTGGCAGAAATATGAAATTGCCACAGGACGACCACTTTCAACCCCCATATCTCCGACACCCCCATAGCTACCGAAATCTAACAACCATAGTGCACTAAATGAGATACGATTCTATTACCAAACACAAACACCAATGCTCTATGCTATGTAGTTGTGGTAGAAAAGTGACATATGCGGAGACAGTCGAAATACGAAAATATCCTTGGTCGGCCACTTACAACCACCATATCTACCACAGTACCACAGTTTCTGAAATTCGGCCGCTGTAGTGATCGAAAGGTGACTCTGTGCTACTACTACACACAAACTCCAGTTATCTGTGATCTATAGTTTTCGCTGAAAAGTTATACACCATGACACTTTTGTCTTTGGCAGAAGTATGAAATTGACACAGGACGACCACTTTCAACCCCCATTTCTCCCACACCGCCATAGCTACCGACATGTAGCAACCATAGTGCACTATATGAGATACGATTCTACTACCAAACACAAACACCAATGCTCTATGCTATGTAGTTGTGGCAGAAAAGTGACATATGCGGAGACAGTCGAAATACGAAAATATCCTTGGTCGGCCACTTACAACCACCATATCTACCACAGTACCACAGTTTCTGAAATTCGGCCGCTGTTGTGACCGAAAGGTGACTCTGTGCTACTACTACACACAAACGCCAGTTATCTGTGATCTATAGTTTTCGCTGAAAAGTGATACACCATGACACTTTTGTCTTTGGCAGAAGTATGAAATTGCCACAGGTCGACCACTTTCAACCCCCATATCTCCCACACCCCCATAGCTACCGACATCTAACAGCCATAGTGAACGACAGGAAAGACGATTCTACTACCACACACAAACACCAAAGGTCTATGTTATGTAGTTGTGGCAGGAAAGAGAAGTATACGGAGATACGAATTTTTGGTCGAAATATGAAAATGCCCTGCACTGACCATCTTTAATCATTATATCTCCCACATCCCCACAGCTATCGGCATTTGGCCAACGTTGTGCACGACAGGAAACTCCATGCTACTTCCACCCGCAAACATCAGTGATCTGTGCTAGGTAGTGGTGGCTGAAAAGTGAAATATAGGAAAAAACACGTCTACTTTTATATATATATATATAAGATTAAATATTTTAAAAATCCATTAGATTTAAGAAGACTTTTAAAAGCTCTTCTAGGTTAACTGAAGATATTTATGTTTTATTATTATTACTATTGTTTTTATTACTTTAATTGAGCAGAAACTAAGCCGCCTGGCCTGTGATGTTATACGGTATCAACACTCAATCACGAGACAATCTTAAAGGCAGATAAATGGCATTTTCAAATTGTATAGCGCAATGTTTGTTAAAAAAAAATTCCTACCCATTCTTTTACAATCTGTTAATTGCAGACAGGGTTTAGGTTGATGAGAGTAACGTATTTAAGGAAAATAGCCAATTGCGATCAATTTTGTCTAATTTAATTTGTCGAACGCAATTCCTCTCGCTGAACCGTTGTTATTATTTTAATTGCTATGGAGCACATGCTCCAGAACCGTATCCCCTAATCACCTGATTACTTCGTTTAATTATTATTTTTTAAATTATCTAAGATACTTTGAATATTCAATTCCACCCACCTCTCCCCCCCTTCCCCCCATCTACATATCCGATTTAGGAATTTTATTTGTAAAATCCTTCACCGTTTTTCGTAAATTATTCATCACATTCGCATGGTTATTTGATCCAATCCCTAACATCGTTACCCACAAAAGAAAGTTTTCCCATTCCCTTATGCATGACATCGAGTGCCAGCTTGTGGTCATGATCATCTCTTCCCTCCCATGATCTATTCCTAATCTATTCCTGACCAATATCCCTCCGAGCTCAGTCACCAATATATGTCTTGTACACGCCCAGCAATCTCTTCACCCTCTTCCTATCTTCCTACAACATAACAGTTGCACACACATGCGATTCGTTACCCTAAAGCTGATTTACTATAATCGAGGACCATATAACGAAACACCCAAAACAAAACTGCAATAATACTGAAAATATTTATCGGTAATAACAGATCAGGTTGAGTCTGCGGTTCAAATAATAATTACAGTGCAAAATCACACCGTTCCATTATTGATTATTTCACAGTATATCGATCGTCAAAACTTATGTTTACGCATATGGGAGCGTGCACAAACCACGTGGCTCGGTCCAGTGGGGGTAGGGGTTGGCTGGAAGGCTACGCTGGGCTAGGTGGGGGGAAGGGAGGGGGTTCCGAGTCAGGCCATGTAGCTTTCCTTTCATAACATTTTTGACAGTTAAAATGAGGAACAGAACACACAACAGCATGCGAATATTTATTTCCGTCAGTTAATTATCTCCTTACATAATTTACAATCGTCTGACAAGAGAAAACAGTAAAAAATATCTTCTGGAAACAAAGGGGAAAAAAGCTACGTGCTACGTGCTAAGTGCTACGTGGGGGGGTAGAGGCAAAAGCCACGTAGGGCTACGTGGGGGGAGGGGGGTTCACGGTAGGCCAAAATGGAGCTACGTGGTTTGTGCACGCTCCCTATGGATGATGTCCCACACTTATTTTCAAGTGCTGTTCAATACTGCGCATTATTTGCTTTTATTTTTTTGTTTGCTTGTGGCTTTATACCTCGCCGACGTCTAGGTCATTAGAGGCGGGAATGGACTGGGGACTGGGAACCGGAAGGAATTCGGCAATGGCATTTTGAAAGAACCATCCTGGCATTCGCCTGAGTGATTTGGGGAAGCCATGGAAAACCAAAATCTGGATGCCCGGACGGGGATTCGAACCCGTGTCATCCCGAATACGAGGCCAAATCGTTAACCCCTCACCCACCACGCTCGGTGCTAAATGCTGATCATGTAAAATGAATCAGTGCTTTCAATATTACTCCTCTGTTTCCAAGTTGCCCTGTAATTATTTTATAGTTGTGTGAAATATTAAATGGACAAGGGAGGCCACGTTAATAGTTATATCCAAACTATTTGACACAGTGATTCATAAAATGGTGAAAATAAGGTATGAACTCTTGTAGTAGATGTGAAACTGACTTGATGGGTAGAGAAATTATCAAAACATACAAAAGAAATGGTTATAATCGGAAATGCAGTATCAAAACAGGTGGAAGGACAAGAAAAATGGGAACGCCACGGGACAGTGAAATATTAGCGTCGCTGTTCATATGTTAATAAGCGATTGTGTTGGGGATTTACAGCCAGAAGTTATCTCGATTTCTGATGCATAATATTATACAGTAGGAATTCAACGGAGGAGAACTGTGAGCGGGAGGGGGGGGGGGGCGAATCTAGGAAGTACATATAGATGTGTAGCTCATAATGGAATATAGGTTAATACGAAGAAAATTCACGTGATTAGGTGCAGAGATGAGAAGTAAAAGATTTTTTTTATTATACGGTGGTGGAGGAATTGCTTGTTGAAGAATATCTAGGCTTCGGTGGTGAAATGTCTTGTTGAAAATTGCTAGGCATAACATTACACAGTAAATTCAATTAGGCAGGACGCGTTGCGTAGGTGGTTGGGAGTAGTTACAAAATTCTTTATTGAATGCAGTGTATGATGACAGTACAGATCAGAGAAGTGAGGTAATTAGGTTGAAGAAACTTGGGTCTAGTGACTTCACTGTCAAGGCGTCTGACTGGAGGTCGGAAGGACCTTGGTTCGAATTCCGGAATCTGGGTTTTTCAGAGGCTATTAATCCGATCTTCACCTGTGGCACAGCTTGCTGTGTAATGAGAAGAACACCAGAACGCTTTCGTGGTTCTGATTCCACGTTAAATTTTAGGTCTCCTGTACCCGATAGGATTACTGGCTTAGGTTAAGGCAGGCTACGATTCGAGCGGAATGCGCTGCCAAGTAAATAAATAATACACTGTCACCAGTTCATTAATACCTCACCTTTACAAAACGTTCGTTACATCACTGTTTGAACATGGTGGTCTGGTAAGGAGTTCGCATATACTCAGGCTGTGTGTTGAAATTTTCCCGTAATTATTTTCAAGTGAAGTCTAATACTGAGCAATAGTTGATCAATGCACTCAAAAATTTCCACAGTTGAGGGTCGCTTTTTCCATTATATTTAGAATGTTGTTATTGGTTTAGGACGCTAGACCACGTAATTTCGAGAGAAGATCCTGAAACAGTTAACAGTTGTGAGGAAACATTTTGGTCTTTTTCCCTCTGGCCTCGCATTCGTGAGTACGCGAATTCGAATCCCCGTCCAGGCAAACCAGATTTGGGTTTTTCAATCATTACAGGCGAATGCCGGGATGATTCCTTTGAAAGGCCATGGCCGAATTCCGTCAGGGGTGATTTGCTGAGTGCGAAGAGATCACTGACCAGGAGCAGCCATAGAGAGATATTGGCGCGATCTCGTGTAGTCAATAACGCCAATTGTAGGACTGCCTTCGCGAAACTTTGCATATTTCTGAGGAGCTAAGATCTACATTTGAATGAGACCGAGCAAATGATCCCATACTCGATTCTGGTGTCACAGTTTTAATCAATGCGAAAGAAGTTATGAAGAATTGGTGGGAGAGTGGGGTCAACTTGTTAAGAAGTAGCAAGGTAGGGCGGTAAGAGGTCTGTTGTGTGAACGGGTTTGTAACTGTTGGCTGGGAGATATAGTGTGTATTGTGTTTATCTCGCCCTAGAAACACTAGTCAAATGCAAAACTGATATTACAACGCTGCCATTTACAGATAAATTGCCACCCGTATAAGTTGTGAATGCAAAAGTTGATCCTACGACCACGCTTAGAAGCTTCAGTGGTGAGCCACGGCTTAAAGTTAAGCCGATACTGTCGGCAGAACATTCCACTTAGCTGAAGAAGAGGTCTGAATGAACCGAGAACCACTGCAAGGGATTGGTTGGTTCCTTGCAAATGTTCTTGTTCTTACAAAGCGCCAACTTGGCACAATTATGCTGTAAATTGACGATACATACCTCCAATAATACTACTAATTTATCTAATTTAATAAATTCAAAAAATTTGATATTACTTTAGTAGCCAGTCCATTAATAGAGTGCGTGTTAGTAGTTAACACTTCCTGGGAAATTCCGCAAGGGGAAATTTTTGCGACGTGTGCTTCTTATCCACGTTTGACATTTGCGATCACAGGAAGTCTATTTTTCTAAATATTAGCGTTTTATAAAACGGCGTTAAAATTAGGTTTCATGTTTTTACTGTTTTTAATATTTGCAGAGCGATCAAATTTATCGTAACTTGAGGAATCTATATAAGATGGAATTTCGTGGGTATTTATGAACCAGTATATATAATGGTACGATTTTAGAGCCATTTGAAACAATAAACTGATGGTTATTTCTTTACTACCTTTGTGTCATTATTCTAAATATTAATTAGACATCTAACCACTGGCGACCGAATATAAAATCATAACTGTGCAACTGAAAAGTTTTGAACATTATTATTGAATAACAGCCAATTATTGGTCGTATTATACAGCACAGAACGTGTTAGACAATAAGAATTGTGTATACAAATTAAATTACATTGGGCTTACCAGACAGTATTAGCAAAATACTGGGATATTATGTGTTGATATACTACGTTCCAGGACAGGTCGAATGTGGTGAAATTTTCCTATGATGTTCCATGGTTTTGTTACACGTCTTTGTGATTCGATATTAAAAGGCAAATTGCGTCACTTTGTCGCTTCTGGAATGGACTGGGAGACTACAGAAACAATACCAACATACGCTGTTAATTAACACACAGTTCTTGATCATTTTGAAACAGAAACACCAATGATGATGCCCTCTATTGAACGGCGGGACAACACAACAGTTTGCAATGATAAAATAGACAATATTTTTTATTATTTTGTACAATAAATTATACACCAGTGTTAAATCGTCAGTACAGTCATTTTGAAGTATTTCTCAATCTTACAGACAACTTATCTGATTCGAGTTGTAACTGCAGACTTTGAATAATTTCCTTAACTGTTTTAATTCAGTTCTCGACAGTTTTAATTTACGTTTTGTAATTTTCAGTTTCCTAGTAAATTTCTTGAAAATCCGAACTCAAGTATGCATTTTAAATGTCTGTGCTATAAGCAATGGTCGAGTTAAATGCTATGGAGTGTCTGACGTCAAAGCTATGCTTCGATAACATTGACTGCTCGCATACCCTGGACCGCGATCGGAATAACGTTTGAAGTCTTAACAGGAGATCAGTGCAATGTAATACTTTGTTTTGAGAATAGATTTATTCACTTTCTGTCATTTCTTACTGTAAATTAGTTACTTCAGTGAGATATGATGTTTGGTAACCTTAGGACATGTGTGTTTGACGCGTACAAACTGCTAAGTGTTGACGTATTTTCGTGACTATTGATTAATCTCTCGTAAATAATAATTTAATTCTTAAGTATCAGCTTAATGTAGAAAGAGATTAAGGATTTCCAAGATCAAGTGGGAATACGGATGACAGCAAAAATATATATATATATATTTGACAACCAGGCAAGACTCGATATGTCCTATTGAAGCTACAAAAGTGTCATAATTTGTCTGTTTACTGACAAGAATAAAACGAGAAATATTTACGCAAACTTGCAAGTACGAATTAATGTCAGCTTTGGAAATTTAAAGCGAAAAGGGATTTTAATTGTGTTGAATAAAGAGATATAAGACATTTTACGCAACATTTTAGTGTGCAAAGCTTTTTTCTATAAAGCGATGCAAAAAAACAACAACAAAAAACAGTATTACATAATCGACAAAAATAAAATCAGCAGCCAGTAGTGTCGCTCGAGTGCTATTCCTGGTCGAGGTAGGTGTTCATGAGGCTGATGACTTTGTCGTAGACGAGTGTTTTCCCGTGTATCGCCCACATGAAGTCCAGGTGCGTGAAAGTATCTTGAGTCACCAGGAATCTTCCGATACAGTTTGGCAACTCGTCGTACAGCTGATCGACGTCCTGTGAAACAGATAGCATCCACAGGTATTATTCCGCACACATCGTCCTAGCACTTAGGTCGAGAATTGAAATAAAAGTCAGGGTCGATTTTTGAGATTTGCAATTGTTTGTACTACATTTTCTCAACTTTACGATCTAAAACTGACTACTGATTAAAATATCACAAAATGAACATATATATCTGTAATTTAAAAAACTTATAAAGTATTATTGAAGAAAAAATTGTAACGAAGAAGAGAACATCCAGAAAAATGATTTGTATTTTGCTAAATTTGCCCAAATTCGTGGCAGATACCAAGTCCGTTTGAATAGTCCAGTAATAATATTTGCGTATTTTATGCTCCTGACACATCCATTTACCTGCGTATATAATTAAAAGATTTTTGATTATTATTAATTTATACTATGTAACAAAACTGTAGAAAAATTGCGCCTGTACATGGTAGATAAGATAAAAACCACTGGAGTGGATGGAAAAGTAATTTGCTGGATAGAGGAATTCTTAAAAGGAAGAAAGCAAAGTGTTAGGGTGGGAAACACAGTATATAAAAAAGGTGAAAGATAATACAGGAGTGTCTCAGATTAGAGTATTGGGACCATACTGTGCGTTATTCTAATTAATGATTGAATTAAGGGGTTGAAGTCAGAAATTAGATTGTTTTCAAATGACATAACGTTATGATTAAAACAGTAGAAAACTGAGAACAGCTAAGAGAGCATCTGAACAGGATATCTAGCTGGGTAGTTAAACATGGTATCAAAGGAAATGCCAAGAAGAGTCAGCTTGGATAGGGCAGGAATTACTTCTCGAAGATCTTAACTATAAATATCTTTAACTCGGCATAACTTTTCATACTATACTCGGCGGGACACATTTGGCATGTAGTAGGAAGAGGTTTCAAAGTGATTCATTTATTGGAGAGCGTGATGAGGGATGTACCAGGTAATTGGGTTACAAAACCTTTGTCAGACCACTGCTTGAATATGGTAGTGTAGTATGGGACCCACATTTTGCGAATCAAATACAGGAGTTGGAGAGGGTGCAAAGAAGGGTTGCTAGATTTGTTTCTGTAAAATTACCACAGAATGTAATCAGCAACAGATACTTTTTTTTTTTTTTTTTTTTTTTGTAACTGCTTTACGTCTCTTTTTAACATCGAGGTCTTTAGAGACGGGAAAGGATGGGGGGCAAGGATGGGGGCAAGGAATGGGAAGGAATTCGGCCATGGCCTCTTGAAGGAAGCATCCCGGCATTTGCCTGGAGTGATTTGGGGAAACCATGGGAAACCCAAATCTGGATGCCCGGACGGGGATTCGAACCGCCGTCCTCCCGAATGCGAGGCGAGAACGCTAACCGTTACACCGCCCCGCTTGGTAGCAACAGATACGATAAAAGAGATGGAATGGGATTCATTGGAAGACACGAGGAGGGTGAAGAGGGTCAAGTGATATTTGTGATGAGGTAATGAATGATATTGGTGTGAGAATTAAAAGTAGTGCACGGAAGGGAAAGGATGACCATAACCACAAGCTAGCACTCGATTTCAGACATAAGGGTGTAGGAATATTATCTTTTTTGGGTAACGGTGCCAGGGATTCGAATTAGTTACCAAGAGAAATGGTGAATAATTTACCAGAAACGTTGAAAGAATATAAAGCTAAAATTTGCAGAGGTCAAATGTAGATGGGTGCAGGAAAGGGAAAAGATTGGTGTGTAGGCCACTGCTTGTATATGGTGGAGAGGTGTGGTACCCACATTATGGGAATCAAGTTCAAGAACTGGAGGGAGTACAAAGGAGAGCAGCGAGATTTGTTTGTGGAAATTACCGCAGAATATAATCCATAACTGATACGCCGCAGGGGCAGGGTTGGGAATCATTGGAAGACAGAAGACGACTAAAGAGATTGTTTCGTTTTTTCAAGGCTTATGATCACGATAACACATGGATGTACATTAGTAGAAGTTTCTTTTTTTCTGGCTTTACGGCTAAGGTAATTAGAGGCGGGATGGGACTGGGGACAAGGAACGAGAAGGAATTCAGCCATGGCCTTTTTGAAGGAAGCATCCCGGCATTCACCTGGAGTGATTTGGGGAAATCATGGAAAACGCAAATTTGGATGCCTGGACGAGGATTCGAACCCGCATCCTCCCGAATGCGAGGCCAGAACATTAACCGTTCACCCACAACGCTTGGTTTAGTTGAAGGATTAGGAGCTCTACATAAAGGGGAACAGATAATCATAAGCCGGCAATTGAACTCGGGTGAAAAGGACTGGCATAATTTTCTTTTGCCGGTAAGGGAGTGAGGAACTGGAATAATTTGGAAGGGAAATAATGGACAGTTCACCAAAAACACTGAAGGAGTTTAAGTCGCAATTCGTGGGTAAAGGATGGATAAAAATCAAGACATGAGATGGAGTGCAGGGACATTGCTATACAGCGTGTGCGCTTCACCGTAACTTAAAATTAAATTGAAAAAAGGTTTAATTTTTTTTTTCAAAATGTGTAATTGTAATGTACACAGTTGCTGTTGATAAAGCCTACTCAATTTTCAGCAGAATCGGTATCAATATTTCTGTGGACATCGAGCGAAAATGTATATCATTTTTTCACCATCGAAAAAAAAAATTAAATTGCTTAGATTTCATGCACAAAATTCTTTCCCTGAAAATATTTGTTACGTAAATGTTAAGGAAGAGTGGAAACCAATTTTACTGTAGAACATTACTTAAGTTATATTATAAATAATATGTTGATGCAGAAAAAAAAAATCCTTTTTGAAAAAGATTGGTTTATTTACGATTCCGAGTATGAATCTCACTGCAACATTACTGTAGAAGGAATTTCAGATATAAATTTTTTACAATAACCGCAAATTTGTTATCCGATTCTCTGCCGTCTTTTCGATCTCATCGTGAAAATCTCTAAACTCAAATCCGTTCTCTGTTACATTTCACGGAATTCTACTAAAATGTGGCGCCGCAAATTGATGATGAATTTGTTTGTAACTCAAGAGGCAAATTGAAAGCGAGGAATAAGTTGTTTTGATATCTCGCTTGGTTCTCGAGATATCGTATCTCAAAAGTGCGGTGGTTAGGTCGAAATGCGAGCTGGACCAGAAAAAATTTGACCACAAGCTGGACATACACAGTGGGTGATTCGTTATCTTCCTAGCGGTTGTGTTTAGGTTAAAATGCGGCCTGGACCAGAAGATAAACGTCGCCAAATGCACAAGGAACTATTCCTATTACTAATTTTTGACAGTCTATATCTCGGGAATCAAGCGAGATGTCAGTTTCGATTTTTCTCGTCGAGTTAAATTAGAATCCATGATCAAGTGGCGGCTATATTAGGGGCCATCGACAAATTACATCACACGAGTTTCATGATTTTTGGACCCCTCCCCCGTCCCATGTCACAGATTACCACATTTGTGCCCCCCCCCCCTCTCCCCTGGTGTCACGTCACATATTTTGCAATTTTAAGTTTATAAATTAAAACAGCACTTCCCAAATGATTTATGTATTTCTAGTTAAAAAATCATATCAACAATAAATCAAACATTTAAGAAAATATTAAAAACTCGAATTAATGATACAAAATTGAGTCGTCATGTGTACACGGATTTTGAACCCATTCCTTGATACTGTTTATTATTGGCATAATAGTTACTTCATTCTTGATTTCTATAGTTTTGGGAACATTCGATGTGTCAACATCATCTTCATCCAACCATAAAGCATCGTCATCGTTTATAAGCAAAGAACTTCCCTGTTTCGTCTAGTGGCAATGCTTTGTAGACGAATCTTCATGATGGGGAAAACCTCTAGTTGCCTCTTATGTAATTTCTTATGTCGATTAGTGTCTTTGTATGATGAAAAATATAGTCCACAGATGCCACATGATCGTTTAAATAAGTATGCATCGACATTGAGGCAATATGAGCCAAAAAGTGATACAAATTATGCATGTGATGTCACAAAGTTTATGATACGTCCTCTGCCCTTGTCACACGGTGTCACACTTTTTTGACCCCCCCCCTTTTTTCAAGGTGTGACGTAATTAATGGATGGCCCCTAATTTCACTGTTACAAGAAAGTAGTAATTTAGCGCACAGAAGTTCTACTTACCTCCACTGCGGCAAATTGGTCGTTGTTGGAGTAGAGTAGGGCGACTTTTGCAGTTATCTTGGAGATGTCGTAGTCAGGGGGAGACAGAGAGCCGTACTGGAGGGTGTTGCCCAGTACGCCGTAGTCGTATTGCCTGAAGTAGCCTGGAAAACAATGGCACGGTGAAAGGAACTATTTTGTTGGCTAATGCGTCTATGCAAGTCACGCACTTGCATCAATAGCAGTAAGTAATTCACTTCCACCAGCTTGGTTAACGATGTTCTCGTGCAGGGAATAAGAAAGCGTAGTTACAATGGGTTTCACACTGTTTCAAATAACAAGTTTGGTTCTAGAAGTTACCCGCAACAGTGATCACTGACTGATTATTAATTTACTCAACTAGTCTTGTAAAACTCTATATATATAGTCATCAGAAGATGCAAGGATCGTTAGTGAAATTGAGCCGGAGAAAGAAAGATCGTTAAACGACTTTTTCCACCAATCAAAAACCTTTTGAAATACGTATAATTATTTGCCTCGATATAATGTGTTTTTCGTGTTCCCCATTCACATTTACGGGAAAGTCGCCACAAATAAAATTCAAATTCCGAAATACGAGATGGTTGCACCACTACGAAATGCTACTGGCACTGAAAAAATAACTAATATGCGAACGAACAAGACACTGGAGGTATTGGTGAATGTTTAATTGTGTACGTCAAATATGGCAGTATCGAAGATATTAGAATATTGATTCCGGCGAGATGGAATTTCTACTATAATGACGCAAGATGGACTGCAATATAAATTGAATTATGTTTAAAAAGGGAGTGTAACCAAACTTATACGGTGCCTGCTTTGTTTAGTTTGCTGCCTGATAATACAGGTCAACACTAATTTTGACTTTGATAAGAGGGTATGAAATTGCGATAGATTTATCGATAGTTAGACGGAAAAAAAATATACGGCCTGAAAAAGTTCTCGTTTGTATCCAGGAGAACGGTTGATCAATATTTTAGTAAGTGCATGGTTTAAATTTTTATTTACTGATAAATCGAAACAAATATAATTATATATACATTTGTATCAGCTTATACTATCATATCAAATTACAAAATAGTGGGAACAATTTTAAAAGTGAACTCTGCTACTTTTTCTTTCGTGTTTATAAGTACTTTCTCTCACAAACCCCCAAATGTAGTCCCCCATCATATTTTCGTTGTATTGGCCCTGATAACGTTATTCAAAGTCCATGATATCTCGATGAAAACATTCCCCTTGTTCTTCTGAGTACGCCGCCATGTTTTTTTCAAATTGCTCTAAATGAGCATGCAGCATATGTACTCCCTAAAAATGCGGAAACTACTTCTTCAAAACTATTCCAAATTTTTTGTTGAGTATTAATAAGTAATTTTGGAAATTGTTCACTGCAAAAAATTTTTTACCTTCTAAACATCTTTTGCAGTTACTGCAGCAACATGTGGAGCCCAAAGTTTGTCTAGATTCCGAACAGGACTGTTGAAATAAGCTTCGTAAACTTCACAAAGCTTTTCACATGCGTTTAAATAACATTTTATATCTCGTACTTTAATAAATATACCACATCTATTATATAATTCCGTAACGTCACCCACTCGCCTCGATAGCTATTGGCTGGAGAACGGTGTCACGTGTCAGCCTTCGCTCGCAAAACAGCGACCAGAGGTACCATTAGAAGGAATTCGTGGTTATGTCTACAATTTAATAACTAAGCAACTACTACGAAATTAATTGGCATAATACATTCATTAAGTTTGCTTTTCATAGCGTTTCATAGTTAAAAACAATAATAAATTTTGCGGCTGAAAAAACGTGAATCTGCTTTTCAGTAACATGTTACTAATTAAAGCAATGTAAAAACTTTCTAAAAAATTAAATTACTCAAAGTCTCTGCTGTAACCACGAATGCCAATTATCATTTCGGCTTTGGATAGATTTCAATTTAATTATAACTTTCACTGATGTAGTTTCTTGACCAAAATTTATGCATTACGGTTTATTTGCTCTTTAGGCATTTTACTGACCACTTTCGTTATTGGTCTTTATTCATCTTCGCTGTATGTGAGTTATTAGGTTATTTTAAGTGGACATCAGACCAAATCTGTCACCGAATCAACTATTCTGGCAACTTATTTCTGCGGAGTTGCTCAACTGTTTCATATTATGGAATGTGTATAAAGTTCTCTGGCCGTCATAGATACTATGACCAATGTTTACATTATGAGTGTTTGCCTAGTCTCAATAATAAACAACGTGATGCTTTCGAAGCAAACAGGATTTTTTTTAAAAATTTGAAGACTGAATTTTAAGGGTCAAATACAAGTCAAGTTCGTATTTAAGCAAGTTCGAGTGCATTAGCTTTGAAACAGTTACACGATAGCGCGATCGTTCCTGTCCATGTTTAATACCTACCTCTATTAATGCTTCTGAGTTCTTCAAGCTCAAGAGATTTTATTCATCCTAAGGGTGAAACACAGGTCAAGCATATATTTGGCCAGATCAGATCAACCTGTCATAATCTTTCATCGTAAAAACTGGAACTATCCTAGACCCGTGACGATACGCAACAAAAAGTCACGGGCTAATACAGGGCGTTCGCCGGGAAACGCAACCCACTGTTAGCGCTACAAGGAAGAAACTGCTCCCGGCGAGCGAGCGGTCAGTTTCCGGCATTGTTCGACCGTCGGCCGCGGACTATTTCATAATAATTACGCTTCATAAACTTCATAAACTTGTGTGCTAAGCATTTAAATGTGACGTAATTCATTAGCTTACCTTATAAAAGATGCTGGAAGTGTTGACCCTCTTGTGTAATGCACATTTCACATCTTCTGAACATACAGTATTTCGAGACACACGCTGCCCTAACTGACTTAATGATTTTTTGGGTGACTGTTCTAGTCGAAAAGCGATATCGTTAATTTTCTCCTCTGTGAGAATACGGTTGACCGACAGTCTCTTTTTGTTAAAAAATGAACCCGTTTCTCTTACTTTTTTAACCAGACGCAGAATTGTTGATTTAGCTGGCAGTAAAGCGCCAGGAAATTCGCGACGAAATTTATTGCGACACTTTTTAAACGACTTCTTCTTCACATATGTATCGTAGAGAAATATTCTTTGTTGCAAACTGTAACGTACCATAATTTTACTCACACTCAAACACGGTACAGATTAAGAGTATGAAGCCCCAAACCAGCCAAACCGCAAAGAAACGTTTATTCACAACACTGATTAATAAGAGACTGAAGTCACAAACTATCTACAATGCAAAGAAACCGTTCTTAACAATGTAAGGGTCACTGCAATGCACTGTTGGGGCAGCGGAGGTGTTAAACAGTGCGGTGATTCACGGTGCCGGTTGGCGGAAACTGCTGGCGGGACTGACCGAGCAAGTTGCCGACGGCAACAGACTGGGAGGGTAGCGTTTTCCGGCGAACGCCCTGTACTAGTATATTACAAAATGCATCGATATCATATTTACACTTTCTAGACGACATTGTAACCTCTTTGAGTCTTAGTGATGTTTGTAGACACTATGCGACAGTTACGACCTCTTTATTTTTTCGCGGGATTTTAAAAATAATACCAGAACTATTTAATAATTTTATTTATATGCGATATCTCAAAAGCATTATTATCATAACTACCAAAAACACTTTTTAAGGAATATGGGTATTTTTCCTTTATTTTGGAGCATAATTAATAGTAAAATCACAAAACAAATTTTATGACTAAGACAAAATTTATTTTTTGTTTAGTTGTGTAATGTGATGGCTTATAAAATTGAGAAACTTTAACTTAGCGTTGTTGAGTATAAATTTTATTTCGTTACTCACCACTTTTGATCTCCTGTCCGTAGTGAACCAATTGCCTGGTTGAGATGCCAGCCGGCGTGTGCGCTAGGTACACGGGTATCATCGTCTGTAAAGCGGAAACAAAAATACAAAAATCATACATTGACCTTTGTTTTCTTTTTTCTATTTGGTTGTTAGGATACACAGGATGGTCTACATGAATATGGTTGTGTATAGTAATGTTTCTAGTGCTTCTTCCGTCTAGTGCAGCTAAATAAAAACTTTGTTTTTGGCATACGCATTTCGCTTATTAATTCAATCATCCTCGGTGGCCTAGATCAAGTTATAATAGTTACAATCTGTTATTGAATGTTATAATCTCTACTTACAAACAAACACGACGCCATAACATAGATATAATTTAAAACAATCAAATCGATAATACACTTTCCGACAGTAATAAGCATGTCTGAATACGTCATCATAAACAACAACAAATGCGTGTGTAGTGGTTACACAAACACAGCAAGTTGTAAAACAATAGTGTGATTTCAAAATGAAACAAGTTTTTGTGGTTAAAAGAACACTACAGTGCGTGTGTGAACACACATAGTAAGAAGAACAAAACACTGAGATGGAACTTGAACCAACTCCAACGTAATCAGGAAATAAAAAAACTATAAGTAAAGTGTAGTATTTTTAACAGTTAATAACAGATTAACATTATTATTATTTACATAAACATATTATAAAAACATTAAAACATGTACTAACTTGTTATAGAGCACCTAGGATGATTGAAGAAATGACTGAAATGCGTATGCCACATACAAAGTTTTTTATTTAACTGCTCTAGACGGAAAAAACCACTAGCAACCTTATTATTAAAGCAGCTAAGGACAAAAGACCTGAATATAAAAGTGGTTGTGTATTTTGGTACCCATACATTGAGTATCAAATTCACTAGTTGGAGAGGGTGATAACACACCGCAAGTTGGGCGTCAAATTGTAGTGTCACTTGTTAGGAGCCAGATTTTAGAGTCCCGGGTTGTACAAATCTTCAAATAAGATAAAATATAGGAACCATGTTATGGGTATACAACAAAAAAGTTGGAGAGGTTTCAAAGGAGAGCAGAATACAGTCAGTGACTGATGTGATACATGCTGTTTGGTTGGCAGTCATTCGAAGACAGGAGACCCTGGAAGCGAGCGCTGCCGGCCTCGGTAGCGTAGAGGCTAGAGTGCTAGCTCCGCGTACCGAAGGTCGCTGGTTCGAGTCCGGCCGAGGGCATGGGTGTTTAGTGTTGTGTCTGTGAATGTCTTGTACGTGTTGTAGTGTCCTTGTGTCAATACTTGATAGCAACAAATCACATTGAGCTGGCTGTATGGCCCAGTAGCCGAATGCCATAAAAAAAAGTGAGTGCTGGGAGTATAGAAGGGCAGACGTTAGCGAAGGTTCCAAAATTGATAGACTACTAGTAGAAGGGAGTAGAAACTTTTTTTTTAGGAGAGTAGCCCGGGACTGGAATAAATTTCCAATCGTCAAACTGTGTAACAACATTTACAGGGCTAGTCAAAATGATTGCAGCGATTTCACGATTTTTCTTTGGCTGTCCTATTACAGGTACGATGATGGGGTTTGCTGTTATAAGACAAGTGGTTCTCCAAGTTTCGATTGCACTAAATGCAAGCTTCCCGCAGTCGCTGCTAGAGCGCTAGAGAGCAAGATGGCTGAAAGTGAGAAAGAGTACGTTGATCTCGAATTTCATTCGACTCAGTCTTGGGTACTGTTCAGCGTCACTTTAGAACAAAATTCGGCAAGGATCCCCCGCATGCTAACACCATTCGGCATTAGTATCAACAGTTTAAAGCCACAGGATACTTTTGTAAAGGTAAAACAACGGGTCTCCCTCTGTGTCTGAAGAAACCGTTGAACGTGTGCGGTCTAGTTACGTTCGTAGTCCACAGAAGTCTACTCCTCGAGCGAGCAGGGAATTAGGTATTCCACAGAAACGACTGTATATGAAGCCTTACAGGTTGCAGTTGTTACAAGCACTGTCGCACAACGATGAAGTGCGTCGTTTTCAGTTCTGTGCCCAATGTCTAGAACAAGACGAAACATTCGCAGAAAAACTTGTGTTTAGTGATGAGGCCACTTTTCATGTGAATGGAATAGTCAACAGGCACAATGTGCGCATTTGGGGGACCGAAAAACCCCATGCTTATGTGCAGAACGTTTGTGACTCTTCCAGAGTGAACATGTTTTGCGTGATCTCACGAAAGAAACATGATTGGCCTCTTTCCTTTAACGAGGTGACGATCACAGGGAAAATCTGTCAGTAAATGATGCATAATTGGCTCATGCCACTTCTGGAAGCTGACGGTGAAGATTTCATTTTCCATCAGGACGGTGCTCCACCCCATTTCCCTCTAGTTGTCCGTAATTTCCTAAACACCAGGATGATGGATTGATCGTGCTGGGAATGCTGATCGTCAGCTGATGTTATGGTCTCCTCGTTCCTCTGATCTAACCCCCTGCGACATCTTTGTTTGGGGTATCGTAGGAGACACAGTGTTCATGCCACCAGTACCATTTAATCTTCCAGACCTGTGGGTTCGCATCACCAATGCATTTGCTCTCATTGACAGAGACATGCTGCATGGGGTATGGGAAGAACTCGATTATACACGTGATGCAAATTCACTAAAGGTGCACGTACTGAGCATCTGTAGACACTTCAGAAACTTTCACAATTTGTTTATATATCTGTGTAAACTTGTAAGTATATGTCAAATAATAAATCTGTATTCATTTTATGAAATCACTGCAATCATTTTGACTAGCCCTGTAGATGGAATCCCAAGCCCCTCTGTAGTGATTGCGGGGTGACAAAATACTACGCTGTTGATGCTGATTCGTTCGTCGGATGCAGAAGTAAAACATCGTAGCCTTTCCATAGGCCTGAATGGGTCGCCAGGGGTTTCACCCCTCTCTTTTTCGTCTTCATATGTGAATAACACTTAGGAACACTCACAACAATCACCGACGCACATGTAACAACACTCTGACACGAAGTTCAAAGCGATAACCCGCTCTACCTCTGTCCAGACCTAGCTGGCTACTCCGGGCTGCTGACCAGACATACCTCGTTCAGCTCGGTCGGGTTGTACCCGCCGAAGAGGAAAATGACGCTGCTGCAGATCTCCTGGGTGATGGATTCGTCAGTGCAGAAGAGGTCACCCACCATAGAGATGAGCTCTGAGCTGGGCAGAAACTCGTCCATTCCTATCAGCTCCGTCAGAACCTGAAACAACCAATAAGATTTGATGAGCTGTTGTGGTGCACTAGAAATGTGCCCGACAATATTATATGTACAGTTTCAGTCACTGTTTGTGGACCAGAAACATTTTTTATTTTTTCGCGACTTTTTGTTTACCTTTGATACAGTTTATGAAGTAATTTGGGTTTAGAGAGTTTTATTCCATTGTATAGGTAAGAAAGAATCGAGATTTCCCAAACCAGATTGGCTTTGATCTACATAAAATTATTAATTTTGGTTTGTATGGTTGGGTTCTACGTCAAACGGTTTGCGCTGGGGAATTAAATTATTAAATTGAAGATATTCTACTCTTGTCATATCACGTATTTAGTCATTTACTTACTTTGTGACGTTTAGGCTTAATTTACATTTCAGCTTGTAGAGAGAAGCAGTGAATTAGTTGAAATTCCGGAACGAAAATCCCAATTTTAATCAGTTCTCTTTGCAATGACACAAATCTCTGCTTAATTCATAGTTGTAAGTAGAGATAAAAATCAGAAAAAAGGTAAATTACACAAAGGAGGAAATTGCTAGCAATGGAATATGTTGAAATGTTAACGTTGGGTTTGTGATTTCTTTTGTTACAGCATCCTCGGACCTATTTTTCGTAGAGCAGCAGTCGGTTGTATGGCGCATTGATAGGGAAGCAGGTTAACAAGTGATCCGAGGAAATGTCTCGAAAGCACCATATCATGCTAGATTTGATACAAGTTTTACGTCGGCATGATAGACTACTGTTAAAGATGGCACACAAACCAAAGATTGTTTCAGGAGCTGATTCTCTCTTAAAGATCGATTGATAGAAATGAAATTTGCTATAAAGAAACACTAGTATTCATATTGGTCAGTAATGATTACTACAGTTCGCTCGTATTCATTGATGGTAATCATGAATGAAGAAATAAGCGTATAGGTTGCTTATTGAGTTGGTACGATGATTCAAGAAGATAAGTTCAGTAGGAAGAAATTTGTTGCCATTTAATTATAACCCAAGATTTGAAGATCATTTGAAATCTATAAACCTAATTTATTGAGATTGGTGTTAGTTCGAAGTTTTTATTTTTATAGCAAGTATATCTTTTTTTTTTAATGGGTGTCTTCTGTGGTTCGCAGTACGAAAGGACACTCTAATGTGGACTGATCTACTTATGGTGGGTAATTAACGGCATATAGAGCTCATAATTTCTTTGTTATGAGATTAATTGTATTACGTGACCCAAAGATCACTGGACGTACATCAAATTGGTTATTTTTACGGATTTTTTTCTAACTTTTTAACACGCATTTTATTATTTTCTGTTGTATGTATGTACGAATATGATGGAATTTTTCAATTCAATTTTTATCTACTTTCAGACGTCCCAATTACTTGAAATTTTGCGCACCTGTTAAGAAACAATGACAAAATATCACAGCTATGTCATGGTATTTTCATTACTTTGGCAGTTAAAAAAAAATGCTAACACAACAAGAAGTCCTCTGTTTGCTATGCAATTACGCGGACACTAATGTTGAGCTGGTTGCAAACTCACAGGCGTCCGCGTCGGCAGGTTCTTCGGAAGCAGCTCTTCAACAAACGGAGACATAAAACTTAATTTTTTTTTAAATATACTTAAAATAAGAATGAACTCACTGACCAAAAAAACTGTGCGAGGCTCTCAATGACTCTATATTTACTAATAGCTAGTGATAAAACATTTAAGACAGTTGATACTTAGCACCCTACGATTTTTTTTACGTTCAAGTTAATTTTTTAGTAAATGATTATATTCTTATTTTAAACATAATCAAAAAATTGAGTTACAGTATCGCTGTTGAACAAACTCTCTATACAGGACTAGTCAAACTGATTGCAGCGATTTCACGATTTTCTTTTGGCTGTCCTATTATGGGTACGACGATGGGGTTTGCTGTTATAAGACAAGTGGCTCTCCAAGTTCCGATTGCACTAAATGCAAGCTTCCCGCGGTGGCCACTAAATCGCTAGAGAGCAAGATGGCTGAAAGTGAGAAAGCGTACTTTGTTCTCGAATTTCATTCGACTCGGTCTGTGTTAACTGTTCACCGAAGTCCGGCAAGGATCCCACGCATGCTAACACAATTCGACGTTGGTATCAACAGTTTAAAGCCACGGGATGCCTTTGTAAAGGTGAAAAAACCGTTGAACGTGTGCGTGCGAGTTACCTTCGTGGCCCACAGAAATCTACTCCTCGAGCGAGCAGGGAATTAGGTATTCCACAGAAGTACGCCACTTCTGGAAGCTGACAGTGAAGATTTCATTTTCCAGCACGACGGTGCTCCACCCAATTTTTCTCTAGTTGTCCGTAATTTCCTAAACACCAGGATTCCAAACAGGTGGATTGGTCGTGCTGGGGATGCTGATCGTCAGCTGATGTCATGGCCTCCTCGTTCCCCTGACCTAACCCCCTGCGAATTCTTTGTTTGGGGTTTCGTAAAAGACACAGTGTTCGTGCCACCAGTACCAGTTGATCTGCCAGACCTGCGGGTTCGCATCACCAATGCATTTGCTCTAATTGACAGAGACATGCTGCATCGGGTATGGGAAAAACTAGATTATAGACTTGATGCGTGCAGAGTCACTAAAGGTGCACATATTGAGCATCTGTAGACACTCCAAAAAACTTTCAATGTTTGTTTATATATCTGTGTAATCTTGTAAGTATATGTCAAATAATTAATTTGTAGTAAATTGTTGAAATCACTGCAATCATTTTGACTAGCCCTGTATTTACTGATTATTTTTAACCTTTTATTTCATATTGCAACAAAAATATAATATTTTATATCTAGTGTTTCTGATACGAAATAATTAACAATATGAAGTCTGGACCGTATAGGTTTCACGCATGTAAAGTAATATACTAAAACATTGATTGATTGTATCCAAGAACGAATATTTTAGAGGCAAGGTGATGAAAATAATATCTCTGGAAGATTTTAGCAGTGTATGCGCTTAGTTTAATACCAGACGACTTCGTCTCGTGTACTCACCGCCAGCTCGTCGACGAACTGCGCGATTACGACGAAGAGCGGGCTAGTCATGTGACTCATGTATGCGACGGGCGCGAGGCTGAACATGACCTTGATCTTGTCGTTGTAGTCGCTGCGCACGGCGCCCATCACGTAGAAGGAGGTGGTGCCCTGGGAGTGACCCGCGTAGTAAATGTTCGGGTAGCCAGTCTGGTCGATGACGTAGTCGATCATAGCGGGAAGGTCGTACTGTCCCATCTCGTGCCAGCTGTCAAATATAACAGTGAGGGTCAGGCACGGAACTACTTCGTCTTCAAAATATTTGTTATATTAATATCTTTGACCAGTTTGAGAGCGAGCGTCATCTGGAGAATCATTGTTCCACAAGGGATATGCTGCACATAACACCGTGGGCTGAAGTTGGGAAACTCCTAACACCCCCCTCATAAACCATGTTTAATTCTGTGAATTAGCAAAGGGAATTAAAAAAAAAATAGCACCTTCTGACCATCTCTTGTTCAACAGCACACAAAAATAAAAAAATACATCCTGGCTAAATTTGTCCCCCACTATTGCTGTGAGGTATAGGTGAGAAAAACTTTTGGTTAAATTCAGAGACAATAAACGGTCAGATGACATCATCAAACAGCTGAAAGTAAATCCCATTCTACAAACTGTGCTGAACTACAGAACATCTTGGACAGGCCATGTACGATGGATGAAGAATGGTTAGATCCCACGAAAAATTATCAAATACCAACCCCAAAGGTAGGAGAGGTGAAGGAAGACCTGCAAGAAGAATGATTGAGACCTTAACAGGCCAGTGATTTGGGGAAATCATCGAAAACTGAAATCTGTATTGTTGGTCTATGATTTTACCAGCGTCCTCCCGAAAGACAGGCCCGAGTTATACAACACACGCCTCAAGCTTGGTAACTCTGTGATGACTGGTTTGGTTAGTTTCAGCTCAGCCTTGTTTTGGTTCTGAGTTAGTAAACGTTCATGGTACCCGCTCGATGCCTCTTAATAACCGGGTTTTAAGTTACAATGCAGAAATATTGTCTCAATGTGTCTAGATATATAAAACCTTAATTTATGCATTATCTTTATATATAAAGATGAATGTATGTTTGTTGGTTTGTTTGTTTGTTTGTTTGTTTGTTTGTTGGTTTGTTGGTTTGTTTGTTCTTCATACAAATCCACAGTTTTTATCCGTTCTCGATGAAACTTTGCACACTTATCCTTTGAAACAAGGAGAAAAATACTGTCTACATTTGGTTGAAAAATTGTCTGTATAAATAACACATTTGTCTCATAACTTCGAAATATGGCGGTAGACAGACACTTTGGATGTGGACGACTCCGTACCGAATTTCCGCGAAGTGGCCTCGCAGCTGAGTGAATAAAGCGCTGGGTTTCGAACGTCATGGTCTCCGGTTCGAATCTCCGTCAGGGATAAGATTTTTAAAAATTGTTTTTTATCGTAAGAGTCAGGCCTGGGCCGTAGGTTATTCGGATTGAATATTAAACCGTAGATATTAGAAAGTTAGGGGTGCAATGCGAGGCAAATCGTAGGTATTCTTGCAATGTTGTAGGTGTATACTCTTTTACGTTATAATGATCCCTCAGGTTTTGTTCGCAGTCAGTGTGTAAGTGTGAATCACAGTAATCTTTAAATATAAAGATGAATGTATGTTTGTTTGTTTGGTTTTTTTCTTTTGTTGGTTTGTTTGGTCTTCATACAAATCCACAGTTTTTATCCGTTCTCGATGAAACTTTGCACACTTATCCTTTGAAACAAGGAGAAAAATACTGTCTACATTTGGTTGAAAAATTATCGGTATAAATAACACATTTGTCTCATAACTTCGAAATACGGTGGTAGACAGACATTTTGGATGTGGACGACTGCGTACCGAGATGCCGCGTAGTGGCCTGTCAGCTAAGTGGCTAAAGCGCTGGCTTACGAACGTCGTGGTCTCCGGTTCGAATCTCCGTCAGGGATAAGATTTTTAAAAATTGTTTTTTATCGTAAGAGTCAGGCCTGGGCCGTAGGTTATTCGGATTGAATGTTAAACCGTAGATATTAGAAAGTTAGGGGTGCAATGCGAGGCAAATCGTAGGTATTCTTGCAATGTTGTAGGTGTATACTCTTTTACGTTATAATGATCCCTCAGGTTTTGTTCGCAGTCAGTGTGTAAGTGTGAATCACAGTAATCTTTAAATATAAAGATGAATGTATGTTTGTTTGTTTGGTTTTTTTCTTTTGTTGGTTTGTTTGGTCTTCATACAAATCCACAGTTTTTATCCGTTCTCGATGAAACTTTGCACACTTATCCTTTGAAACAAGGAGAAAAATACTGTCTACATTTGGTTGAAAAATTATCGGTATAAATAACACATTTGTCTCATAACTTCGAAATACGGTGGTAGACAGACATTTTGGATGTGGACGACTGCGTACCGAGATGCCGCGTAGTGGCCTGTCAGCTAAGTGGCTAAAGTTCTGGCTTACGAACGTCGTATTCTCCGGTTCGAATCTCCGTCGGGGATAAGATTTTTAAAAATTGTTTTTCATCGTAAGAGTCAGGCCTGGGCCGTAGGTTATTCGGATTGAATGTTAAACCGTAGATATTAGAAAGTTAGGGGTGCAATGCGAGGCAAATCGTAGGTATTCTTGCAATGTTGTAGGTGTATACTCTTTTACGTTATAATGATCCCTCAGGTTTTGTTCGCAGTCAGTGTGTAAGTGTGAATCACAGTAATCTTTATATATAAAGATGAATGTATGTTTGTTTGTTTGGTTTTTTTCTTTTGTTGGTTTGTTTGGTCTTCATACAAATCCACAGTTTTTATCCGTTCTCGATGAAACTTTGCACACTTATCCTTTGAAACAAGGAGAAAAATACTGTCTACATTTGGTTGAAAAATTATCGGTATAAATAACACATTTGTCTCATAACTTCGAAATACGGTGGTAGACAGACATTTTGGATGTGGACGACTGCGTACCGAGATGCCGCGTAGTGGCCTGTCAGCTAAGTGGCTAAAGCTCTGGCTTACGAACGTCGTATTCTCCGGTTCGAATCTCCGTCGGGGATAAGATTTTTAAAAATTGTTTTTCATCGTAAGAGTCAGGCCTGGGCCGTAGGTTATTCGGATTGAATGTTAAACCGTAGATATTAGAAAGTTAGGGGTGCAATGCGAGGCAAATCCTAGGTATTCTTGCAATGTTGTAGGTGTGTACTCTTTTACCTTATAATGATCACTCAGGTTTTGTTCGCAGTCAGTGTGTAAGTATGAACCACAGTAATATTATTATAATTAGGGATGTAAGTCTCTGTCTTTTTGATACGTTATGACTCCCAATTGGCTATATCGTTGTGATGGAATTTTATAAGGAAATCTGTATGAAGGGCACAGGATATTGTTTGCAGTGTGATTAACAGTTGTAGTCACGAAATTTTGGGACCTTATCGAATGGTGACAGAAATATGTTGGCAATTGATTCTCATAACTTGGAAATACGGCGATAGACAGACACGTTGGATATGCACGTCTTCAGACCGTGTTTCCGTGTAGTGAGCTGGAAGCTCAGTGGCTAAAGAGCTTGCTTACGAACGTCGTGGACTCTGGTTGAAATCGCCGTCGGGGATCAGATTTTTAAAAATTGTTTTTCATCGTAAGAGTCAGGCCTGGGTCGTAGGTTATTCGGATTGAATGTTAAACTGTAGATATTAGAAAGTTAGGGGCGCAATGCGAGACAAATCGTAGGTAGTCTTGCAATGTTGTAGGTGTACACTTTTTTACGTTATAATGATCCCTCAGGTGTTGTTCACAGTCAGTGTGTGAGTGTGAACCACAGTAATATTATTATAAATACGGAAGTAAGTCTCTGTCTTTTTGTTACGTTTTGACGACTAAATGGCTATATCGTTGTGATGTAATTTTATAAGGAAATGTGTATGAAGGGCACAGGATATTTTTTCCAGTATGATTAACAGTTGTAGTCACGAAATTTTGAGATCTTAACGAATAGTGACAGAAATATGTTGGAAATTAATTCTCTTCAAGAGGCAGGTTCGACGGTAGAATGTTATAGCGATAGCTTTCCTGTCATATTATGCCGACTCGATATTGTTTGGGACTAATCCTTCGTTACCAACAACTTACTATATTTAATTCTGGCAAAAAAATTCTTAATCCACGCGTACGAAGTCGCGGGTACGAGGCTAGTATTATTATAAATACGGAAGTAAGTCTCTGTCTTTTTGTTACGTTTTGACGACTAAATGGCTATATTGTTGTGATGTAATTTTATAAGGAAATGTGTATGAAGGGCACAGGATATTTTTTCCAGTATGATTAACAGTTGTAGTCACGAAATTTTGAGATCTTATCGAATAGTGACAGAAATATGTTGGAAATTAATTCTCTTCAAGAGGCAGGTTCGACGGTAGAATGATATAGCGATAGCTTTCCTGTCATATTATGCCGAATCGATGTTGTTTGGGACTAATCCGTCGTTACCAACAACTTTCTATATTTAATTCTGGCAAAAAAATTCTTAATCCACGCGTACGAAGTCGCGGGTACGAGGCTAGTTATATATACTTGTGAAATTAATTGTATATCAGTTATCTATGCAAAGTCGTATCAATAAATATACGTCTTAAGAAATCTCCACCTGGATAGCTCTTACTTAAACCTGTCTGTCAATTACTCCGCTCTGTTATAACACAAAAAAATTATTTTTTAATCTTTGTATGAAATAACTGACTTTCCATGTTGATCTACCAAACTACATATCACGTCCAAATCCGGCTTATGCTGTTCACAAGTCTCCCGTTTTAATGGTTATATACAAGATTACGTCAACTGAAAAAAATATCATTAACACACACATACCTGCTGTCTGTAAACCACCAACACCATCACTCATTACCCAAAACACTACGCTGTGCTATCCCAGTTCTCATTTTAACCACATTTGATAGTGCATATCTATCTCTTTGATCGATTCATCTTAATAGTTGCCTCACCAAGCAAATTTCTTTTGTTCTTTTGATTTACCCCAAAAGTTATAATGTCATTTGCACCATTCTGTAGTTCACTATGTCAAATGCCTTTGAGAAAGTCAGACCTACTCTACCAACTTCGCCTCCGTTGTCCGTTTTATTTGAAACTTCTTGAAGATAGCCTATTAACTGAGATTCCTGCTGTAAACCCGTCCTAATCCCACGGGGTGCGTCCATAAACGACGTAGCTTGGTCTAGGGGCGAGGGGTTGGCTGGAAAGCTACGGTGAGCTACGTGGGGGGAGGGGGAGGGGTGCCGATCCAAGTCACGTAGCTTTCGATTAATATTATTTGTAGCACTTAAAACGAGGTACTGAACATACAACAGCATGTGAATATTTCAGTATGTAATTTACAATAGTCTTACAAGAGAAAACAGTACAAAATGTCTTCCGGAATCAACAGGAAAATTGCTACGTGCTATGCTACACATGGGGGAAAGGGGGGTAGAGGTAGAAGCCACGTCGGGCTATGTGGGGGCAGGGGGGGGGTCAAAGGAGGCCAAAATGGAGCTACTTGGTTTATGGACGCTCCCATGTTGTTGATTTACAAACTTAGTTTCTTTCCTCACTGTAGTTCCTGATGGTTACATACAGGGATCAGGCTATCCATCAGCTTAGGGGGCGTCCATTAATTACGTGAGGTGAAATAGGGGGGGGGGGTCCTGGCGATATCTCACCAAATTTCACCAAGGGGGAGCGGGGGTCAATGGAAATCTCACGTGAGGTTTCGAAATTCTTGTTGGAGTGTAGAGCTAAAAGAACAAGGTCTACAAATGACGGGAAAGGCGATTTTAGAGGGAGGTCTCAAAAAGTTGCGAGGGCGATTTCTAGGGGGGCCTCACGAACCAGAGGGGAGTGGGTAGGTACAGATCTCACAACGTCTCACCAGAACGGAGGGGGGGGGGGTCCGGAAATCCGGAAGAACACCTGACGTAATTTATGAATGCCCCCTTACCTACTATTTTGGCCAAGTTAATCGACCGGTCCGGTAATTTTCAAGAGTATTTTTCTCCCCTGCTTTTAGAACCGATAATATTGTGGTTGTTTTGTAACCCTCTGGAATGCAGCAAATTTTCGGACTCAGCGTTTAACTTTTTTCTGCCTGAAGTCACGGTTTTATTTTTTTTTATTTTTATTTTTTGCTGTCGTCAGTCTTTCGACTAGTTTGATGTAAACCTCCATCCCTTCCTATCCTGTGCTAACCTCTTCATTTCTGCATACCCCTTACAACCCACGTCCTCAATTATCTGCTTCAGATATTGTAGTCTCTGTCTTCCTCTACAGTTCTTACCTTCGACCGTTCCATCCACCAGCAAATTAACCAAGCCAACATGTCTCAAAATATGACCTACCAGCCTGTCTCTTCTTCCTGTAAGCTTCTTCCAAAAACTTCTTTCTTCACCCATCATTTCCAAAACTCGTTCATTTCTTACTTTGTCACTTAATTTTCAGCATTCTTCTGTAGCACCACAATTCAAATGATTTAATTATCTTTCTTTCCGGCTTTCTTTATATAGCGATAAAAAACTAGTGCGAAATCTGTTCCACTGTGTACAGTTTCTAAAACTGGGTGTACACAAATTACAATTTTATTCTAAGTGCTATAAGAATTTTCACTTCAAAAAAGAAAAAACGTCAGTATTTGAAACACACATGCTTGCTATACGATTCTACAAATGGTAACTTATTTAGGCGCGAGTAGCAGGTACATATTTCCCTATAAATTAGCAGAATTAAATTTCTGACACCGTAGTAGTTGCGAGTGTGCTCACCTGAACTGCCAGAACGCAGACTCGTCGGGGTTGAGTGAGGTGTGGTTCCTGGAGTAGGTGTTGCCCCTAACGTTGCCCAACCAGACGTCGTAGCCGGCGTCAGCCAACACGTAAGCTAGGGACGGCAAAGAGACAGGACATCAGACGTGCAACATGTTGTAATAATACAAAGCTAATATTTACACTGACATTTTTTTTTATTATTATTATTACTATTTCATTCCTCCCAGCTGAAGGCTGGGAGGCGGGCTGCTGGAGGATCACGGAGATCCTTTTCAGCCTACTACACTACGGGGAGGGAAGGGGGATGGAAGGTCAGCCGTGGCCTTGTAGGGAACCATCCCAGCATTCGCCTAGAGTGTCTGAGGGAAACCACGGAAAACCTCAGTCAGGATGGCCGAACCGGGTTTGACCCCGGTCCTCCCGAATAACAAGTAGCAGTGCGAAATCGCACTGCCCAAGCCTCGGTTTACACTGACTGACTGAGGTTTCATTTTAAGGGAAGAATTGGAGAGGCAACCAAAGATTAAAATATCTGAATCAAATGAATGATTACGTAAGCTGTAATGACTTTGTGAACATCAACATGAAGCAGTTTACACAGCATTTATTTGGGAGAATACATCAAACTAGTTAAAACATAAGTGGGAAAAACCTTTTTTTTTTATAGTAATGTATTTCGGAGATTACGCCATCATCTGCTAATGTAATATTGCAACTTATAACCCGGCTATTTTCTTTTCAGCCTCACCAGGAAAGTCAGGTTATAATGATGCCTTTTATTTGTTTCGGCAGTTATGCATATTAATGTAAGACATTAGTTGAATATGATGTTTAATAAACAAGAAAAAAACCACACATATACACCATCAACATGAAACGTTTATTCAAAACCAAGATAATAATAACCTCTCTCAATCTTAATCCAGTCCGTGCTCTCTTTGTTTCTCAGCGATCACACACATCTCTCTTACTATATATAATTTTCTTTGGCCGCGCCAGCGGACCAAAGATTATTGTCACTCAAAAGTTAATACTTACAAACTAGTCTTAGCGTATATGCTACACCTGCCCCCACTTCGAGGCAGATTAATGAATTTAGAACAATTTTTAATTTGCCGAGAAGTTACTGAAATACATAATTGATGACACCATTTTCTCCTTAAATACAATGTCCAATAGTTCTCCTCAAATTTACTTTACAATGTCCTTACTTTTTTCCACACAATGCTAATAATTTTGATTAAAAATCCTAAGTATTTTCACAGTCTATATCAGTTCACTATTTACATAAGTAAATTTAAAAAAGTAATGTATTTCGGAGATGATGCCGATCATCTGCTAATGTAATATTGCAACTCCAAACGTACTGAAATATTATGTTCAATAAACATATTTTCAGTGCGAAAACTGGTTGTTATCTTATCATTTTCAATGCAGGTTTCGGGAAAATAAATAACGCATTGACCGACTAATGATCTAGATTGGCGACGTCTGTGTTGAGATGTCATCGTTAACAGATAGGCAATAACGCGTCAAGAAACAGAACAGCAGCGGCAGTGCGGGACGTACGACAGACGTCTCCGTGCGGAGAGTGCAGCGAACTTTGGTTTTGAAGGGGTAAGGCAGCAGAGGACACACGCGAGCGCCTATGATCACAAAACACCATCGGCTGCGACGCATCTCCTGGACTCGTGAACACTTCGGCTGGACTCTACATGATTATGAAGAGGCTGCACGGTCAGATGAGTCACGATTCTATTTGGTAAGAGCTGTGGCGCATACCTCACGAGGCTAAACCAACGTTGCCAGGAAGACACTCCTCAAGCTGATGAAGCTCCATCCTCGTATGTGCTGTGATCTCTGGTCAAACTGAACGCTCCATTGAATAGAAATGATTATGTTTAGCTACATTAAATCCATCTGCAACAGTTCATTGGCTTCATATTCCCAGACAATGGTCGATTTTTCAAGAACGAAAATGTGCTACAGTCGCATGCTTGTTTTTCTGGGATTTAGGGATAACATAAAATCTTTATTTCATTTCGTTCGCAGCAGTCGAGACCAGCCCTGAGCTGTTTCACAGTTTGTAACATACGGACCGGATGTTCTGCCGAGTCTTATCAACCGCAGTTCTTGTGGTATCCGACACTTGCATCCTACCACTGCATGGTTATGCGTGGGAGCTGAACCGGTAGTCAATGACATGGGAAGCTAGCGTCAGCTACCAACTCGCTGCGGTAAGCCTTTCCACCTACCTTAGAATCTCGCTGACATCATTAGTAGCCAGTCAGAGCACTTGCTCGTACTAAAATATTAACTAGCCAATCGGGAGCTAGCTTACCCCCTCGCCATCATGGCGACGACATGAGTTCGCTAGTCGCGCCCAGCTTCCACTCACAACAACATCACTACACTGAGGTAATATGCTGCTAGCTATTTGTTCCATATTGAGCTTTTCTAATAATTCATGATTGTATTAAATCAGTATCTATCTCATGTCACTCCATCCTCCAACTTATTTTGAGATTGAAGATTGATTTAATACCAAGCCTACTATCGTTTGCTACGCAACCATATAGTAAATAGAACCAACCGTGCCATCATAACTATATTGCAATCAGTGTGTTTACGAAATAAGATCTTATCTGAAGTGTTTGTAATAGTGTTCTTTCCTTCGCAACATATTATTAATAAAGAGCAATTTCCTTTATACGCTGTGTGTTTCCTTTCAAGCCACCTGATCACTGAAGTAAGAAATGAGATAATTCTATATAAATTATGCTAAGTGTTCATTCAGAAGTATGCCAAAATGCTAACAGAAGAGAGTATAGATATTTACAAAGCTTGTTGACTAACTGCTAGTATCAAATAAGTATTTAACCTAATAATATATCGGCATTAACATTGCAGACAGTAAAATAGTACCATTTACTGGCAATGGTCGAGACAGATCCAAAACCCATCTGTCGTAGTTACAAATGCTACCGCTGGGCTATCTCACACGGGACACAATTTCACCGGGTCAAAATCTTTCACGATTGATTTGAGGAATATTTTGGCCATCTAGATCGCCATATTTGATTACAGACACATATATCTGGTACATGATCGCAACATCCTGCACCGGTAACACTTTCTCGATTATGCACGGTTGTAAAGCAAGCTTGAATGGAAAGTGTAGTAGTAGTAGTAGGTGAAGATCAGTTTGTGTTTAGAAAAAAAACGCGGAACAAGAGAAGCAATTCTGGCTTTAAGAACAATACTTGAAGGACGGATCAAGAAAAACAAAGACACTTTCATGGCGTTTGTTGATATAGGAAAAGCTTTTGACAATTTTACGAGTGAAGAGATGTTCAAAATTTAAAAAAAAGTCGGGTCTACAATACCGAGATAGAAGGATACTTTACAATCATACATTATTATCTTTATAAGAATCGAGTAGCTATAATAAAAGTAGAGAATCATAAGAGATATGCATCAGTTCAAAAGGAGGTGAGACAAGGTTGTACTCTATCCCCATTAATATTCAACTTGTGTGAAGAAGAAACAATAAAGGAAGTGAAAGAAAGATTTGAATGAGACATAAATGTTCAAGGAGAAAAAAATCAGTATTCTACGATTTGCTGATTACATTGTCTTGTTAGCAGAACAGGTTGAGGACATGTTATTGAAAATCATGAACAAAATACTGAAGGAAGATTTTGGACTGAATATAAACTAAAGCAAGACAAAAGTAATTGAATGTAGCAGAAATGATACAAAACACAGTAGATTAAATATAAAAATAGGGTTAGATACGATAGCAGAATTTAGTGAATTTTGCTACTTAGCAAGTAAAATTACAAGTGATGGCCGAAGCAGGAATGATGTTAAAAGCAGAAAGAGCCTTCATGAAAAAGATAAATCTTTAGTTTCAAATATTGATCTAGGACTCAGAAAAAAAAAAAAAAAACTCTTTGCGTGGAGCACAGCACTTTATGGCAGCGAATCATGGATCATAGTAATAGCAGACAGAAAGGAAATTGAAGCATTTGAAATTTGGTGTTATAGAAGGATGCTAAAAATTAAGTGGACGGATAAAGTAAGAAACGAACGAGTTTTGGAAATGATGGACGATGAAAGAAGTTTGTGGAAGAGTCTTACGGAAAGAAGAGACAAGATGGTAGGTCATATTTCGAGACATGCAGGATTGGTTTAATTTGTTAATAGAGGGAACAGTCGAAAGTAAGAACTGCAGAGGAAGACAGCGATTGGAATATACGAAGCAGATAATTGAGGACGTGGGTTGTAAGGGGTATGTAGAGATAAAAAGGTTAGCGCAAGATAGGAAGGGATGGAGGATTGCATCAAACCTGTCGAGAGACTGATGACAGCAAAAAAAAAAAAAAAAAAAAAAAAAAAAAAAAAAAAAAAAAAAAAAAAAAAAAAGCAAGCATGGCTGAATATTTCTTCAGGGGTTTTCCGATGACTTTTTGAGTCGATACCACATCGGTTCATAGAGCAACAGGTGGGTTTACACGATAATAGATGGTATCCCATGGCTTTTGGCACTTGAGTGTGTACGGGGAACCGAATTGTGGCGTGAATACTTACCAAAAGCCTCATCCGGACCATTGACGACCCAGTCGTCCGAACTAGACAACATGCCGTGCATCACCAGTATGGGGTACTTGGTGTTCTGCCCCTCGTCAGAGATAGGGCTGTATGGAACCCGGAACATCCTCAGCAGGTAGCCGTCTCCAGTCTCCACGAAGTGCTCTTCAACTGGGTAGCCATATTTCCTCAACAGACCTGGCTGAAAATCACGAGCACAGAACCAGTCACATCATGTTCGAACACAAGAACTAGGCAAATATTGTCTAAAACTAAGAATTCTCCAAGGCAACGATCACTTAACCATAATATGGCATAAAACGGAAGTGGATGATAGCGCCAATCAGTACAGCTTCGAGTTCTGAAGACATTGTCTTTTACATAAGTGAAAAGTTTCTTTACAAAAACGGCACACATAGGTGAATTTAGTGCCTTCGGACATTTCTATTTTCACAGTGCAAGATTTCTTTACACATGCTATACTGATGATTTTCATACTGTTATTAGAATATTGTGTATTGGTAAAGCCAGGGCTACTTTCAATAAAATGAATAACCTTTTTTAAAGTCGTAATTTATCAATTACCACGAAGATGAGACTCCTGCCCTGCTATGTGTTCACTGTCCTGTATGGCGTGGAAACGTGTACATTAACTGAAACTATCAGTATAAGGTTAGAAGCTTTTGAAATGTGGCTGTATCGAAGAATGTTGAGAATACCATGGACAGACCACACCACAAATGCTGAAGTGCTCTGCAAAATGAAAAAAGATATGGAAATACCGACCACCATAAAAACACGGAAGCTTCAGTACCTTGGCCACATCATGAGGAACAATAGCCGTTATGAACTCCTGCAATCTGTTCTCCAGAGGAAAATACCAGGAAAGAGAAATGCTGGTAGAAGAAGAACTTCTTGGTTAAAAAATCTGCGAATATGGACCTCCAAGACAACTACGGAGTTAATCCGAGCATCAACCAGCAGAGACGAGACAGCCAAGATGGTTGCCGACATCCGGAACGGATAGGGACCAGAAGAAGAATAAGAATTATTAATATCTAAACTTGCTTCTGTAGAATAAAATTCAGTGTTTTCTGAATGAGATATACCTTGAGTATGTCTGACGATACAAATTTCCAGGGATGATGCAGAAAGGCAAAACTACCGATTTGAGATAAGCAATCGCTAGAACGTTTCATACTGCAATACTGTCAAACTGAAATAAGGAACGCAAAGGAGAAAAGTTCGTGTTGGTGTTCAAGAATGTTTGATTAATTAAGCTTCTATAATAATATAATGCAGTAGCAAATATCCGGGAATGCTTTATCCTTCCTGCTTGAAGAATGGCGAATCAAAAAATCTCTCGTTTATACTATAAAGTTTCTACATACATTTCTGCTTCCATAGTTTTAAATACCCATGTGAAAATGATGTCTATAAATATTCGTACCAAATTGAAATTAATTTTAAATGGTTTTTATTAGTTACAAATGTTACGAAGGCACAAATGTTTTGTTTTTTTTGGGGGGGGGGAGGGGAGTTAGAAAAGGGTGTATATTGATACCAAAGTAATGTTTTCTTAGTACAAGATACAGCATTGTAAAGTTAAAAGAATATAATCTCAGACCAAAGATATACGTAAAGATTGGTTTTTTCCGAATCGTTTGCAGTAATAACTACAAGAACGCTGTGTGCAATATTTAAAATTGTAGAAATTTCGTAAACGATGAACTTAACCTAAAAAATCTGAAACGAGTGCTCCACATATGCAATAAAAATTTCAACACGGCAGCATGAAGTATTCCAGGCGATTGTTCCCAACACGGTTCAATCACTACTGACAAAGTGAGGGGTGTGCTGGGATTGTTTGATGTGAGTGCAGCAAAAGAGGATAGACAGCATATGTTGTGTAGTAGGCAGACTCGGCACTGCGAGACTCTCACCGTGTCCAGCTCCATGTCTTCGTCGATGTTGGTGGAGTATCTCGGCTGGCGCGGTCTGGCCGATGCCAGCGCCGCGGTGGCGATCACCAGAAGCAGTAGCTGCGCGACGTAATCCATAGCTATGTCGGCCCTCTGCTGGTTGACACTCTCCAGATGAGGGCTGCCTTTAAATACGCTTTACTTCCTTATCTTAAACTTTTCAATGACGCTGCGTAGCGTGTGATTGAAACATAGCGATAAAAATGTCAAGATCTCAATATCACTCAAACAGGGGAGGTAACGAGATAGGACATTGTCTTCGTGAGGTAGACGCTATGGTGGACACATTTTGGTGATAGTTGAGGTAGTGGTAATTCGGAATGTACTACCATAAAGAATTTGGAATGCGAAGCACTGGATACATCTCTTCTGAATACCTTGTGGACGAATTAAATGAGGAAATGAATATGAGTGGAGATGAATAGAAAAACGCGAGAAAGAAAAAGAAAATTTGTTTAAGAATAGAGAAGAAACGAGTTCGAATCTTTCCTGTGCAGGCAAGGAACAAGTTGTTATAATAGAGAGAAATATCCGTGAAAAGGGAGTGATTGCGAGGATCTTTATAACTTGGTATTGTGATTGCCTGAACAATACTAGAATGTTACTTATGTTAAATGAGTGCTCCAGTTTCCACTTCGAATCCCACTCTCGGCTCTAATTATTATCGCCCTCATATTGTCCTTTATCTCTGGTAACGACTTGCTTTCTCTTTTTGAAGGATGTTGAGATGCTCCGTTTTTCGTATTCCTCATAAAATTGTGCCTCTCCTTTACTGGTATTACCACATTAGGTTAAACTATCACAGTGGCAGAACGGCCGCAAACCTAAATTCTACATCCTTAATTTTATTCTATATCTACAAAATATCTCACATGGGTTGGGAAATGAAGCCCCTGTATTAACTTCTGTTCACGTCTTTTTCTTCCTCCTCAATTGTGTCCCATTTTTGTCCTTGTTAACCATGTCTCCGCATCTCATTCATGGCTGTTCGCTAGGCCTATAGTTGTCCGGTTGTTGTTCTTACATTTTTCTTCGGTTTTTTTTTTTTTACGTCTTGTCGACGGATCTGGTCATTAGAGGCGGGATGGGACTAGGGTCAAGGAACCGGAAGGAATTCGGCCATGGTCTTTTGAAGGAAGCATCCCGGCATTCGCCTGGAGTGATTTGGGAAAACAATGGAAAACCCAAATCTGGATGCCCGGACGGGGGATTTTTCTCCGTCTTTTTGTAGCATTCATCTGTTGTTCATGCCTTCAGCTGGTACATCTACAGATGGTTATTTCATCCTGTAATTTGTCAATTTCAGCAATAAGTACCTCGCTTCTGAATCCTCCTCTTGTCCAATATTGTCTTCCTAATGATACCTCCCAGAAATATCCTCACATCCTCATTGTGCAAGGCCTCTCAACCACAGATTGAATTTCGAATATTAAAAGTCTGGTGCTTTGTTATTTTTTTCTGTGTTTTTAATACCATATTTTAAAATCCACTAGCAAACAATTTAATTATTTTTGTGTTTATTAATAATATGGCATTTCACAGTATTTTACAACGTTAATGCTGTATAATAAAACGAAGATGAACATATGGAACAAATTTCGGAATATAAATTTGTAAGTTCAAAATTGTACAAAACTGCATATCAACGGAGAGCAGTTTTCAGGCAAGTTAGTTACGTGGTATTTTAGAGGTATTATGGGATGTTCAGCTTGGTCAGTGTGCTGGTTACTAAGAGGAAAATAAACTACTCTCGTTGGAGATCGTTTACGTGAAACGGTAGTCTCACTCGCTGGTGTGTGACGAAACTCTCTGACGAAACTTTGACTTTTCTTCGCTTGTTTTTGATGATTATTGCATCTCTGTTCTCAGTCGGTTGATTGAAGATGGAAGAGAACCGAGTTTAAAAATTACTGACAAAATAGCAAGGTTTTTATTTTTCATACGGATAAATTGGTATATACAATTCCAAATAAGTCTTACAACAAACTGCCACATTTCAACAGTTCAGTTGTTTAGTCAATGCTGTGCTGATATGGAAGTTGATGTCATTCATTCTCGCTAGCCTCAATGGGGTAATCTAGACTCTAGACACTGCTCAGTGCTCTGTTCGAGCATCGTGGTAACAGTTTTGGAACATCAATATACTCCGCTTGTGGAGTAGCTATGCTCTGAAAACTTCGTAACAGGTTTTGTCGGCCAAATTATATTATCGTTGATCAAAAGACTTCCTGGAAGTTACGGGTGTGTTCGTCACGTGTATCGGGGTTACCTTTTGCTTAATGTGAAGTACGCCAGAACGCTTCCGTGGTCCCGGTTCCACAATAAAATGTAGGTCCCCTATACCCAGGTTAGTATAAGCGGCTACGGTAGAAGCGGATTACGCAGCCGATAAGAAACCCTGTCACCAGGTCACTACGACCACACGAATTTACTTTACCTTTATACTTTTGTCGCTCATGTAATTTCTGTGGTGTTTTCGAGATATGATAGCTCCAAAATAATTTTATGGATTTCAAAAGTCAGTCTGACATCTTACGCAGCTTTAGGTAGTTGTACGTTGTCTATTCTGAGTACGATGACGATCTGAGAGGTGTTGGAACTATTTTGGCTTTTTGTTATGACACAGGAGTTGATCTCGAGGAGCATTTTACGATTATCACGGCTTCGTTAGGTTCGACGCGAGCTTTGTTCACGTTACTGCTGTTGTACCGCACTGGAGGACGGAATACAATAACAGAGTAAGCGTTAGCCCTTTTATTTTCTGCCTGAAGTAAAAGGGAACCTACATGATCGTGTACCTCGATGTTCAAATATATATATATACATATATATGTATATAAAGCTGTGTAACCTATTAATCAAGACGTATAGTCTGTAGGATAAGAATCCATTCTCATATTGGCACCAACCAAGAAGTTAGTGCCAAACTTGTACGTTAGCAACGTTACCCATTCAAGAATGGTGACACATCATTGGAAGGATATTGGTAGAAGAATTAGGAATGGTGCCTGGAAAGGAAGAGATGGCCATGACCACAAGCTGGCACTCGATTTTATGCATAAGAGGGAATGAGAAAATTTTCTTTTGTGTGTAAGGGTGTCAAGGATAGGAACATATTTTCAACTGAAGTGATGAATAATTAACCCCAAAAAAATGCGTATGTAGATATGGGGAGGGGGGGGTGGAATTTAACTCTCAAAGTAAATAAGAAAATTTTTAAAAATAATTAAAAAAAGATAATTCTATGACTAGGGGAATTACCGTAGGAGCATTTGCTCCATCGCAATTAAATTAATAATAATAGAGTCTAAATTCTACGGTGTAGTATGGTATGAACTTATTCGATGTGTGGGAAAACCAAAATGAGGTAAAAACTTTGTTTATACGGAGAAAAAGGCATCAGTTTGTGACTTGGCGAAGAAAATTGTTAAGATTTGCCCTAACGAACGCTAACTGCGTTTTCAAAACAAACAAAAACTTAGACAATCTTAGACAACTTGCTGGTATTAACAAGTAGAACCCCTAAAACTTCAGAGTATTGGAACCAATGATGTGATGTTCGACACTGATTTAAACTGCTGTCGCTGTTTCTCACACTGAAACGTATGGTAGGTGAATTCGTCTTGGAGGATTAATCTGCAATCGAATGATACATATCAGCCACTCATTTAACACCTGCCGAGTCATTGATTAGGCATATCTTCTGACAGGTGACACTTGTTATCCTGTCGTATTTCATGCAAGTATGGTGTGATGTATCTTGAATTTTTGTTCGGCTCTTACGAATCAAACGCACAGCAATTCTTACACTAGAAATCTACCATAATGACCTCGGATTTTTAGGTTTTAACAATCTTATTTTTGATGTCTCAAATCGGCTCTTTTACAATGCAAAATAGGTTCTTAAAATGTCAAAATAGTCAGTCAAAACTGTGATTATGTTTGAACAGCCAAATTGGACCATGTATATACAGTACCATGTATATGTATGCATTTAAATCCACTTTAAGATTGTTTAGCAATGTAGTACTGTAGGTACGAAATGTTAAATTTACAGTTTTTTTTAATTGATGTTATTTTTATATAACTGCACAGGCTTTTAGTAATATCAAGTTAAAAGTTTCTAACAGCCCGCCATGAATTAAGCGGTAAATGGCCATACGATCGTGGTTCAAACCCCGACGAAGCCGATAATTTTTCCTCGAAGCTGAACGTTCGGGACGGCTCCCAAGGCCCGCTCAGCCTGCTGTCCAGAGAGTACCTTGGAGAAAACTCCGCGGGAAGGTAAAGAGCGGCCGGAGCATGGCGCTGACCTCGTCACATCCTTCTAGTGTCAATGGTTGTAATGGGAATGAAGAGCTCTACCTCCGTGAATGCTGGAGGAGGGAACAGGATTCGTAGGATCTCTGTGACCTTTACGTTTTAAAAGTTTCAAACCTATGATGATCCGATTTTCTTGATGGGCCGTGAAAGGTGTTACAGGACTACACGTAAGACGTGTTGGATGTTGTTGGACTCCCAGACAACTACACGATTCCTTGCCGTACAACAAATTGTGGCGTTGAGCTGTGATTGGAGGAAACAGCCTGCGAGTGTGCGGCGAGAAAGTATGAGTGGAAAGGATCGCTTGGAATATTTTTGGATCCCATCAATTAGCGTGAATGGGTGAGCGCATCCTACGGTAGTTCTACACGAATGTCCTATAAGTTGAGCGCTTTACTTTACACGCAAGTTCAAACTTGTAAATTCGTCGCTTAGGTTGAAACACCGTTCACCGTTCAGTTCATTGTTACTTTTTTTTTTATTTTTACAGCCTAGTATCTAGAAACTAAAATAGGCCTTAATTTAACACAACAATTTTACATTTGATATTTCAACAGATAATTTCACAATGAAAAATTTCAGTTTTTGTTGTGTATGGCTTTGGCAATATCTGTACAGTCTTTTCTTGTTGGCACGATACATACTATTGTTTCGCTGTTAACATATATTATAACTTTATAAACTTGCTGCATTTTGTCATAATTGATTTATTATAGTTTTCTAGTTTTGTATGGTGTCTGCAGTTTCCTGTCCACTTTATGGTTAGAATTTTTAATATTTCACTATGTCACTTCGTATGTCTACCATTACTACTATTACTAAACTATTACTACTATCTACTACTCTGCCATCTGAGAAAGCATTTTCCAACATTGGTATCGGTGCGGTAATCCGAATTCCAAATCTCCCGGAATAGCGCACGTTCTCAGTCTCTCTGGCAGGCAAAGTGACCGAGAAGGCCGCCCATCGGGAGACTGACCACCTCCAACACTGGTTGTGAGAACTAATTTTCAATGATATATATGTAATTGCAGAAGTAAGGAGTCTTTAATATCCGACTAGTAGGTTGTTCGTTTCACAGGTGAACTAGATTAGTTTAACATCTACTGCCGGTATTTGTTATTTTCAATATTTGAACAAATTCCTATTTTAAGATTATTGGCTACATAATTTACAACTTTTACTCTTAACTAACTACTAACATTTTTACATATTTTAAGAGATAACAATGTTTTACTTCAGAAGCGGCTCGAGACTGCAACTAGTATCTATTATTTGTGTTATTGCAATGTCAGACCACATTTTATGCATCGGACTATAGTTCATGTGAGCACAAGTAAAGAACTTATACATATACTATATACTTTTATACGTGTTGCTTTAGCAAGTTCTTGTTTGTAGGTAGAATCTCCAGTGGTGTTACTCCGAAACGGTCCATTTAAAGTCTTTAATATGGTTTAAGCACTCCTCTCCGCAGACCAGCTGGTTGCGTTTTCAGCACGATATATGACTCACTGATCGAGCGCTTAGACACGCATTCGCTTGTGGCTGCTCTCGGGTGTTACTCTGTGACGTCATAGTCGGCTTGACTTGGCCTTCCTCTTGCTGTCGCTAAACTTTGCATGAATCTCTCCTTTTGCAGTTTGGATATATTTTGCGTCACTTCGTCTAGTTTGCTCCAAAGTTGCTCATTTTTTAGTATGTCTTCCGTTTTCATGTTTCTTAGTTCATGAAATCCTTCGTTTCTGGCTTCTGCCATTTGTGTGCAATCCCAGACGATGTGTTCGGGTGTACCCTCTTCCCCGCACTCACACAAGCTTGTGTCTTTTAGTCCTCTTTTATGTAGTAGGCTGGGATATGGCCCGTGTCCAGTGATGTAATGAACAAGTCCGGTTGACGGATCTAGGTGACGAAGGTTTAATCTCTCTTGAATTGTTGACCAAATATTATAGGTTACTTTTATTGCAAGATCGTAAGAAAAAAAAAAAAAAGTAATAAATATTTCAATATAAACAAAACATCCACTATACATCCGTATTAAAAATTGCGGAAGCGGAGATAGGATTTCAGGCGAAAGTTTCGCACTTGCGGATGGGGATATCCGTATCATCCCTAGTGTGAAACACAGGTCAACGTTGTATTTAGCCTTATCAGGTAAATTTGTAATTACCTTCGATCTCAAAAACCGGCACGTATACATAATACCGTCAACCGCTTACACTAATTTTTTGGTTGGAAAACGGGCTAGAAAATTATTTCCTCTCGTATTTTATCAAATTATTGTTAGTAGTATTTTATATGTACGTGTAAATATATTGAACATAAAAATTGTAGTTATGCTGACGATTTTGTAGATCCAATGAAAGAAATTCTGCACTGAATTTCGTTTTGTAAGCGCCAGGCTGAATTAAGGTCTCAGTTGGTAACAACAAAACAAAAACCAATGCTGAATCGAGGTCCGATTTTCTAGGAACGAGGCCAAATTTAACTGCTGATGCTGTACATATGGTTTTTTTTACAATTACAACAAAACTAACTAATTTTGAAAATAAATGTTTACTATCACAAGGCAATTAGGCTGAATTGACCGTAAATTCAATAAAAAAAATTAAAATAGCTTTTGGAATCAAATAAAAACATAAGTCATAGACTTGACTATAAATTATCTGACTGTGATTATCGGCAATTTTTGGAAACGAAACTTTTAAAATCTGCGATCCAATGATTCCGTGTAAAGTTGGACAAGTCTATGAGGTATGAGATAGAAAATTCAGTCATAGAAACCACCGCTTTGGTGCAGGACGCATCGTGAAGGGGGAACCATAAGTGTTCTCGAAGGTTGGTAGGTGGGAGGACAGATTTGGATCTCCAGCAAAGGCGAGGGCAGACAAAATCAAGAAGTCAAGAACGGTAAAAAAAAGTCATGCATTCGATGTTGGCAAGTTTGCGTGGTATCAGCCCCTAAATGTGTGCGCAGCAGAGGTGACATTTAAAAAATAAAATAAAAATAACTTTTTTATCCGTACACGTGTGAATCTGTCAAAAACGTAGGAGACAGAAGGTGCAAAAATTTAAAAAAAAGGAAACTTGAGTGGAAGATGGCTGATTAATTCAGTTATCTCCCATTCGCCGCTAATTATCGGTCACATTCCGCAATCAGATTGCTTGTGATATGTTGACACCTGCCAGGATTTCCAGCACAATTAAATTACTATTAAACTCTACGACGAGGTATATACATTTAATTTCTACATCAAGCAAATCCTCTTTCACCTTATAATCATAAGGAATCTTCAATTTTGTTTTTATGTACTGTACCTAACAGGCATAAACTATTTGGAATTTCATTCCATGTTAGCCTACCCAACCAGATATTCTTTTCAAATACCCCTGTAGTTTATCACAGCCCTATAACGTTTTAAACCTATTCAAAAACATTATTTCACCTGAAAGAAACCTAACTACAGACTGTTAAAAATCAACACAATCATTAATTAGAATATGAACAGCAATGGTCCCAACACATTACCTTGAGTCACTCCAGTTTCTCACTTCCACCTCTCTTACTACCCTAATGCGTTGCTTCATATCTTGTAAGAATATTTCTCACCAACAAAGTCCCTTTTTCATCCACGTTCATGCCTTTACCCTTATTTACCATCATTCACTATGTCAAATGCTTTGAAGAGACCTAGTGTTACAGTGTTGACTTCGCATTTATTTTCAATTCCATCCGAAACATCTTGCTTATAGTAAACTACCTGAGATTCATATGTACACACTTGCCTAAACCCACGTAGCCGTGTTATGAACCAGTTTCCCACCTGTCCTCCGGTAAATCAAACGTCACGTGACTAAAGTGCTGGCAATACACACATTCGCCAGACGCTAAGCTAGGAATTCGATTTTTGGGCACTTTGCCAGCAAACTGTATTGTTTTCTTTTTTTCTTCATCATCTTCTTTTTCTTTTCGTATGTTTACAGATTGTGAAGTAATGCTCCAGTCACAAGCCGAGTTTCTGGTCGCGATTTTAACATTTTAACATTTAGTTCAATTTTCACGGAGAAGCCAACTAGTAGCCTGGAGATATGACGTTTTATAGGAACGAGAGCTGCTTCTGGAAGTAAGAGGAGTCGGCAAAAGGCAGGTCTTCTCGTCAACTAGTAAGGTGGAATACCAAGTGAATTAACTACAATTTTTATATCTTGTTCTATATCGATACGAAAGGAAGAATAGAGGAACATAACTACTCTCTCTCCAGGGAAGGAAGAGCAAGAGAGTCGAACTGGGACAACACGGTTACGGAAATGAAGAATTCTATTCCTTACAGGGCAGCCAGCAATGCGTTGTCAAAGCAGCTTCCACAAAGCTGAGCTGTCAAATGCTTCACGAGACGCGGTCCTACACATAGCAGGAGAAAAGTACTTTGTCGGTCGTTGTGGAACCGTCAGCTGTTCCAGAGCCGTCTCAATAAATATTTACCTTGTCCACCATCACCATCTTTGTGTCTGCTGCATAGTTACTAACAAGCTCCTGCTTCGAATAAACTCACGCCGCCCTCGGTAGCGTGCCGCTGGTCGCCGGTTCGAATCCAGCTGCGGGCATGGGTGTTTAAGTGTAGTGTCTGTGAATGTCATGTACGTCCTGTGGTGTGTCAAATTAGCTCGAAAAAAAATCATCAAACTGGCTATATGGCCTGTGATGCTGAAAGCTATTAAAAAAAAAATAACTCACAGCGATAAATTCTCATGTTCTAATGTCTAAACGTTCGATAAAAGACCTGTTAAATTGAATCCTTTTCAGTTAACAAACATTTTCCAGCCATAATATGTGAGATCAGTTGGATTGAAGAACGGTACCCACAATTAATAATTATTAACAGTCAATTGTTATAATTAAATTAGAAACTTCATTTTTATGGCTTTATGCCTCGTCGACGTCGAGGTCATTAGAGGCGGGATGGGACTGGGGTCAAGGAACTGGAAGGAATTCTGCCATGGTCTTTTGAAGGAGCATCCCGACATTCGCCTGGAGTGATTTGGGTAAATCATGGAAAACCAAAATCTGGATGCCCGGACGGGAATTCGAACCGGCGTCCTCCCGAATGCGTGGCCGCTCACCCACCACGCTCGGTTAGAAACTTCATTTTACAACCAAAAGTGCATGTCCGGCACTTAAATCGCATCCTATCGTACCTTTAAAATTATGATTATGTTAATGTCTTGCACCCTAACATTCCAGTTACCCAGTACACAAGGTGTTGATAATACTTGAATCATATTGCAGACAACTCTTTAAAAAGCTCAATATTCTTACAACGACTTCCCAGGATACGCGTCTATATTCTCTCAAGTGCTTCGTCATAGAACATGTAAACTTATTTACATCAAATTTACAGGTATGCAATTTCAATACAAGAAACAAAAATAACTTGTACAAAACACAAACATCGCTTCCATTAGTACAAAGAGCAGTTAATTAGTAAATTTCTTAGAAGCATATAACAATCTGTATACAAAAAAATGTATATTAAGAAATACTGAGAGATTATCTTTTTGGCTACTCCTTTTCAATAATTTGTACAAAATAATTAATTATATCTAATATTTGTTTTGCAAAATTCAGTTGGGAAAATTATCTTTTATTTTTGGGCTTTATAACATATAATAATTTTTTTCACTATGATTATTACTGATCTTATATATATATATATATATTAACTATGACATGTTTCACATCCCAAAGGTCCTTCGTCTGCAAGGAACTATGGCACAAGAGTAGCAAATAAATACTTAGGCTAATATTTGTTAAGAAAAACAAGGCCGATTTGTATAAAAAATAAGCATCTAAACACGTGTTTGTAATTTGGCAAGATCAGCAGTCCATATGTGCTCAAGACGAAATGTTTCTGAATAACAATTTTCAGTTTGACGAATACCCTTCACATTTCTTCATCTTCCTATCTCAAGTATGGACTGAAAAGTTACATTTCTTGGTATTAACGTAATAATAAAATGAAAACTACTCAGTGTATACTATCCAGAACACAATTTCCTTGAGAGTCCTTACACAGTGCTATCATCTTCAGTGTGAGGAGACATATTATTAACACTTTTGCATCACATATACAATTAAATAAATTTTTACAAAACAATAAAAATTCGTTTTTGAATATCTGTTAAAAGACAAAGCTTCCTATAAGGTGCCGAAATAACTTTTTTTCACCCCTCTGTTACTTGTAAGAGAAGTACCCTAAAAAAATTCTTCTGTTCATCTGTTTTGCGATCAATAAAACAAGTATTTCTGTTACGTTAGATCACAAGCCATGCAATGGAGGCGGTAATTACAGTAATTCTATTTTTGACATTTGTGCTACGGAACACTAAAATGAGTGTAAATGTCACAAGGGAGACTCCATAAACTAATACAATACTGGCAAGCCAGTATTGCGTTACTGTTTCTTAGGATGACATTGATGTCAGATTGGGCAAAATAAGAGTGACAGAATTTTTCAGCGGCGGCCAAATTTATTGTCAAAGTGTGTACCTCCATTTTGCATTTTGGCCTCCTGTGAAACTCGCCATCTCCCCTCCCCTACGGAAATAATTAAATGACGGAAATATGTATTCACATGCTGTTGTGTGTTATGTATCTTATTTTAACTGTAACAAATAATACTAATGCAAAGCTACGTGGCTTGGCTCTGAAACCTCCCCCCCTCCCATCCCCCCCCTCCCCCCCCCCTCCCATCCCTCCCCCCCCCCCACGTAGCCCAGCGTAGATTTTCAGCAACTCCCCTCCACTTTTTTAGACCTAGCCACGTTGTTTATGCACGCTCCCCAACCGCCGTATTGCAGCTGCTAGGGACAACCGGAGAGAATTCAGATACGGCGGTGCTGTAGTTACGGCAGATCTCACTTTCATGAGATTTTCTTCAAGCATCTAAATTAATTTTGAGATTACATGTGTTCTTAAAAATATCAACTTTAACAAATAACACAACACATATTAGCAGAAAAGTTCCGGCGTTAACAGACATACGGTGTCAGTCATTTCTGCTCATCTCCATAGTTTGAGCTAAACTAACAACAGGTCGCGGAAAGAACCTAACAATAATCAGATATTTGTAAGTAAATACGTACCTAGCGTCTTACATCAACGCTTAGAAAAATCAGCTACGCACTGTATAAAAAAACAAGTGATTCCTTATCTGTTTTGAGATAAAGTCTCCTAATAGATTCATGCTGACTTGGCATGAATTAGTAATAGTATATTTATGATTAACTGTCTGTAATCGCTTGTGGAAAAGTTCAAAAGTCAATAAGAGTTTCTTGCTGGTAGCAAGCGGCACTGATAATCTATATTCGCTGCCTCGACTTTTAAATTGTGTACCTATTTTAAACTTTGTAATTATTTGTAGAATAGCTGCTTAGGACCAGAAAATTGATAAAATTTCAGTGTGATCCCCATTTTAATCAATTTTCCGAAGACTCTCTTTTATTGCCATAGTTGTACTTGGCTTTCAACAAAAATAATTTTTCAGTTCAGTGAATATGAATAAGACAACTTCCTTCTTCTCCTCAGAGCGAATATTGTCCTCTGAGTCCTCTTCAGTTATCAAATTCCAAACCGAATGGTAACGCTCTGTCGTCGCATTGGGGAAGACGCAGGTTAGAATCCCCGTGCGATCATCCACATTTGGATTTCCCGTGGTTTCCCCAAATACTCCAGACGAATGCCGGGATGATTCTTCCAAAAGGCCATGGCCGAATTTCTTCGCGTTCCTGGCCCCCGGTCTTTTCCCGCCTATATTGGAATCGATGTCGAGGAGGCGTAAAACAAAAAATAAATAAACAAACTCGAAGAAGAAAAATGAAAATCGCATGTTTGGATTCAAAGATGTCAGGCTTTTCTAATACTTTATATCTTGTAGCAGGAAATTTAATAAAAATTATATAGATCGTATTCAATCTCTCTGCGTAGTAAACAATGATTTTTATTCACTGTAGATAAAATATTTATTCCTGGTGTCATACCTACTTATGTCATTTGCACTACAGGATTCAGGATTTTCTACTGAGAAATACAGTAGTTTGTACATATTGTGTTGGTATTGAAAGTATTTCTAAATTTTCACAGATTTCTGTATGACGCCAGTGGGTTACTTCCCGAAATAATTCCGACAGAACTATTTTGTGATCCTAGTATCAACAGAGCTTGTGAAGACCTTGATCACGGTCACGTGATGCCTTAGGAGTCTAGGCAGTGGCACTACGGAAACTTTCCAACTCTCTTATTAATAACAGTAATTTGTTTCTGTATTGTTCACGTGTAATTATTAAAGTCTCTTACACATACAATGTATTTCTTAAGCGATGTATTTGTTATTCCCGGCCAACAGGCGCTAAACGTAACTTGTGAGGGAGATTGTATAAGGGTTTAAGTCACCAACCAAAATTATTCTGTATCAGATTTCTTCACCAGAGGATTGTAGTTAGAGTTGCCACTCGTACTTTATAATAAAGTATTGTACGTTATTTCTGGTAACTGTACTCTATACTTTGTGAAAACAATAAAGTACGCGAAAATACTTTATTTCGCATGATTTGATTTCTCTGAGATGTAAAAAAAGTTTGGTCATAAGCGTTTTGGATAAAATGTTTCGTTATCTTTTGGTGCCGAATCGATAAGTCCCCAGCGCCACTAGAACGCTCATTTTTAATAATTTTTGAACGCAACCTAACCTCAAATGTCAACATTATCAATGTCATTGTCGTGTCAAAACTTTTGTTTTGTGTAAAGCTGTTTGAGAGCAATAAGAATAAGATTTATCGGTTTTATAGATTTATGATATAGTAAATCATGGACAAGGACAACTTCAGTAAACAAAGTACTCCATGTACACATACAAAACGTAATTTTGATAATGAAACGGATGAAATAGATAGTGAATATGTTACGCTGAAATTTTTTTTATTATTTATTTGCAAAGCCTTAGAGTACCTAAATGAATGGTTCGATTTTAATGACACAAACTGATTATTTACTCTTGGCAATATAAACTTAAAGAGCATTGCTGAATTTGATATTTTTAACATAATAGAAAATTTAAAACTGCAAAAACTTAATACAGATATGGATTATCTTTATGTAGAAATAGCTTTATTAAACAAACTTTATGATCAGGTATATAGTTCTAAAGGTTTACCGGAGTTATCTATTGCACAAAAATAGCAGCAAGTATTTAATAAGACATGATAATTTTGAGAACTTGTATAAAGCATTTTCATTTTTACTGTCTATTCCCGCCATTCACAGAGAGTTTTCTGTAATGAATATCAAATGGTGAGACGAAAGAAACACAGCGTCTCCGAATCTGATAAAAAACGAATTGCTTATTTACTTTAACTTAAATATAGACTGTAAGATGCTGTTTAATTATTTAGCAGTGATATTAATTTGATAAAACTTGCGAAAAGAAATAAAAATATGTTTTTAAACATAATAATAGACAAAAATAGATTGTACTTTATTTTGCCACTGTGTACTTTTTTCCATACCTTTAATAACCAATGTAAGTTACTTTATTTTCAGTAAAAAAAGGTGGCAACCCTAATTGTAGTGTTCGTGGGAGAGAAATACACACTCGTCACTTTGACCGAGATTATAAATCGCGTAAATACAACAACAGACCATCGCATTTAGGGAGCGTCCATAAACCACGTAACTCCTTTTTTGCCTCCTGTGAACCCCGAATACCCCTCCCCCACACGTAGCCTGACATAGGTTTTGCCTCTACCCCCCCCCCCCCCCCGAACGTAGTACGTAGCTTTTTTCCCCTATTGATTCCAGGTCTTCTGTACTGTTTTCTTTTATCAGCCTATCGAAAATTACATACGGAGACAATTAAATGACGGAAATAAATGTTCACATGGTGTTGTGTACCTTATTTTAACTGTGACAAATAATATGAATGAAACGCTACGTGGCTTGGCCCTGAACACCCCCCCCCCTCCCCCTCACCACGTAGTCCAGCGTAGCTTTCGAGACAACTCCTCCCTCTCCAACACCGAAATACATAGTTTATGGACGCTCCCTTAACTACCCGTCTGCCCTAGACGGCTCATCGTTCAACGGTCACTTCACGACTGACGCCATTTCGCTCCCATAAGTCACTGCACGACTCCACAGAGCCATCTATAGTTATCTTTGGTACTACCGCATCAATGTGCGGCCCATATGAATGTACATACAAATATTTGCAATACCTCACTTTATACCATTCGTGCTGTACCGATACCGATAAGGTTGCAGAGCTACGTTACATTATTCAGATTAAGTTGTTATTTATATCTAAAACCAGGAATTTTGTTCTCGACGTTTTGTACTAATGGATCCACCTTATAATCATACTGTACTTTCAATTTTCTATCCGTGTACCTAACAATACCGTTTCGGTATTTACCTTCATTACAAAGTGACCTGTCCAGATCGCACAATCCTAGCCTTCTTTAATGCTTTAATATAACATTACGCAACTGATTTAGGATAGTTGGGACGGAGCTCACTAGGCCCGGTGGTAATCTCCGTGCTTCCACACTTTCGCATTTCAAGAATTTGAGCCTAAAATTCCTCCACTATTCAGAAAAATTTATTCGAATACAGAAAATTTGTCACTCCCTCAAGTGCTGGTTTATGGTCAACTCTTCACTTCCAAGTATTGCGCTATACCTAAAGCAGTAGAATTTTTCAGCAACTCTGTTCGGACCATCTTCTTCTGATAAAGTCTTCGATTCTGAGATTCCGATTATGTCACCAAGATTAGTCGTTAATCTTAGCACAAAAACATTGTCTTTGTGTATCCTACAAGAAGAGATGCATGATGGGTATTTTGGTGATCCAAGCGTAGTTTCAAGTATTCATTTTGCTCGCGTTGTCTCTAAAGGCGAGGATAATAACAGCTACTACGCAAAAAGTGCTTTGCAGCAGTGTTGATTTCAACGTATGGTCCGCTGTTTCGGAGGTTAGGATTGCCATTCATGTGCAATTTGTGTTTCTAAAGAAAGAGCGAATTCAAATAGGATAAATAATTTGATACTATCCCAAATAGGTATGATGTAGAGCATCATGTAAAAAGCTGCTTACTCCAGTGGTAAAGCACTAATCCTTTGAATTTGTTTCAATTACAACTAAACGAATGAAGTTCTAAATATGTAGTACATTATGGCGCAATGCGGTTGACACATTAACTGTGGAAAATTAGGCTCAATAATATCAGCGTTGAGGAGCTCTTCAGGGCTTATTCGCAGTGTCTATCACTTGATTGCCAGAGTGATGGTACGTTTGATACGCCGTCTTTGAATACTGCTGTGCCGAGAGTCTTTGAGCTCGAGCACAGCTGATGTTGTATTGACCTGACTTAAATTCGACGATCATCTACAATGAGTCCTCAAAACTGTCTCTCAGTTCTCACCCAGTTCAAGGTAAATGCGTATTGATCTACAGAACATTGTAAGAGCACTGAGAAACTGATAGAAATGAAACTTCCTAACTACAGTGTCGGTGCGTTTAGCTCCTGAAAACAATGCGATCGCGCCCATTGAAATACCCAAGCATTTGCTTCCCTACTGTTCAGTGCCTCCTCGTCACTTATTATCTCGATTTCTCCTCCGAATCTGGGATCGACACCAGTCGAAGTGGACTGCTTCGTCAGTGTCGAGCCATGACTCTAAGCACGCGGTCGTAGACGAGCTCTCTGGCGTGAATCCCCCATAGGAAGTCGAGGTGGCTGAACGAGTCCTGCGAGACGAGATGGCTCTCCACCATGTTGTTCAGGCCACGGCGGAGTTTCTGCACGTCCTGCAACAAACGGAAGTAAAGACAGATTCAGTTTATCTTCCCAGAAGTTCTACAAGTCACGTATATTACATTTTCCTGGGATAATATTAAGGTCTGTAACTGCAGTCATCCACTCTGCCTTCTGCATCCCTGTGTCATTGATCATTTTTGATTCGTTCATCGGCGTGCGCGACTAGTAACGTATATGTTTAAGATTTATCTATAATTTTTTATCTGAAGTTCCACATGAGAAGTATTTTGTTTAGTGATCGTAAGAATAAACACTGTCAGTGCCAGAGCCACTCAGCTGTGTATGGAGGCAGCAGGAAGTCACATAGAGGCGTGATCAGCTGGGGCGGTGGCCTGGCTCTGCTCGATAGCGGGACTGGATTCTCGACTAGGCAGTAGTCAATAGCAAACAGTCAAACATTGAAGCGGCAGACGTAACAGTGTGATGTGTTCGAGACAGGCTGTTTAGAGTGTCTCATACTGAATTATTTTTAAGCAACTATATTTAACAGTTTATTGCCGCACAGTCTATTTATGTTGAATACATGTGTTTTAAAGTGCATGATCTTATCAGTGAGGATAACCAATAGTAAAATTTCCTTCAAATCGAATTCAAGCTAATTCTATCACCAGGAAATGTTGTCGAAATTTATGTTCTGCAATCGTTCGTGGCCGAATTACAGAATTTGTTTGGCCCGTTATGTGCTTAAGGGGGCGTCCATTAATTACGTGAGGTGTTTTACTGCAATTCCGGACCCCTCCCCCTCTGGTGAGACTTCGTGAGATTTGGTTGGACCCCCCTCCCCCTGTAAAATGACGTGAGATTTTGACGGAGGACCCTCCCCCCTACGAATGGACCTCGCAACATTTTGAGACCTTTTTTTTAGGTCACATGCTCCCAAGGGTGATTATACCCCCCTAAAGTCGGTTTTTACCCCCCTAAAATCGACTTTCGCGTCATTGGAACTGAAATTTCAGGCTACTTTTGGCTCAATGTTGATATAGTAAACCAGGAATGAAAAATAAAGGTTGCAACTGTTAAACACGTGAAGAGAACTTGAGATGAATAGGGAAGATTTTAGACATGAACTTGAAAAGGAAGAGGCTCAAACACGAAGCGAGAAAATAGATTAAACTATAATAAACTGGCACATAGGAGTTGGTCAATGGGTGGGAAGAACTGAGAGACTTATGTTTAAAGTGGATTCCATAGTTGGTTCGATATTGCTAAAGATAATGAATGTGGTAGTTATGCAAGAGTAAAGGACGGATTAACGTAACAAGCGGCGAGGCATAGAATTGGAATTAGTGATATTGAATATTTCATGCAACTAACTATATGTCAGCAATGCTACTCACTCTCCCAATCATTTATGAGTAAGAAACCTTTAATACTTTTGCAGAGGAATGCGTATCTACGAATTCGCGTATCCAAGCGACAACTTACAAATATCATGTCTCTTTTTCTTTTTATTATTTCTAATACAATTAGGGACGTCAAGTGTATTGAGGGTGGAGACGAGATGTCTTCCCACAAATAAACACCACCTACTAATCATATGTTTACAGATGTCCACCTCTAGCTACCCAACTACTCCAAGGAGGTTCCATGATTCTGAGCACAAGTTGAATAGTATACCTCCTTCACCTGGTTATATCACCACTAAGTGGATAGTTCTAAAAATTAAAAGCGAGGTACTTTACGGATTGTCAATGCCGCAGTTACTGAATTGGGGGAGCAAACGGGAAGGAAACTGGGAATCTCTACAGCGTTCGCATGAGAATCAATGCACAGCCCAATCCTAGATGACACAACCTGGGCACAAAATAAGACCATACCCAAATATTATCTATCCCGGAGTGGACAGTAGAAGTTGATAATATCACAATGTCGTTCGTGGTCTAACGTTACTATTACAAAGGAAAAGTTTGATTTAGGTATTGACACCATGCGAAATAAAAGAATTCAAGATTTATTACGTACAAATAATGTGGCATCTTTTATAACTGACAGATCAGGTTTCCGTACATTCTGAGTGAAATATGGAACCATTATGTATTCGCACATTATGTCAGTCAAACTCTCATTTCATCTGAGGCCTTTAACTTAACTATTTGTATTAGTGCACTATTTTAGTTCTTACTAACCTTTTTTTCGTCTTCAGTATCTCAACGGGTTTGATGCAATCCTCCATCAATTATTATCTTGCGCTAACCTCTTCATCTCAACATACCCCTTACAACCTACATCTTCAGTTATCTTCTTCATATATTCCACTTTTTGTCTACCTCTTCATTTATTACCTTCGACTACTTTCTCCACTAACAAATTAATCAATCCTGCAAGTCTTAAAATGTGGTCCACCACCCTGTCTCTTCTTTCTGTAAGGCCCTTCCACAATCTTCTTTCGTCATCCATCATTTCCAAAACTCGTTCATTTCGTACGTTATTTGTTCACTTAATTTTCAGCATCCTTTTATAACACCACATTTCAAACGCTTCAATTTTCCTTCTTTACAGTATTCCTAAAGTCCATACTTCATTCGTGCTACACACACCGTTTTATAAAATTCTTTCTAAGTGTTAGATCAGTATTTGAAACTAAAAGATTTCTCTTTTCCATGAAGGCTCTATTTGCTAGTGCTATTCTGCTTTCAACACCATTCCTGCTATTGCCATCAGTTTTAATTTTACTACCAAAATAGCAGCATTCATTTACTTCTAATATCGCATCCCTTCCTATTTTTATATTTAATCTATTATAAGTGACATCATTTCTACTATATTTCGTCACTATTGTCTAGTCCTTCAGTGTTTTATTCATGACATTCAGTAACTTCTCCATTTCTTCAGTCTATTCTGCTAACCGAACAATATCATCCGCAAATCATAGAATACTGATTTCTTCTCTTAAACACTGCATGTCTCTCCTGATTCTCCATTTCTCTTATTTCGAATAGTAATAGGGTTGAAATAATTACTTCATATAATCTTAATAAATATCAAATGAAAGCTGTCAACACGCTGATTATCAAAATGTTAGGATTTTCATTCGCAATAAAAAACATTAAAAATACTTTTTTTTATATATATAAATGTTTCTCGGGAAACAAACCGAGTGATGTTGTTATTAATGCACAATATTTCGGCGACTTTATTCTCCGTCGCCATCTTCAGGTGCAGTTGCAAGTCTTGAAGTCTGCCTTGAAGTCAGCCTTGAGCGTGTTGTGCATTAATAACAACATCACTCGGTTTGTTTCCCGAGAAACATTTATAAATAAACAACGCCGAGAAAGATTACATTCGTTTATTGAAAATACTATTTCACCATTTATTTACGAAAAACTAATGATATGAAAATTCTTTAAAAATTTACAGTGATATGTATCCTGCCAAAGTTTACGAGAAAAATATATCGATCTTTCTGGAGTTTATGGTATTTCGCAAAACAAGTTTGGTACTCACAGCAGGTATTTTTGATAAAAATGATATGAATCATTTGATGGGAACATTCACAAATCAATCATAAATAAATTACGAAAAAACTTATTTTTAACATTTTCAAAAGTTCACTAAGACCCACAATAATTTTTCGATTTATACATTGACAGACAACGTATAACTAACATAATTTGATAATCACTTGTTATCAATGGTTTTAAAAATGTTTTTCCACTTTTTGTGAATTCATTTTAATACACAATCTACGTTGGCGAAAGTAACTCGTTTTAACAAAAATTAAAATAGTGATCTTGATTTGGTTACGAAGATGATTTATTTTAAATACTGAACTTAATAAATTCCGTCTCGTTCATTAAACAAAAAAGTTATGTTTCTACATAAATTCGTAAGTTATTTGGGACATTTCAGAATGACTTGACTCATGAAGCACAGTATTTGAGTCAGGACACGCTTGTGTGTACACGTAGTCATAACAGGATGCTGAGTGCGTGTTGACTGACCTCTGTGTCAGCCAGCCAGTCGCTGGCACTGTAGAACAGAGCCACCGGGGCTGTCACCCTGGACAGCAAGTAGTCGGGCGGGCTGGACCTGCCGTAGCGCTGACGGTTGCCTAGAGGACCGTGGTCGTACTGCCTGAAGTGGCCTGAAACAGGTGCCAGCTGTCTCACGAAACAGCCTCGTAAGGCTCAGCCAGTTTCAAGGATTAATATTCAATATAGCAGCTTCTCACAAACAAATGAAACACTCTACGAGTCATCCTGCTTCCACGAACGAGGCTCCAGATATGAGCAAAATCCAACTCCTTTCAAGAGCCTTTCTTTTTAGGGCTTTACGTCTTATAGAAACCGACAGAATAGTGAGCAAGGACCGGAAAGCAATTTTGCCATGGCATTTATTTTAAAGAAACCATCCCGACACTTACCAGTGATTGGGGGAATCCATACAAAACCGATATAATAATAATAATTGATAAAATTTCGATGGAGTGCTCGCTTCGGTGCCAATCTCCCTACACATCTGTCTTTCTCCTTTCCTCCTCCAACCTGCTTTTGCTCTCAACTAATTTTTACTTTAAATTCTTTCAGTGTTTTTGGTAAATTATTCATCAATTCTCTTGGCTATTTATTCCAGTTCCTTACACCCTCTGTACGAAAGAAAATTTCCCACACACTTATGGCTGAAATCAAGTGCCAGCTTGTGTTCATGGCCAACTTTACCCTTCCAAGCACTTCTCTTAATATATCTGAATGGCTGACCGATGTTTTGAACAGAAGACCTTCCAAAAGCAATGCCGTGCGTTACCATTTATGAATAACACTCTGTTGGCTAAATAAGACAACCTCCATATCCGCTTCTGTGAACACTTACTTACAGCGCATCAAATACTATATATAACAAGTGAGCCTGCAATCTGGGATGAAAGCCAAAATATTGTTAATAACTGCATCCGCTATCACAGGCATCGAGGTGGAAGCATCTGGGTGACCTACGCCTACAGTGTAGGCAAGCAAGCGAACACTTCGATGACCGCTAAGCTGTGTGATGGTGGTCTGAAGAGTTATCTGCCCTTACCACAGATGGCATAGTGCAACATCTTATTACTTAATAACATGGAATGACGTAAGAAAGCTGTACCACTTCATAGAAATTGTAAAAAATAAAATTTGCGTGATATTTAGTGTACTTAGTTGGCCAAACGTTGCAATACATAGCGAGGCTTACCATTTTCCTTGTCACCACTATACGTCTGTTGATTCCACCTAATTCTAATGGTGAAGGCTACCAAATTCAGCAAAATACCGCATTTTTCATGTTGTTCAACGTCCTGCGTTTCTTGAGTGTCACCATCCGCGTCCCAAACGTATGTTTAATTCTTGCATTTGTTCAGACGACTGTTATTAGTATTATTAATAATACTCACAACAATAGACGCGGTTTCGAATTCCCTCCTACCATCCAGATGGTTTCCACAAATCACTACAAGAGAATGCGGGATAACTCATTCAAAATTCCATGGCCGAATTCCTTCCCGTTCGTTGATCCCATTCCTTTCCCGCCTCTAATGACGCAGAGCTTGAAGGAAAAGAAAGCACATTTGAAGAAGCATCTGAGTTGATTAATTATTTGTATCATGTTGGTGCACTTGCGGGTTACCATCATAGCGTTTCCTTCCAGCCTAATGTAGTTAGAGAATGTATGTTAGAATTTTTGCGAATAAATTCTTGTTAAATATACTCAATGACGTTTGGAAAAATATTTAATTATTAGTCGTTAGAACAAGGAATCAGAGTTATTATTTCAGTTTATATGAATGGGTAAGACGGAGTATGTATCGTTGAGTCACGTGGTTAATTCGTTGAAGTAAGACAGGATATGATGTGAGATCCACTTGCAGCTGCGTGATAAGATTAACGCAAAACTAAAGCCAATAAGTTAAACATCAACCGCAGTTTCGAAATTCTGCTTTACGAAAGATTTCCTGGTGTCAGAATATCGATGATTGATTTCAGTGAAGCAGAGTGATAAGCTAAGATAGCTCGAATTATTTAAATAACTAAATATAATAAAACTCGTATCACCGTACTGTTATAGTAGCAAAATTTCATCTGTTTTAGGTTTTATAATACTTCTTGCATTCTCATCATCCTCTCCAACTCTGATCAAACTATCTCTGTTAGAACAACGTATATACTGTACACATTTGACATATTTTTTGCAGAATTTTCAAGAAATAAAGACCGAGCGTGGTCGGTGAGTGGTTAACGCCCTGGCCTCGCATTCGGGAAGGTGGCGGTTTTGAATCCCTGTCCGGGCATCCAGGTTTGGGATTTCCATAGTTTCCCCAAATCACTCCAAGCGAATGCCGGGATAATTCCTTCAAAAGGCCACGACCGAATTACTTATCCTTCCTCGTCTCCAGTCTTTTCCCGCCTCTAATGACCTCGACGTCGACGAGGCGTAAAGCAATAAGTTAAAGAATAAAGGAAATAGAAGAGTTGGTTTTAATATTGACTTTATTAAAAGTTGTAAGCTGAACTTTATTCATAGTACGTCATTTCTTTAGTGAAATTCAAATGTTATGATCGCTGGAACCATCTGACAAGTTGGATATTTTCGCCATTTTCAGAGATGCGCTATTTCAACGGCAAACGTATTTGGCGAGTCACACAACCATCACAGGGGGACAAATCTGGATCAAACGGACTTATTAGCTATTCGCGTTCTGTTTAATTTCGAGCATGTGACAATGTTGTATTAGCACCTACACATCGCGTTACGGATAACATACATTATCTATACTGTTATAAACCTGTACGCAGGTTATGTCTTTCTAACCCTGTGTCCGGCTATCGTGCAAAGCCTAGCGAACGATTTTGGACGATGTTTTCGCAGTTTGAAGGACTATTGTCTAGCTTAAAATCTGCGGGATACATTGCTCTACATGTCAGTGGGTGGGAGCAAGGATTGATAATTAGGTCGTACCAAGAATAGATATGTGCCAAAGTTCAAACTGCATTTCAGAACAAAGACTTCTTTACGAGATATCCGCCAGAGATCACGCTACAATACTACGGATAAAAATATCACCCTTTGGATTCTACTGATTTTTTTTTTTTTTTTTTTTTTTTTTTTACTACGTAACTTGGTAATGTACCAAAGTGTATCAGAAGATCATCGAAAAAATAATATGTGACAGGTTGGAAAAAGAGCTAAGGGAAGACCAGTACGGCTTCAGATCAGGGAGATCGACGGCATACCTGATATTTGCAATAAGATAGCTGCAGGGAAAACATTATGAGTAGATCCTACTGTTGGTATTTCTTGATATTGAGAAAGCATATGATTGTAAGGTATGAAGGCCTTGGAGAACACAGGAGTTCCCAAAGAAACAACCAGGAGAGTGAAAGAACTGTACCAAGGAAGTGTGAGCTATGTGAAAATAGGGAAATGAAGAATAGATTGGCTGAAACAAAGGAATGGACTAAAACAAGGAAGTACCTTCTAGCTACTTCTCTTTATTATAGTCATGGATGAAATAATGTAGAAGGTGGCAGTGAGGATGGGAGAGGAAAACAAGAAGGCTTTTGCGGACGAACTGATGATCTGTGAAGGTGATGAAGAGGAAGTGCAGCGGCAGTTGGATGTATGGACAGACAGTGTGGAGGAATATGGCCTGAAATTTAATGTAAAGAAATGTGAGTACATGGTAACAACCAGAAAGAATAATAGGATAACCCAAGGAATTGTGATGGCAGGAGAACTAAAGAAGGTAAGCAGGTTTACTTGGGGAGTGTATTAGAGGAATTTACATGTACTACTGAAACATGGACGACGAAGAAGCGGGACCAGCAGGGAAATGAAGTTTTAAGAGGAAGAATGGGATTACTAAAATGTACAGGATATGGAATGAAATGATTAGAAACACCATAAATGAGGAACCCTTACAGGAAAGGGTAGAGAGGATCATACTGAGATGGTATGGACATGTAAAGAGAATGGAGGTTCTCAGAATCCCAAGAAAAATCCACGAAATTAAGATGCATGGTAAATGACCCAGAGGAAGACCAAGAGATGGATGGCTGAAAGGAGTGGAGGAGTGTGTACGGAAGAGAGGAGAGGACTGGAACAAGGTGGTGGGAAGAAAGAAGGAAATAGAGAGGCTTGTGCATGAAGCAGACCCGGCCAGAGGCTGGAAACTGTTGAATACAATAAGCATAAGGTAACAGTGGATTTTAATTTATAGTCAAGGCCACAAAGATATTACATTACAAACGTTAAAGCTATTCTACCAAAATAAAAACAAAAGACAAACACGTTGATGCGCACATCAAGGTCACGCGAGCAAGCGGGGAAATGCTAGTATACAGTATTTCGTCTTAACCAAAATAAATATCACTGTATAGTTTCAGTCAGCGTAAGTCTCTAACACTACGACTATATTATTGCCGCCATAACCTCCAAAGGTTGTAGCTACAGGTTTCGGGGTTTACGTTGCGTCTTTCCGTAGTATTACGTCACAGGTAATCGAAAGTGGAATAGACAGGCATTACAACAGGGACAATGACGCAAGAAACCCACATTGTCCTCTGGCTAATGTGCTTGGTTCGTGCGTGACTCACCACTGTTGATTTCTTGTCCATAGTGGAGCAGCTGTCTGGACGAGGCCCCAGCGGGCACATATTCCAGTATAACGGGCAGCAGTGTCTGTAAACAGTAACGTACAAAAACAGTAACATATGTAACACATTAATGAACAAAGCGTGAGACCAGTAACGATTATTCCGAACTTAATTGAGACAGACCAGAAAAAGTAAACAGTTTTCCATAAATCAATATCGATATCAGTCTTCGACGTGGTGTGATCGGGCTTAATTTAATTTTGGGAAATAATAAGAGACATACACAAACAAATAAGAGAGAATGTCAGTTTATTCGTTTAACAGATTTTTCTCTTCAAAGTTTACTGTTGAAGTGGTAATTACTCAGCTGAAAGGACGAAATTCATTTAATATTGTCAAAAACAGTATTGCTACACTGGGTAACGGGAAAACGGGGTAACCATCCTTTAAAAACGGTAGCAATGATAGGAATAAAGAGACTAAGATTTTAGAGGTCATGAAAACCGTAATAAAAGTTCAAAAAATCTTTTAATTCTTACGATTATGACCATTTAAATTATAATTTAAAAAACAAATAAGTTACTAATAACAAAACAAAACATAAAACTGTGATTGTAAATGCAAAAATAGAAAATATCCTTGCTGCATAAATAAAGTTATGTACTTATTCTATGTTGCTTTCTCCTGTTATTTTGCTTCCGTTATGACTAATTTTCCAGTGTTAATAATTTTTTTTCTTTTACATTCATCAGTCTCTTAACTGATTTGAGGTAATCCTCCATCCCTTCCTATTTTGTGCGAACCTTTTTATCTCAATTGAAGCGGGTACGTTATACCGCTGTACTGAATGGTAATTAATATTTATTTTAATTTTACCAAAAGCATATGAGTATTTATATTATGGATTGAAAAGGGTTATCAAAATGATTTATAATCACTAATAAACATGAAAAAGTCATAACCTGACCATATATTCTCTGAACGAAGGCCAACAGACATAAGGTGAATTTAAATTTAATAATTATACACAATCAAAATTATTTACAATCAACACCTTTGCCCTACATTAATGGCCACTAAATTAAACAATACAAAACGACAAAATATCCGTTCAGATTTTCATATATAAAATGACAATTTACAGTCTTCGGCAAGACACGTAATGAGACTATTTTATACAAGCTAATGTCCGTTTCAATCACAGAAACTACTGAATCAAGTTAAAAACAAAATAATGCCCCGGCTACTATCTCAGTTTATCTATCGGAGAGTGAGAGTTCTTATCGTGCGGACTTCTCCGCTCAGAGCGTTATGTTGGGTAGAGTGCAAACACAATATTACTAACTGCTGCAATGTTTGTCTTTTACCGTCTGTCCGGCATTGGCGAAGTCAGCATACTCCGAACCCACACTGAATTTTTTTTTTTTTTTTTTTTTTTTTTTTTTTTAATGGCATTTGGCAACGGAGGCCATACAGCCAGCTCAAGGTAATTTAATTGCTTTCAGTGTATGGACGCCACAGGACGGACAGGACATTCACACAGACACACAACACTTAACATCCATGCCCGCGGCCGGATTCGAACCGGCGGCCTTCGGCACGGTAGCCCCTACGCTACCGAGGCCGGCAACACTGAATTTATTTGTCACCTTGTGACTCAAAATGCAGACACAACCGATCGCATGATATGCTGTCGGCTTTCTGGGTCGTTCTTGTGCGCCAGCACAAGTGAACAGGAACCAGTCAGACCCAAAAGACCCAAAAAGACGACCAGAAAGACCACGAAGAGCATCTCGCAGCACCTTTTAAAACTTCGGGATGCCGCTTCTCCTACTCCAGCCGATTTTCTCTGGTCCTATCGGCGATGTAGACGTTCCTGTCTCTCTCCTCATTGGCGGACATGAAACAAGATTATACAAAAAAAATAAGAACTATTCTATTAACTAAATGCTATTGGCAAAACGTTCGCCCCTCCAAGCACACTCTGGTTCAAAACATAATTCCTTCGACGGGGTTGGAGAATTTCTTCGGAAACTGTCGTTTTTCTTTCGTGTCCACTCGGTTTTACTATTTTCACGCAGTGAGCACTCACAGAATCTCTAATTTGGCGTGTCTTGACGTTATCACGTTTCTGCATTCTTCACGCGATATACATCTCAGCCGTCAACGCTGTCCGTCCACCGAACTGCGGCCGACCCCATACTGAGCAGTGAAAGGTCGTAAATCTGCCTTTTCAAACTGGCAGCTATTGTGTTTAGTCTTTCTTCCAGCTTGAATGCAGAATTCGCCGTAATACTTGAATTCGCTTACCCCTGTCCTGCAGAGTGTCCTTCTAAGCCAGCGTAATGCCTGCCTTGTTGTGTTGGCCAGAAACCGCACGTGAATGTGGCTCTATGTCATACCACACAATCCACTTCCAATTATCTGTGTTTCATATATTCTAATCTCTGTCTTCCTCTACAGTTCCTCCCTTTGACTGTTCCCTCCACTAATAAATTAACCAATCCAGCATATATCAAAATATGACCTACCAGCCTGTCTTTTCTTCCTGTAAGATTTTTTCACAAACTTCTTTTCTCACCCATCATTTCGGAAAAACGATGGTTTCGTACTTTTATTAATTTTCAGCATCCTTCTGTGGCATCACATTTCAAATGCTTCAATTTTCCTTCTTTCTGGTATTCGTAAATTCCATGCTTCGTTACCATAAAGTGCTGTGCTCCACATATAATTTTAAAAAGTTCTTTCTGAGTCTTAGATAAATATTTTAAATTAAAAGTTTTTTCTTTTTGGTAATACCATTCTGCTTTTATCGTCATTCCTGTTTCGGTCATCAATTGTAATTTTACTTCCCAAGTGGCAGAATTCTTCTATTGCCTTCCTTCCTATCTTGATATTTAATCAACTATTATTGGTATTATTACTGCTACATTTCATCACCTTTAATTTTTTTTTTTTTTTTATTTTTTATTTAATTTAATTGCAATGGAGCACACGCTCCGATGGCAATTTCCCTACACACCCAACTTCCCGCTATCCTTCACTCACCTACATTTGCCCTCTACAAATTTTAACTTTAAATTCTTTTAACGTTTTCGGTAGGTTATTCATCATTCCCCTTGGTAACTCATTCCAATCCCTGACACCCTTACCTAAAAAAGAAAATCTTCCCACACCCTTGTGAATGAAATCGAGTGCCAGCTTGTGGTCATGGTCATCTATTCCCTTCCATTAACTTCTTTTCATACCTACTGCAATATCTTTCGATGCCTCATCGCCAGTATACGCCCTGTACACTCCCATTACCCTCCTCATCCTCCTCCTGTCTTGCAATGAATCCCATTTCAGCTCCTTTATCATATCTGTCACTGATTGCATTCTTCGATAATTTCCAGAAACAAATCTAGCAGCCCTTCTTTGCACCTTCTCCAACTCCTGTATTTGATACTCAAAATGTGGGTCCCATACTACACTACCATATTCGAGCAATGGTCTGACCAAAGTTTTGTAACCCAATTCCTTTACTTCTCTCGTGCATCCCCTCATCACTCTCTCCAACAAGTGCAGAATTTTGAAACATTTTCCTATCACCTATCCAATGTGTCCTGCCCAGTTAAGCTTGTTATCAAATGTAATTCCAAGATATTTACATTTCAAGTCTTCAGCAAGCAATTCTTCCCCCACCTTATATTCATAATTTACCTTTTGTTTTTTATTTGTTTATCTAATTAGCTGACTCTTCTTTGCATTTATCTTCATCCCATGTTTACCAACCCAACTAGATATCCTGTCTTTTGTCTTGATTTCGTTTATATTTAGTCCAAACTTTTTCATCATTATTTTGTTCATAACATGTAGTAGCTTCTCAATATCCTAGCCTCTTCTGCTAACAAGACAATGTCATTAGCAAATTGTAGCATACTGATTTTTTCTCCTTGAACATTTATGCCACATTCAAAATTTTCTTTCAGTTTCTTTATTGCTTCCTCTACATACAAGTCGAATACTAATGGGTGTTAAGATTTTTAAATATGATATTTGCAATTTCTGAACACGAGAATGTATTAATGATACATAAAACCGCACAACAGAAAAATGTATCAGAGAGCAGCTAGCTAGGAATAACAATTGAACAATTTATACATTGGTCAGGGTATAAACTAAGCTTGAGATATTATTGAAGTATAGAAGGCAGTAATTAAAATTAAATAAGTATAAACAAACGATACTTTAACGATGGGGATAGACTAAAACCATGTATCACACACACCCTTTTGTAACTGATGCATGTGTCTCATGATTCTCTACTTTTCGTACAGCCACTTGATCCTTATATAGATTATATTCTAATAGGTCGATATTTTACATCCGACTTCTTTAAAATTTTGAGCATCTTGTCCCGCCTAACATTATAAAATTTTTTTTTTTTAACTCAACAAACGCCATAAAAGTGCCTTTGTTTTTCTTGATCCGCCCTTTACGTGTTAAAGCTAGAAAGCATTCGTAAACGGAAAGATCAAAAGGAATATCGAGTGTGGGGGGTGAGCGGTAACGCTCCAGTCTCGCATTCGGGAGGACGCTGGTTCGAATCCCCGTCCGGGCATCCAGATTTGGATTTCCCATTATTTCTCCAAAATCACTCCAGGCGAATGCCGGGATGGTTCCTTCAAAAGGACACTCTGCCGAATTCCTTCATGTTCCTTGTCACCATTCCTTTCCACCCCTAATGACCTCGACGTCAACGATGCGTAAAGCCATAAACAAAAATAAATAAAAACGTATGAACGAAATTACAGCGATGTTTTTATTCGACCCGTTGTCGTCCAAGCCATTAGTGCCATAAAAGGATGGGAAGTAAGGAACGGAAAGAAATGCTGTAATGTCCTCTTGAATGAACCATTTCCGCATGGAAAACTGAAATATGAATGGCCGTTCGGGTATTCGAACCGGTGTTGCGTCTTCCCAAATAGATTGGAGTATTAGCGCTCCCCTACCACTCTAGGTAGTACGTTGCTGCAGCACATTTGTAGTTAAGTATCGTTTCCTTCAAGTCAGATCTCATATCCCGAGCTCATTGCATAGGACTGCAGAAGGGATTTCCAGGTTTACCTCAGAGGACCAAAGAATATTTGCGACGGACAGCTGAAAAGAATGGAATCGAATCAGATATGACATTCTGTAAGGTGCTGCTTCGAATCGCTATCCAGCCATCGATATTTTTGTTCATAGCTTTACTTTCGGAAATATCACATTAAAAAATTGTCATCTTCATCATTGACAGTATGCAGGTATTCTACGGTATTTTTTTCAACACAATGCTCTCCATTTTCCTTTAGCTACCACTACCACCAAATTTCTGTTATCGCTATTGTGCGGTTCTCACTTCTATGCTTTTTGCTGTACTCCTACTACACTCCTTTCAGTGACGTTTTTCTTGATATTTCTCTCGTTCCAGATTCCTGTATCTTTCTTTTCACATGTCGCTTCTTTTTCAGGCTTATCATCTTTTTCAATGGAGCCTCATTTCCTGAATCTATAACGTTTCCATTCGTTATCCTACCCTTTCTCATTGCCGTCTTTCCACTTACTATACTTGACTCCACTTACATTCATCCCGGTCAACCGCTGATGCTTCTGTGTTTAAGAAGCACCAGTGAGGATAGAAACATCATATTGAGATTCTACGATAACCGTGGCGCCATAATTTGATTATCGATTCTTAAGTAATTCGACAAGAAAAAATCGAAACGGATTAATAAAATTTTTTGCTGTCTCTTTAAAAATAAATAAATAAATAGTTCTCGAGATATCGTATCGGTCGAACTGCGGCCTGGACCAGAAGAAACCTTTCGCCAAAGCCTAATTTTATGATGAATTCTTATGTATCTCGAGGAAGCAAATCGAAATGAAGCATATATATATAACTCGCTTAGTTCTTGAGAAATTGTATCTAAAAACAAAGATTTTTAAGTCGAAAAACGGCCTAGACCACAAAAAATTTCGCCAAAGCTAAATTTGTTGATGGATCCTTATATACCTTAACAACAAAAATCGAAAGAGAAGAATAAAATTTTTTGATGTTTCGCTTAGTTTTTCTGATATCATAACTCAAACCTGAAGTGGTCGAGATGAAATGCGGACTGGACCAAAAAAAAAATCGACTAAAGACATAAGCAATTACACATTGAATATACACAATGGTTGTTTCGTTTTTCCTAAAGCTTGGGGTTAAGTTGAAATGCGGCATGGGTGAAAATGAAAACATCGCCAAAGGCGCAATGAACTGAAGCTATAATTAATTTAAGCGAGATACAAAAACAAATTTCCCTTTCGATTTTTCTCTTCAGGTTGCTTAAGAAGCCATCACCAAATTGCGGCGATATGTTTATCGTAGAAAAGCCCATCACTCGCACGTCATATTATTTTGATCACTATATGAATAGGTTAAGATGCACAATAGGTCCGACTATTTTTGCGGAGGCGGATAGTACTCTAATCTAGCAGACCGTGACATGCAGATACATACTGGTCTTTCACGGCCACCTAGATTAGAGTGCTGCGGACAATACTCTAATCTAACAGGCCGTGATGCAGATACCTACTGACCTTTCACGGCCACCTAGATTAGAGTGCTATCCGCCACTGAAAAAAAAGGTCAAAACCTTTCGTGCAACTCAGCCATATGAATTCTTGAAGAAATTTGAGAAGACTGGTTTTATTCACATTAATTGCGAATAATTCTTCCAGCTCTCTCAGTGTCCCCCTGTCAACCAGGCATAAAGCTACAAAATTATCGAAACTATGGGTAGAAATACTTAATACAATTTCTAGTCTTACAAACGGCAAGTCTTAATGAATAAATATAACATCTAGCTCTGTCCTTTACAAATTTTACATCTCTTAGTTCCCGAGATATCTCAAAGATGAGGTGGGTAGGTTGACATGTAACCTGGATTAGAAAAAATTCGCCGAAGTCACTAGGAACTACACTATGAACATAGAATAGGCGTTGTGTTTTCTTCCTAGCTGAGGTGATTAGGTTTAAATACGGCCTGGATCAGAAGAAAAACGTCACCAGAAGCACAAGGAACTAGGGCGTCAGTTTTTTTTCTTTTTCTTCTTTTTTCGCTCTACCATTCTTCAAGAATTTCAAAACCTCACGTGAGATTTCTGTTGACCCCACCCTTCGGTGAGGTTTCGTGAGATTTCGCCGCCCCCCCCCCCCTCACCCTCTATTTCTTCTCACGTGATTTCTGAACGCCCCCCTATAACTATAACTGATTTTTAACATTTGATATCTTGAAAACTAAGCGAGACATCAAAAAAAAAATATTCTTTACTTTCGATTTGTCTCGTCGAGATATATAGGAATCATCCATTACATTCATCAAATTTCAGTGGCTCGGATATCATAGTATTGCCAAAGGAACTACACAAGCATTCATCGTCATATTGGAGCCCCACTGTTATGATAGTGCTGCCGTTCCTTGCGCGGTTTTAGTGACTTTTTTTTCTGGTCCGAGCCGCAACTTAATCAAACAAGCTCAGTTTTTAAATACGATATCTTGAGAACTAAGCGAAATTTCAAAAAAAATTATTCTTTACTTTCGATTTGTTTCAAGTTACATAAGAATCATCATGAAATTGCGACGTCACGGTTATCGTAGAATCCCCAAATTATGTATCTCAGCTCTCGGTTCAGGTTTTTTCGGATTCCCGCAATAGATTTAAAATGATGCCTGGTCAAGTACCTTATTCATGCTAGAAGTGAACTGACTACGAAAAAAATTATATCGTAATACGAGTGATTTGAATCATTTGACAATTCACCAGTTTTTCATCCAAACATAGTACGGATTCAGATAGCTTGGGATGCTCCCAGTCTTGCATCAAAATTCACCTCCTCTATTGCTAACGGTGTTGATTTTTTTTTTTCTGTATTTATTTTGAGACTCGTAATAGATCTGAATAATTTCCAATAAATAAATTAAAAGCAGCACAATAAAAAAAAACAGCAACTTACACTAACGCCAATAATGTCGGAATGCGGTGACTTTTACCGACTACACGATTAGTCTGTTAGATTAAATGAGCGTTGTGCTCAGACCTGGAATTCTGCAGGACACAGGTTCAAATCCCCATTGGGCCATCCAGATTTCGATTTTTCGTGGTTTCTAAAAACAAATCCTAGCGAATGCTGCGATGGTTACTTCAAAACACTGCGGTCGAATGCCTACACGCTCCTTGCCCCCCTTGAAAGGAGATATGACGGGAACAGAACCGGTTCCTATCTGTTTCTTAAAAAATAAAATAAAAATGGAATATAATATGAGAACGTCCACTTACAGCCACACTTTAACGACGATTCCAACATGCCCTTAACATGTCCGTGACAACGTTGGATGCTGGAAGTCTCGTTTCTCTTGAAAAGTGAGACTTTGGAGATTCAGCGACGGCGATGAAATCCTTCGCTTCAAGTTAGACACAATGCCGTTCCTCTATTCACAATACTGATATCAATCGCAACAGTCTGGTCTCTGTGATCAAAACAAAAATATCTTTAAAATTATCTCTGACGTGGACCGTTTAAACTTGTGGTACTAACGGAATACTGCGTGCGACTCTAGAACAATATACCAAATTTCGACGCACGCTGTGACGGCGTATCTACGGTAACTACTAATCTTCTTTGTTGACAGGGAGCGTTGCCGCGGAGATGGTCTCCCGCATTGTCGAGAGGGTATATAAGTCGTCGTCCGACACGGCCTCGGTGTACTCCAGCCTCGGACGGGACAGCGAGCAGACGCGTTGGAATCTCGGCCTAATCGAGTCTTCAGCCTGACGCGCGCGTCGCCTCACTGGAGACTTAGGGGCAGGGATTGCAGCCCGCCTGCGCGTTGTTCCTTCCTCGGCTGGAGCCGTGCGGTGTTTGCGGCCGCCGCGTTTGCCGGCTGCCGCGGGGACTCAGCCGCCACAGGTGCTGCACCCACCGCAGCGACGAGCTGCGCCGCGGCGCCGTGCGGCCGCACCGTTCATTCCCGCGGCGGGACTCAGCCGCGGCATGTCGCCGCACCGCGGCACTTGCCGTGGTCCAGCCGCCGCTTGCCACTGCCCCGCAGAAGCGCTCGTCGCGGATCTGCCGCCGCTAGTCGCCGCACGCGGCGCCCTGCCGCGGCTGCGCCCACTGCAGGAGTGAGTGCTGCCGCCGCAGGCAGCTGGCTCTACCGCCGCGGCCGGCATCGCGGCAGCCGCGAACACCGCGGAGGCTGGGGCGGGGCTTGGGTCCACTGAGGGGGCGGGTTTGGGGTGGACCCGCACTGAGGAGCATACTGACGTCACGCTGTTTCAGGGAGAGCGCCGGTCGCAGAACCAGGAGCGGTAACCGGCGGCGGCAGCGACGCAGAACGGTTCGACGGAAGAAGCGGGAGCAGCCTCCAGCCTGAGCGGCGGCAGCAACGACGCAGAACGGTTCGACGGTAGAAGCGAGAGGGCCCTCCAACCTGAATGCGGTTCATTAGCGGCTCTCTACATTCACCGAAGACAAATACTGCCCTTCATTCTCATTCCGACCTATAAATATTGTAAACAACTTTAAACTGAAACTTGTAACTGAATGTCTGCGAATAAATTTTTGAAATATATTTAACATGTTATTTATTACTAACTTTAGAGAGAACTGACCAACTTAATTTGGCGGTATAGAATTTATCAGCAAATCTGAGTAGAGCAATCACATACTTAAAGAAAATTTAGTTTTCTACAGAAAATCCTGTGTGATTAGATGTGTAATAAGGCCATCGCCTGTACTCTTATTTCTTTTACTATTATGCTAAACTAAGTCAGTAGTCGACAACTAAAATGCGTTGTATGCGACCAATCACACAAAGGCAAAGACAACTTCCCACGGCCCGTGATATTATGTGCCGCGCCGGGATAGCTCGTAGCAATAGAGCCGTCTGCCGCGGCGCACGGTGGCGTGTGCGGCGCGAGCATACTAGTGTGCAGTTCTGGCCGTTCACAGAACGACCCGAGGCGGTTCGTACGCCATCCGTCGTGAGCCGGGTTGTGTTGCTTGCTTGTGGACGGGTATTTGCAGTCGTGCGTCTGCGTCCTTCGTTCACACTGTCACGTTGGCTCTGTCTTCGTTTAGGCACATTGTGCATTGAAATTAAATAACGCCACAATTTTTTGTTTAGGAGTTTTTCGTTTTGTTCTGACCATTTTTAATCACGACTTGGAACAATAAAAAGGTACTTTCTTTATTAAAGGGTATCAAAGGCGTTCCATATTGTGGAAGGACGATAATCTTTAACATAATGCGTTAACAATTTAGGATGCGCGAAATAAATACAGTTATTGGAGTAGAGAATTACTTTTTTTAAGCAAAAAAAAAAAAATCGAACTATTCGAGGCTCACGCAGGAGAGAGAGAGAGAGAGAGAAATGAGTTCTTCATAGCGTGGGAACAGGTAAACGTAAGTTGATCCATATTATTCAGTATCTGAAACAATTTAGTTTTATATAAATTAAAAGAAAGACAACACGTTGAAGCTTAATATAGTTTTGTTTCAATGAATTCTAAATTAATATTTAAAATTTGTTAAGTAATAATTTTGTGTCAAGCTTTTTATGTTTTCAAAGTAATTTTAAGTAGTTAAAGGAATTTATTTTCAGGTCGGAATGACATCTATGTTTTTAAATGATTCGCTTGGAAAATTCTAAAATTCTTAGATGATGCATCTGATTTTCGAGACACATCAACTGTAAGTGCAATTGAAGCACTAGCCACCGTTCCATATCCACGCTCTAACTATACAGCATTGCCAACTCGTCAGAACAAACGAACGGACGGATACCTGCCTCGTTCGATGCCTCGGGGCACTGAGTAGGCATACGTTCTGCCTCGCCACGCCTCGGTCATTTGTGCGTTGCCTCGTTCTGATGTATACACGTCTTAAGACTTACGTTAGTGACTATTTTCAGAGGGTCTTGTAGTAGGTATGAGGAACAACAGAACGTGGTAGAGTTGGTAACATAAGAGTGGTGAAGTAAACAACAAAAAAATTATCAGCTCTCGATTCTTTTTATTTTATTTTATTGTATATTGTACCATCCAGCCTACATAAACATTATTATTCATTTAGTTATTAAATACTAAGACTCTGGTCAATATGTAGTTAACATTTAATAGCTCACCTCCATTTTCATAAATGTGTTTCCGTTGGAAGTCAAATATACTTTTAGATTTATTATGTTATAATGATACAATACAATATGTCGTGGCGTAGCTAGGTCAACAAGGGCCCCGGTGCAGATTGGGCGACCTTTTTTTAGCTCTGCCAAGTTGCTGGTAGGGGCCCCCTGGGCTGCGCTTGGGGCCCCCTCAGCTGCGTTCGGGTGCCCCCTGAGTGTGGGGGCCCCGGTGCGCTGTGCCCTATGGTAGCTACGCCCCTGCAGATAATAAGATGCACACAGGTAAAAAAATTAGGTCCACATTAGTTAGTGGTCCGCAGCATTATTTTGTCAATTTATTGGTCCTTGAGCTGAAAAAGGTTAAGAAACGCCGCTCTCAGATGTTGATTAAAGGTCTGTTGGTAGGGACACGAAAAGTCGTGGTCTAGGGGCATTTACTGGAACTGAATTCCAGTCGAAGCACAACTCGACCAAGAAGATGACCTGAGCCACAACTGAAAATATCTCAGTTCAACACCCGACTAAGCGAGTGAGGAATGTTTTAGCCGTGAGAGATAATGAGAACTTTTACTTTACAGATTCTCTTTTCCCGTTCGTTTTTTTAATACTAACGTATGGATAACATGTATTAAAAAAAAATCCTACTCCACAACCAGGAGGTTGGTTGGATCTTCCCGAAGGAGGCATACTAAACCATTATGTCAGAGGTAGGACGGCCAGTTCCTTTCCTCAGGGACCTACAGTTTAAGTGGAATCCGAACCACGGAGCGTCCTGGCGTAGCTCATATGACCAAACACATATCTTAAAAATTTCTGGCTCTGCCGGGATTTGATCCCGGACCACGAACTTTTGAAAGCAAGCACCGCAATTACGTGAGCTCAAAATAGGGGAAGGGGAGGGGAGGTTTTCGAAAAATCTCACCAAATCTCATTTAAAGGGAATGAGGGGTGGGGGACGTCTATAAAAATCTCACGTCAACTTTGTTTCAGATTGCCACCCTTCAAAGAGCAGCAGAGCTAAAAGAGAAAAGTAAAATAATAATAATAATACGGAGTCAATGTCACAGCGTTAGGGGGAGGGGTGTCCCACCAGAACTCACACAAATCTCACCAATGGGGAGGGGTGTCCAAATTTAAGAAAAATCACCTCTCGTAATTAATTGATGTCTCCTAGAGGGAATAATGTACAAAGATTTTCCTCCAAGCACTGGTTGTTGGAAAATATCGTGAAAAACATAAACCAATCTGTCTCATAGTTTTGCACGTCTCTTCCAGCGAGAATCATCATCCAGTAAAAAGTTGTAATGAAAGAGGACAGTGGATGTTTGATGACTTCAAAAGCCACAGGTGCACCATGTTCCTTCTTAGTAATGAAAATGACTCTTTTATTAAAATCTGTTCTAATCGCTCCTGTTTCAAAGCTTTTTGATATCAGTTTGAATAATCTTTCGATTCCATCTTCTTCGACAGATAAGTTTTACAGGAAGCCCATCATTTCTTGCATGTCTTATATGATTTCAAATCATTGAAAGTTCTATCAAATTCTGACCCCAAAACAGGATCTCCCAAGTCATCAGTGTCAACAATGGCTTCTTTTCTCAGTACTCTGTTGTTCAAATCATCCCCATCACACAGTTTCTCTATGTAAGTTATTCCATTCATTGGTTAGCTCTCTCTTCTGAGCTTAAAACAGGTTTCCCATCAGCAGCTTTAATGTTTATACATTGTTTCTTCATTTCTCCAAAATTCTTGTTAATGGTTATTGCAAACAAAATTCTGCAGATCTTATGCCGAATGAAAAATAGAACTACAACATGAAAATGCAACAACTTGATCTTCGATTTTATGAAAGACTACCTAGAGTTCAGGGTGTAGAAAATGTTTACTAACCTGATT